>OY856412.1:216374243-216876743 GCA_963693085.1 Alisma plantago-aquatica
AGTGATACCATCATCTTCAAGCTCTAGACCTTAGTTCTAACTGTTATAGTTCATGGCAACAAGTCTAAGCAACTACTAGAACTCACAATTTCATCAACTATTTTAGGAAACTTTGGAATTACAATTATTTCACTAATTATACCAATTTAGGTGAAGAATAATAACATGGTTGAGTTCAAGTTATAAAACCCGCCTTAAGAACCACTTCAAAGCTCCAAGCTCCAAAGATCCATGTTCCTAAGGTTGAAGATGACTTTATCAAGGGTCCAAGTCTCGTTCACAACTCCTTCATATACAAGGAATCACCATGGATAAGCAATTGGTGAAGAAGAAAAGAAAGGTAGATCATAACCCTAATTCCATGCTTTAATTCAAGCTTGAAGACAACTATATCTTACCTTAGGGTGAAGTTTTGAGTTCCTTAGCTCCTTGGCTGACACCCTACCAATCTTGGGCGATATGGACTTCCTCTTGGATGACACAACTTTGCTTGTGGCCGATACCCCCTCACTTGTGGCCAAAATCACTTCAATTGGCCGATATCAACTTGTCATGGGCAATATCAACATGCTATGGCTGATATACTTGCTATGGCCGATACCCAAGGCCTATGCACGACACCCTTGTGCTCTTGCACGATATGCCTACCATCTTGGATGATATGACACTCACTAGGACTATATGTTACTCTCTTGGAGTCAAAACACTTCACTCTATGGCCGATATCACCTACTTGGGCGATATGGTCTTGCCATGGGCGATATCCCAAGGCCCATGCACGATACCATAGCTTCCCTTCACGATATGGGAGCTCCATGCACGATACCCTGCGATAGGAGGGTGGTAAGGGTCGCAAAATTGCACCAAGGGGTGAAACTAAGGGTTTATATACTTGCTGATCATGAAGGAAGGCAAAAATGAGGTGTCAATATTTTGAGCTAGTAGGTACCACGTGTCATGCATGGGTGACACGTGTCCATGCATGCATCAACATTTATCATGTCTTACAAAACAGTTGAGTATCATCTAGAGATACAAATTCATCCATCACTTACCCATTTGGATAAGATATATCAATTAAATCATCATCTTAAGTCAAGCCGATACACTTTTTCTAAGGAAACTTGTTGGCCGTCCTACCTCACCTCCTTGAGGTGATTTGCACGATATGAACCTTTCCAAGAGTTTACAAAACGATATGGGACACCTCCTTAGGCTCCATGGCCGATAGGCACTCATATATAAGCTTTTTCAACTTGTTACAACTCAAGTTAAGCTTACAAATTCAACCCTTTTCTAGGTCACTTCTTCACCAAGATTACCATCATTCATAATGGAATCAAACATGGTGTCTCATTCATTATCTTTCCTCTAAATTATACATATAAGAAGTAGGAACACTCTAGAGGTGGTAATTTGCAAATTGTACCCTAGGTTTTGGGTAAATTGCATATTATACCAAAACTAGGTTTTAATGCACAACATTGTCCAACAAACTCTATCTTGGTATCCAGGCTTGTAGAAACCTTACCACTACATCATATTCATTCTTATGGTGTCTCAACATCAGAGGAACATCTTATCATACAACGTTTACAATTTAACCCCTCAACTTGGGTAATTTGCACTTTAGTCCAAAATAAAGGAAAATTGCTCAAACAACATTCAATCAGGACCAAACTTGAAACATAAGTTTCTCATGATCCCTAATTACTTTTCCCAAGATAAGATTAAGGATTTAATTATCTTGCTTAAGCAAAACTCTTAGGGTTAAGGCACAACCCAGGTTTGGGATGTTACAAATTATAAACCCCTAACAAGGATTTCGTCCCCGAAATCCAAATAAAGGAAGACAAATACATTTTATTCACCATCCTATCTAGTCTTCACATATCATCTCCTTATTATGGAGAAACCATGAAACTTTGGTCAACACAAGGTGTTTCCATACAAGATTCTCATAGAATCAACACACAAAACACATGCTCCATTGTCCTTCATTATTGACTGTGGATTCAATTTTTGTGTCAAGTAACACTTTTCTTGTTCAGAGAAACATTATGCATTCTTTATTAATATCATGTTTATGCATAGCATAAACCCCTAACATATGATGTTCATATTATTTCATATAATCATATTGATTTCATAGTTGACCACTCTAAGTAGTCAACATAAACCTTCTAATATTTCTCAGATACCAAAATCTTTCACCTTGGTATCTATTACATGTGTTGAGAGCACATCACAAATTTCTCTTCCTTTCATCTTGGAACCTTATTTGTTACATATGTCCTCATCTTGGAACTAAAGTTCAAGATAAATTGATACTTTTCTAAGTATCCATCACATGAATATATTTGTCTTATACACATCAAGTGTCCTAAGACCCACTTGATTGCCATGTTCCTGAAAGGAAAGAAAACAAGGATTCACATTCCTCTTATTAATTCATGTATTTTCAACTATTCATGAAGCAATTACTCTTTATCTCATCCAAGGTTCCTTGCCCTTGCATAGGAGTTATAAGGATGATTACATGACATTATTCCTTTCTTTATTATTACCTTAACATGTTTATGATCATCTTAGGATCTCATCACATTTTCTATTTCCATATTATGGAAAGGATCCTTATTATGCTTGCAGCATTATTGAGCATGGTTCATCTCCCTTGGCCCCATTCTTGTCTTATGAGGAATATACTTTTAATTCCTCATACACACATGCTCTTTTGTTATTATCTCAGGTTTCTCTTTCTTATACTTAGGATATGACACATATTTTTTTCATTCCATATTTCTTATTTCATGATACTCATTAGATTGTATCAGAATGACTGCTTGATCAGGGCAATCAGAGAGATTACAATCTAAGAGTTTCCATACTCACTTTATCATCAATAGTTGTATACCTGGCCAGGGTTTACAAGTACTGAGATCAAGCAGTATGCACTTATATGCTATCATATTCCTTGCTTTTCATATTATCATAAACATAAGATTTAACATCCCTAGATTTTATCCAGACATCTCTTCTATACCCTTCCTCTTTCATAAAGGTAAGAATAATATAGAGCATTTAAAAGAATACTGAACAGAATTCAAATTGTAGTTCTCATCATTTCTTCCCTATGTTCCCATAGGGCAAACATTAGGGAAAACCATAATCAACAATCCTCCTTTTTATAACAAAAAGGATTTAGTGTACTCAACATGTACACATTTATAGCATACCTTGTCCTCACATGATGGTCTTATCGGTCTTATTACCGATGCAAAAACTAACCCATGGGATCTTACAGGTGAAAGGTTAAGATGTTTACCTTTACTTAATGGCTACAGCCCTGGTGCACTAGGCATTTATTACACTGCTGGCACCAAAAACTTTGTCTTTTTAAAATGACTTGGCATATGCCTCTAGATTTCTAGAGACCTTTCCCTACTTCTCAGCTTATTTCCCTTTCTTGGGCATTACCATCACAAATATACTATCTATCTATACTTATGGCAAAGTCTATTTTCTTGCCATATGCTAATCCTTCCCACATTTTGCACTATCCCAACATGACTATGTCATTCAGGAACTCTTTTAAAGCTCAAAATTTCCTATATTAAGGACTGGTAACCTAGGTTGTAATGCTATTATCCAGTCTACTATATGCATCACTGTTGTCCAAATCTGCCCAACAAGTGCATGATCATAGGATTCTCTATCCTGATCAGGTCTTAATAGGGATTCTCAGGCACTCATTGTATTCTTGTCTGATCCCTTGCACCTCTTCTTGGTGCAATAACATTGTTCTTAGCAATGTGCTCTTGGTGTTCTTCAGTCATTTTAAACTTTACCCTTTCTCTACACAAGCAGAAATCATTATAGGGTATACTGGAGGACACTGACATAGACTCTATACCTTAGTCCTATGTCTCTGTAGACTCAGCGAACCTTAAGCTCTGATACCACTAAATTGTAATGACAAACGTCATCATTAAGATAACGTGTGTCATTAACAATAATTAAACATGCGGAAATGATCACTAACAGCGGATCACCAAAAATCACTAAAAATTAAAACCATTTTTCAAAGAGATCCATTCAAAAGAAAGCTCTTACTAAGAGGTCCAAAACTTTATATACATCATTAATCACATTGTACATATCCGGTACATCTCATCTCGAGAATAACATATAACAATTGTTTTATCAAACTTTACATGAGTAACATAAAACCTCGAGGCATGTAAGCCAAAATCTCTTATTGATCATAAAATCAGTACGAACCAACTCCAAGGACTTGAGAGTATAGAGACGACACATAGGACTTCTATCTACATGACACGACAGACAGTACACTCAACCTGAGTTATCACTGCTGTCCCTGCTGTTGCTGATGTTCTTCCTCTGCAAGATGTTCTTACTCTCCTCCTTACTTGTCCACCTAAAAACATTGGATCCCACTGGGGTGAGACAATTGTACATTGCCCCAACGGGAGATATAACTCTCCGCGGACCATATTATTATCACATATTAAGCAATTATAAACTGAGCAGAGATTCTTTTTATATTGACAGACAGGATAATTCACTGTATGAATAGAATGAAGTAATCTCCTTTCTTAAGGAGAACATTGTATATACCCATGGTAGATTCATAATTCATTTATCTAATTGCAAGGAATGAAAAGAGATATGAATAACATTTATCAACTGACACTGCATAACATAAGTATAACATCAGCCAATGAATTTCTGTATTCAATCCTATAGCAAACATGGTAAACGGCTGATTACATTTTACATACACACTTATGCCCTGAGGAGATGAGATATACCGCTCATGCTCCAACCGACCATTGCGAAGTTGAAATCGGTACCATACAAGGTCAAAGGTTGAGCCGGCTACCAAGGCCTCCCATATCTCGGTCAGCATGAGATTACATGCAGGACATCTTGTGTCTCTACTATATATATCTTTCCAGGGTATACTGGCAACTTCGCTATTAGAGTTACAGTGGCGTGCTGCACTCTCTTCACGATCGTGAGATCTCGTGTTTATCTCCATCGATCTGGCATTGTCATTATTGAGAGATGTGTATGGCATTTTCGCAATCATCGGGGGATTAGTGATACATCCTTCCTAGAATATATAATGAAGGATTGTGGGATCTCGTGTTTATCTACCATCAATCCTGCATTAGGGCGTATGGTATTCGCGCCCATCACCCCCACATACTTAAAAGTATGCCCTCCGGGTTTTACCGCGGAGCACCTGTTTCACCATAAATAGTTTGCTGACGATGATGGATCTATGGTTATGGCTCTACATGATATGATTTCACTTGATTAATTAAGTACATTAGCATATTCTTTTAGCATCAATCAAGTTTTGAAACATATTTTATTCAGACAAATGCTATAAAGAAACATGTACTATTTTCATCATTCACTTCTCATTCTTTATGAGGCATTGGGATCTCAGTCCCTCATTTCATTTCTTTGGGAGTTCATATCCCATAACAACATCATCATCATATTTATCAATCTTGGGTATTCATACCCTCAATTCATCATTCTCACTGTTACCATTTGCTAGGTAACTATTATCTCTAGGTTCTTAGACTGAGGTATGCATGATACTTGTTACACAAGTATCTCACATGGCTCTCATAGCCTTTTTAAATGTTCTGTCACCTTTCACTAGGCAACATCAACTTATTCATGAGACTCATAAGGTCCATATCCTTTTGTTACTTTTGCTAAGCAACAACAACATTAGGCATATAAAGCCATTAAATATATTTATTATATGAATGTCATAGCTCAAGTCTGGCTATGCTCTTCATCTTATGAGGTCTACATAATCAGTAGACATGATAACAATCATATAAGTCATTAACCACATCATGTGATACATTAGTAACGCCAGTATTCCTTTATCAGGATTATAGTTTACCATGAAATAGGGCTTTTCACTCCCTTTACCCAAAATTAGGATTAGGGTTTCTCAACTGACATTAATTAGGGTTTTATGCTCATGTAGTTAGTTCAACCCTAATTTATTGCTCCACCCTTCTAGGAGTATCCAAAGATATCATAAGTATATGCTTATGGTTACAATTCTCATCATATATCATTAATA
Organism: Alisma plantago-aquatica; assembly: GCA_963693085.1. Taxonomy (NCBI): domain Eukaryota; kingdom Viridiplantae; phylum Streptophyta; class Magnoliopsida; order Alismatales; family Alismataceae; genus Alisma; species Alisma plantago-aquatica. Next base: position 216,380,383 of record OY856412.1, read on the forward strand.
ATCATCAATACAAGGTACAAGTTCACTTCTCTTTCTTATTATGGTATGATTACCTCATACCCATTAAGGTGGCTCATCCCCTTTCACAATGTATATTAGTTTATACTCATCAAAGTATATCATCTCATTACAATTTCTTAACTACATAACACGCAAACTTCAAGTCTTTCTCATCCCAGTATGTTGGATTAAGATGCATCAAGGTATTTCAGCCCTGAAATGCTGAATGTGATATCTATCATGTCTTGATGTATCACTTTCTTCTCATTTCTATCTTATTTAGATTAATCAACTAACCTTGTATTAAGGTATCTTCCCTCTTAATACTTTATCCACTAACATGTTACTTCCATCATATGGTACACAGGTTACATATTAGAATTGTCCATCTATGTTTAATGATGTGGACTTATTCAATGGTTAGACATTGATGAATATAGGATAACCCATTATCCATCTCTTTAGATATTTCAACTCTTAGGATGTTATCCATATCATTATTAGGGTAGCATACATCATTCCTAAGAGTTTCATATCCTCATCTTTATAGGGTGTGTAGAATAGATACATATGAGTCAAGTTAAATACATGTATTGAGTTAGATGCATAATGATCTAAGTATCATCTTATCTCTTATACCCTTACTCATCAAATTGTATCAACTTCAAGTCAAGTATAGAGTACCATGGCCTTGCAACCAGGAACGGTCGTGCAAAGGGAATCCACCACGGCCGTGCTACCTTGCACGGTCGTGCAAAATGAAGCTACCACGGCTGTGCTACCTTGCACGGTCGTGCAAAGTAAAGATACCACGGCCGTGCTACCTTACACGGTCGTGCTACTGGAGTTCACCTCATGAAACATATTCAAGTATGAATTCTATTCTTTCATCCTTTTAACTTGATTAAGTCACATCAACCCTTCAATCAAAAGCATACAACTATTATTAACATAGTGTATCAAGTCATTGATCCTATAAGTAAATAGGAATTCATCCCTTAATTAGTACTAATCATTTAGGTACTATTAGGGTTTCAACCTTTGTACCTTCGTTTATTATCATTACTAATCATCATTGGATCAATAGATCATTCATCATCTTAATTCCCAAAGATTTAATCACATTGGACCTCCATTACATAAGGTATCCAATTGAATTAGGGTTTTCAATGTTGATTCCTTCAATCATTGAATTCATGGAACCAATCATCAATTGGACCTATACTTATTCTTCAATTGAGTTAAATAGGTCAACCCTCAACTGATTTGACCCTCAATTAACCCTCCATGGTCATAAGGCACACATTCAAATGATCTGACTATCATTAATTGATACAGACTCATCTCAAATTGAGACATTATTAATATAAGGTTGGTCATTATCAACCACTCTAGGTATATCACTTATCAAGCTAAAACCCATATCATTACTTGGTGTTACACTCATCACTCCTAAGAGTTTCTTCCCTTACCTTAACAAGTTGTCTCAGGTTGGAGGCATACATATGTTCATCATATCAGATTGGAGATGTATGAACATTCATCATATCGGGCTAGTCACCATCTAGGGTTAGTTATGACAGATTAGGGTTTGCCATATCAAAATAAACCCAATATACAAGTCAATTGGAGTGTGGGGCACATTTTTATTGGGCTACATCATCAATCATTAGGTTGCAACACCCATGTCGAGTTAGGGTTGATTGTGTCGGGCACATGGCATATACATGTGTCGCCCATGATACTTAAGAGGTATCAACTCATCACCATATCAGGCTATCATATTATCTAGGGTTGTGTATCGTGCAACCCTGTCGTTCAACCCTATCGTGCAACCCTGTCGTGCATCCATGTCGTGCACCTATGTTGTGCAATAGAACTTGTTATACTTCACTTGTATCGGGTTACCCAAATTAGGGTTTCATGTCAACTTATAAGTATACAATAGACCTTGTATCGTGTATGGAGTCTATACTTGACTCCCTATCATGCAAGAGGTGTATACTACACCCCCATATCGTGCAACAATTTATTCATTCATATCCATATCAGTCAAGTGAAGTAGGTGCATCATCATATCGGGTTAGGGGTGCTTGCTAATGTGCTTGCACCCGATATCACTTTTATAAAGTGATACCATAATCTTCAAGCTCTAGACCTTAGTTCTAACTATTATAGTTCATGGCAACAAGTCTAAGAAACTACTAGAACTCACAATTTCATCAACTATTTCAGGAAACTTTGGAATTGCAAGTATTTCACTAATTATAGCAATTTAGGTGAAGAATAATAACATGGTTGAGTTCAAGTTATAAAACCCGCCTTAAGAACCACTTCAAAGCTCCAAGCTCTAAAGCTCCATGTTCCTAAGGTTGAAGATGACTTTATCAAGGGTCCAAGGCTCGTTCAAAACTCCTTCATATACAAGGAATCACCATGGATAAGCAATTGGTGAAGAAGAAAAGAAAGGTAGATCATAACCCTAATTCCATGCTTTAATTCAAGCTTGAAGAGAACTATATCTTACCTTAGGGTTAAGTTTTGAGTTCCTTAGCTCCTTGGCTGACACCCTACCAATCTTGGGCGATATGGACTTCCTCTTAGACGACACAACTTTGCTTGTGGCCGATACCCCCTCACTTGTGGCCAAAATCACTTCAATTGGCCGATATCAACTTGTCATGGGCAATATCAACATGCTATGGTCGATATACTTGCTATGGCCGATACCCAAGGCCTATGCATGTCACACTTGTGCTCTTTCATGATATGCCTCCCCTATTGGATGATATGACACTCACTAGGATGATATGGTACTCTCTTGGAGTCAAAACACTTCACTCTATGGCCGATATCACCCTATATCGTCGATATCACCTACTTGGGCGATATGGTCTTGCCATGGGTGATATCCCAAGACCCATGCACGATACCATAGCTTCCCTTCACGATATGGGAGCTCCATGTGCGATACCCTGGGGTAGGAGGGTGGTAAGGGTCGCAAAATTGCACCAAGGGGTGAAACTAAGGGTATATATACTTGCTGATCATGAAGGAAGGCAAAAATGAGGTGTCGATATTTTGAGCTAGTAGGTGACACGTGTCATGCATGGGTCACACGTGTCCATGCATGAATCAACATTTATCTTGTCTTGAAAAACAGTTGAGGATAATCTAGAGATGCAAATTCGTCCATCACTTACCCATTTGGATAAGATATATCAATTAAATCATCATCTTAAGTCAAGCTGATACACTTTTTCTAAGGAAACTGGTTGGCCGTCATACCTCACCTCCTTGAGGTGCTTTGCACGATATGAACCTTTCCAAGAGTTTACAAAACTATATGGGACACCTCCTTAGGCTCCATGGCCGATAGGCACTCATATATAAGCTTTTTCAACTTGTTACAACTCAAGTTAAGCTTTCAAATTCAACCCTTTTCTAGGTCACTTCTTCACCAAAATTACCATCATTCATAATGGAATCAAACATGGTGTCTCATTCATTCTCTTTCCTCTAAATTATACATATAAGAAGTAGGAACACTCTAGAGGTGGTAATTTGCATATTGAACCCTAGGTTTTGGGTAAATTGCATATTATACCAAAACTAGGTTTTAATGCACAACATTGTCCAACAAACTCTATCTTGGTGTCCAGGCTTGTAGAAACCTTACCACTACATCATATTAATTCTTATGGTGTCTCAACATCAGAGGAACATCTTATCATACAACATTTGCAATATAACCCCTCAACTTGGGTAATTTGCACTTTAGTACAAAACAAAGGAAAATTGCTCAAACAACATTCAATCAGGACCAAACTTGAAACATAAGTTTCTCATGAGCCCTAATTACTTTTCTCAAGATAATATTAAGGATTTAATTATCTTGCTTAAGAAAAACTCCTATGGTTAAGGCACAACCCAGGTCAAGGATGTTACAAAAGGCCTAGGATGTGTGTTGATGTAGGAAAATCATGTGGTTTCTTTTGCTTCACGACAGCTTAAGAAACATGAGGAGAGTTATCTGACACATGATTTGGAGCTAGCAATGGTGGTCCATGCGTTAAAGATTTGGAGACACTATCTTTATGGGGAAGTGTGTCAAATCTTTACAGATCACAAGAACTTGAAATACATCTTCTCGCAGAGTGAGCTGAACATGAGACAACGTCACTGGATGGAGCTGATCAATGATTATGATTGCACCATTGAGTATCATCCTGGTAAGGCCAATGTGGTAGCTGATGCACTCAGCAGGAAGTCTTCTTCTCTTCCTATGAAGAAGGCACAATTGAGTTCCTTGGTATGCCATAGGCGGGAGATGTTTGTCTCTTTGTGACGGATGAATGTACAGTTGGAAGTCTCCTTGTTGACAAGACTGTTGGCACAGATGCAAGTAAAGCCTATGTTGAGGCAGCAGATCAAAGACGCACAGCAGGCAGATGCTATAGTGCAGTTGATCAAATCAGAGTTTGGCAACAAGAAGTGTGATGGTTTCCTTGAGTCTGAGGATGTACTAGTTTGTTATCATAATAGGATGGTGGTCCCCGATGTTGATGATCAGAGAAAGCTAGTGCTCGAGGAAGCACACATGTCAATGTATGACATGCATCCAGGTGTCACCAAGATGTATCATAATCTGAAGGACCTGTATTGGTGGCCTAGATTGAAGAGAGATGTAGCCAAGTTTGTGGTTAGGTGTGCGGTATGTCAGTAGGTTAAGGTTGAGCATCAGAAGATAGTAGGTACATTGCAACCCATGCTGATACTATAGTGGAAATGGGATTATATAACCATGGATTTCGTAGTTGGTCTGCCAAGGATAGCTAAGAATCATTGGGTGATAGTGGACAGGTTGACAAAGTCTTCTCATTTTGTACCTGTGAAGACAATGTATATAGTAGAGAAGCTTGCTCAGGTGTATGTGGATGAGATAGAGCGTTTGCATTGTGTACCCACAACGATAGTCTCCGATAGAGGACACCAGTTCAGGAGTCATTTTTGGGAACAGTTGCACAAAGCGTTGAGAATGCAGTTGAGGTTCAGTACCTCTTTCCACCCATAGACATATGGACAGTCTGAAAGGACTATTCAGACTTTGGAGGATCTTCTCTGAGCTTGTGTTTTGTAGTTTCTAGGTAGTTGGGACGTGCATCTCAATTTGATAGAGTTCCCCTACAAAAATAGTTACCAACGAAGCATCAACATGGCTTCTTATGAATCTTTATATGGCAAAAAGTGTAGATCTCCTTTATGCTGGTATGAGTCGGGCGAGTATCAACTTTTGGGTCCTGAGTTAGTGTAGCAGACAACAGAGAAGATCAAGGTGATACAACAATAGTTGAAAGCGGCACAGGACAGATAGAAGTCCTATGCAGACAATCACCGATGACCCCTAGAATTCCAGGTGGGAGGCAAGGTGTATCTCAAGGTCTCACCACAGAAAGGCATGCTGAGGTTTGGCCAGAAAGGCAAGATGACACCCAAGTATATGGGGCCATATCTGGTAATAGCACGTGTTGGCAAGGTAGCTTACAAGTTAGAACTACTGCCAGAGCAACACAAGTTAGATCTGGTGTTCTATGTTAGTATGATGAAGAGAAGTCATCCAGACACAAGGACATTGATACAGTCGATTGAGGTTGATCTTGATGAAGATGTGACCTACGAAGAAGGTATAGTGATGATTCTTAACAGAAGAGTCAAGAAGTTGAAAAGGAAGGACCTGGTGCTTGTGAAGGTTCTTTGGCATCATCATGGCATTGAGGAAGCCATGTGGGAGCTCGAGGAAGAGATGAGGAGGAAGTACCCCTCGATTTTCTCTTCGAATTTCGGGAGAGAAATCCCTTTGTAGAGGTTTATGACTTGTAAGGACCATGACCATCATTTTAGGCTTACCCTGTTTGCTTTGCCTAAACCTTGTGTTTCGATGCTTGCTAATCACCTGAGGTTGTGATTAGGGTTTGTTTGTGCTTTGTTGAGAAGTGGAGGTGAAACTTGCAATTTACCTAGGTTTTAGGGTTGGTGTGTAAGTTTGTCACCTTGAGAGATGTTTTTTCTCTCTTTGCATCCTCTAGGGTTGAGAGGATGGGTTGGGCTCGTTGCTTGAGTAGCTTTGGGCCTTGTTGAGCTTTGTTGGGCTTTGTTTTGCTTTGTTTTCCTTGTCGAGGCCTTGTATCGGGCAAGACCTTGGTGTATCGGCCAAGGCATGGTGGTTGTGTCAGCCAAGGAGGTTGTATTAGCCAAGGGTGAGTGGGTTGCCTCTTGGGCGACACACATCTCCCTTCTAGGTTCATTTGTGTCACCATCTTTGGACAAGTGGCAGCTGCTTTGCTAAGTGGATGGCAACACTTAGACATGGGTTTTAGGGGTGCTTGCATTTGGCACACTCCTTGGACAAGTGTGATAGGGGCAGGTGCCACCTTGCCTTTCTCTCCCATATCACCCCATAGTATATATACGACCCTCTCCTTAGTAGCTAGGCTCTTTAGATCCTTTAGCTTCTTTCCTTCTTTCTTGGTGGCCGATACATCCACCTTAGTGGAGCTTGGTGGGCGACAAGCTCTACTCTTCTTCTTCCTCTAGTGGTGATGAAAACCTAGAAGGTGCCTTGCTCCTTTGTGTTGGCCGAAGGTGGTGCTTGGAGTTTGGAAGCTTGGTGCTTGGAGCTTGGAGCTTGCTTGTGGCGGGTTACATAACTCCTAACCCTAGCTATACTACTTCTTTTTCATGTTGCATGCTCTATATCTTGATTGGCCATGTCATCTTCTCACTATGTTTCTTGTTTTAATGGTTATGAGGTTTCTCTAGATAAACCCTACACTTTGTATCTTGGTTTGACTTGGGTTGGATGAACCATGGAGGTGGAGTTCCTTGGGGAAAACCCCTCTCTCTTAGTTGTTGAGAGGTGAGCTTAGGGTCTCCTAATCCATTGGTGAGATGAGCTTTGGTTGGTTGGCTGATATGAGGAGATGGACCTCCTTGTTTCCCGATAGGTGATGGAGGTTAGGCAATACCCCTCTCTCACTTAATTGTCTTGAGAGTTGAGCCAACTCTCTTGAACTTTTAGGGTGTCTTGGTGGCGGACTTGAGGTTGAAGATGACCAACCCGTCATGGCTAGCTCTTGCACGATATCCCTATGATGAGTTCTTCCCGATACCCCTCTTCTAGGGTTGAGTTTTGGGTGATATGCTAGATGGTGTTGTTGGGCGATATGCCTTGACTGAGATAAACCTATACCTAGGTTGGTGGTTGTGGGTGTTATGCATTTGGCCAACTTGATGCTTGACAGATATCCCTATTTTGTGCCTTAGGTGATATGGGTTGGCTTTGGGTTTTCCCGATATGAGTCTTGGATAGGGAAACCCTAGATGGGTGCCATAGTGTTGGTCGATATGTTTAACCTAGTTGGACGATAGACCACCTTGGGTGCCTTGGTGTCATTTGATAGATGACAATAGTGTGCTTGTTGGGCATTATAGTTTTGACCTTGGGCACCCTGATCTTGGGCGATATGGCTTTGGGCGAGATAGTGATGATAAGTTGCCCAATATGAAACCATAACCCTAATGGGTGATAGGGGTCTTGGCTGATAGGGATGTTTTGCTGCCTACCCATGGCTGCATGATACACCCACTTGGACTAGGTTGCACGACACACTCCTAGACATGACTACACAATAAACCCCTAGCTTCTGGTTTACACGATACCCCCTTGTGCATGTGTATGTTATGGTTATGTCCAATATGGGTGGCTTAGTGCTTTAGGGTTTTGATGCCTAGTTGTTAGAGTTTGGGTGAGGGATATGACCCTGCTCGATATCCCTTTGGGTGAGGGATAGCGATGCCCGCCATACCTTGCGTGAGGGTAGGCGATACCTTTGGTAAGGGTTATGACTTGTCTGGGAACCCTAGATGAGTTGTTTATCTTGTGCCTGCACCCTTGTTGAAGATGGGATGTGAATGATAGGTTGTTACCAATGACATGTTTGATACCTAAAGGTTGGTGCTAAGTGATATGATAAGATAAGGAGTATGTTCATGGGACATAGGGCATAGTGGATGCTCACAGTTTGATAACAATAATGTAATTTGTCTTCAGATACAACTTGTGCTTCATGTAATTATAATCAAGGATGTTGTTTCAAATCATATTCAACTTAAAAGCTAAAAGTATGATAATCATAATATGTTCCCTAGAGATTTATCTTTGGTGGTCAAGTTAACTCTCTTGGTATGCATACTAACCATGTAGATGTATCAAATGAATTCATAGCCAGGTAATAGCTATGAGGTATATGTGTTTTGTATAACACTGAATGATGATAATCCTTGTTGATGAGATACCAGGTATCACCAGTGTGATGTGAAAGGTTTGTTGACTCGTTAAAGCCTGAGTGCCTAGTGGAGGTGTTATCCTTTGATGTTGAGATAAGAGATTGATATCTCAGGATAACGATGTCAGATGATGATGCCTTGAGAGGTAGTAGTGTTTTGTGATGAGGGATTGAGATCCCATGGCAATGTGATAATGACAGTAATAATGTGACACAATGTTATTTATGTTTTATAATTTGGTTGCCTCAACAATTCTCTTAAAATATACTAATTAATTATAGTGGAATATATCATGTAGTCTGCCCTGGCCATAGATCCATCATCTTCAGTAGTTGGTGATGGTGAAATAGGTTTATCCTATGGGATTACCTGGAGCGCATATTGTTGAATATGTGGGGTTTCTCCTAGCCGAAAATAGGAGGATGAGAGTACAACTATGGTTGTAGACTCAATATGGTTGGAGCATGGTGAACAAGACCATGGCTTAGTGTGATAGAGCATGAATGCGTTCATGGCTCAAGAGCACGGTGATCAGGCCCATGGCTCAAGATATACTAGCATTGAGACCTGTACCAAGGCGGGCTAGAGAAATGGGAAGCTTGCGGAGCTGACCCTGTGGCTGAGGCCACTTGAGCATGAGACTGTGGTCCTTCTTTGGTTATCGTGCACTGACCATGAGAAGGAGAGGTCATGGATTCCGACTCTTCCATTGACCTTGTATGGCACCGGTTTTGGGCTTTGCAGCCGAAGGTTGGATTTGAGTAGTACGACTCACTTCCTCAGGGTATAATAAAACATAAATCAGCCGAATAGCATATACTTCTTAGGGAAAAACACAAAACATTGGTTGAGGCCTTGCTTGTGTAGTTGATCCAATTATATCTTGCAGTTATTTGTACGTTCCGTATATCTTGTGATAAGTTCTTATAAAGCTTATCTTGTCAATCATGTTCCATAAAGAATAACTAGTTATATGTCTCCTGGATATATTGGTAAGATTTTTAGTAAAGTTAGTTCTTCTCTATCTAATTTACTAAAGTTTTATAGTTTCAGCAGGGAGTTATGTTTCTCACTGGGACTGTGTGTCTCACCCTACTGGTTTACAACCTTTTTAGGTGATCGCGCTAGACGTGGTGGTAGTCGTAAGGTTGCGGCCGAGAAGCAAGAAGAGCAGTAGGAGGCAAGAGATGGATATGTTGCTGTTTTGGTTGTATTGTAGTAGAGTCCTAGAGTCATCCCTGTACTCTTAGGTCCTCAGAGGTGTTCTTGGTGACATTTCACGATGTATAGCTATTGTAGCTTTGTATATCATGTTGTTGGCCTGATGTGTCCTGTTATGTATATATAAATAGGTGGTGAACTCTTGTGCTCACGGGACAGTTGGTTACTATAAGCTATTGACATATAGCAAGGCTTGTATATATTTATATAACATGTTTCCCTACAAGATGAGGATTTGGATGTAATAGTTTTCTTTTATCTACTTTCTGAAATATGTTTTAATTAACCTGTGTTTTCGGTAATATGTGGTTTATGGTGGTTCCGCGTGTTTTCGTGTGGCATTTTGTTGTCTATGTGATAGTGGGATGTCACACTGAAGATCCAAGAAGAGTTGAAAATTCCTTGAAGGCAAAAGACTTGTGCTGGAGTGGGTAAGACCTTGGAAGAAGGCTGAAGACTATTGCAATATAGGCATACATACCAATATATAGAACATTCTAGAATCTTCTACATACTTCTAGAGTAGATTAGAATTACAAATTACATTTCAACAACCCCTCATATTTTGTAATTCTAAGAAAGTCTCTGAAATAGTTAAACTTCTCGATTGTTACTGGCTTGGTGAGCATATCTGCCAATTGATAAATTGTGCTAATAAATTCCAAGTTTATTTCACCTTTTTCAACAAGTTCCCTAATGAAGTGATGGCAAATTTCAATTTTCTTAGATCTTGCATGGAATACTAGATTCTATAATCAATTCAATAGTTGACATATTGTCACAATCGATCGTTGTAGCCTTAGCATTTGGTTACATAAGATCATGTAGAATTCTTCTGAGCCATACTGCCTCATATGCAACATTGATTGCCGCCATATATTCTACTTCAGATGAGGATAAGGAAATAGTTGCTTGCTTTTTAGAAGACCAAGAGATTACCATAGTGTCCATGCAAAAAACATATCCAGAAGTGTTTTTTCTATCAACCAGCCTAGTCACTATTAGTATATCCAACTAGGGAGTTGTCTTTTTCATAATTGTATTGATGCCATATTGTTTGTCCCTTGTATGTATCTAAGAATCCTTTTAGTAGATGTATAACGATTTTTACTAGGCCCACTCATGAACTTAGATACAATGCTCACATAATGAACAATATCTAGCCTTGTAATTATGGGATAGATATGGGATCCAACCAGGCTTCTATAAAGTGTTGGATCAAATCTTTAAGCTCCATCATCCTTTTTGATTTTTTCATTCAAGATCATAGGTGTATAAATAGTTTTACACTTCGACATATGAAATTTCATAAGAATACCATATGCATATTTCTCTTGATAAATGAATATCTCTCCTTCTTTCTGCTTTACTTGAATGCCCAGAAAGTAGTTCATAAGACCAAGATCTGTCATCTCATATTCTTTGATCATGGTCTTTTTAAATTCTATTGCCATATTATTTGAGTTGTTGTTATATATCAAATAATCAACATATAGACATACTACAAGGAAATTAGATATACATTCTCTTTTAATATAAAGTGATGCCTCACTTGGGCTTGTCTGAAAACCACTGTGATTGAAGTATTAATCAATCTTAGTATTCCATGCTCTTAGTGATTTCTTAAGGCCATATAGAGCTTTACGTAGATGATAAACTTTATCTTCTTCTCCTTTGATCTTATGTCCTTGAGGTTTCTCAACATAAAATTCTTCCTCTAGTTCTCCATTCAAAAAAGAAGACTTTACATCTAGTTGATATACTTTCAGATTCAATTGAGTAGATAATGTGACTACTATTCTAATAGTTTTCATACGAGCAACAGGAGAAAATGTTTCATTAAAATCTATACCTGGTTGTTGAGAATAGCCTTTAGCAACGAGTCAAACATTGTATCTTTGAATAAATCCATCATCTTTGTATTTAATCTTATAGACCCACTTCAGACCAATCATGTCATTGTCTTTGGGTTTGTCAACTAGCTCCCAAGTATGATTTTTATTTATAGTTGTTATTTACTACTTCATTGATTAAATCCAAACCTTATCCTTAATAGCTTCCTCATATTTATGTGGCTCACATGCATATAAAGAAATGTTACTGGATTCATAGATTTCATGTAGGAAGTGTACCTTTACTAGAGGACTATCAGGATTAACGAAAGCTATCCTTGATCTTGAAGAATCAATAGATTGAGGATAATTAATTTCCTCTATTGTATAAATATCGTAAGAAGATCCATTTCTTTAAGGAGGTATGTGGGATGAGCTCACACTTTCATCCCATTTACATTATGACATTACATTAAATATGACATCTCTAGAAGTTATCAGTTCTTTTGTGTCTAGCTTGAAAAGGCGATAAGCTTTAGACTCTTTACAGTTTCCGATGAAGATATATTTTTCTCCCTTTTCATCAAACTTTTTCTTGAGAAGGAATTGAGAATACGCAACGCACCCAAGGACTTTGAAGTATTTAACTCTAGGCTTTCTTCTGAACCATAATTCATATAGTCTTATTCTTAATAGCTTTTTTAGGAGATCTATTACAAATATAAATAGATGTACTTACATGTTCAATCCAGATTGAGTTGGGAAGACCTTTTCCTTAAAGCGTGATTCTGGCCATCTCAACAATGCTTCTATTTCTTCTTTCAACAACTCCATTTTGTTGTAGAGTATATCTTATTGTTATCTCCCTTCGAATACCTTATTCTTTACAGTAAGATAAGAACTCATCTGATGTAAATTCTCCACCTTGATCTGTTCTTATTGTCTTCAACTAATGGCCACATTGTTGTCAACACAATATTTAAATTGAATAAAGATAGTGAAAGCTTCTAGTTTTTGCTCAAGGAAGTAGACCCACATCATTGTACTATAATCATCAACAAATAAGAGAAAATACATCTTCTTTCTAAAAGAAGGTGTTTGATTTGGACCACATATATCTGCATGTACCAACTCAAGAGAAGCTTTTGATCACCACTTTGATTTCGAGAAGGGTAATTTATGCATGTTTCCTTAAGTGAATCCTTCACGTATTTGCCTTTGCTTTATTTAAGGGAGTCCAACTACCATGTTATTTATTTTCAATAGAGAGAAACTTCTTAAATTTAGATGTCCATATCTTAGATTCCATAAATGCATCTCCTATATTTTCATAGAATTTCACCCAACCATCACAGATAACTCACTTTATGTTTATTAATTGGAATAAAATACGTGATAATACTATATTGAGTAGATATGAACAATATAATTTAAATGACAGGAGATGTCAACATTTCATTAAGACAACAACTATTGCAAAGCTGTAGATATGATTAAATAACAGAGAATACTAAAATTTCATTTAAAGGACAAATGCTGTGAAACTAACTCAAATCTTTCCTAACTCTTTAACTTATAAGAAACTCTGTGAACCTATATGAACATATTTTATCTTATGTCCTAGTCATATGCAGTGTACTCTACATATGAAGACTCGTAGCAAACTACGATCTCACCATATAAGACTTAGCCGACACCCCTGGATAGCTAAGTCTGACTACTCTCTTGGTCTGCAACAGGGAAACTGGCTCTCTGGCCTTGACACTCCTATTGTGTTGTAAACTGGACTCCTCCTCTAACCTGAGCACACAGGAGGAGAGTCAAGCCACCTATTGGCTTTTATGTACTCTAATGCCACCATGACTTTTGGTTGATGTTAGACACACTTTTCTTTACTCTAGTGCCACCGGGACTTCTGGTTGATGTTGGACACTACAAACTATAATTTAAGGAGACTTCCACAAGGGATCCGTCCCCCATGCCACCTAATAGCATGTTCCGACCCTCATATATTGGACTCTTCCAGGGTTAGGTCATTTCACCCCTAAGGCGCAGACCTCACATTGGGGTTCTACGGTGTCAGGGCTCTTAAGTCTATTATTTTATTATTCTTAGAAAGCTCTTACTATATTGTATCTCTCTCTTACTTATTCTTGACTTTGGTATCTCTATGGTACCACGTCTATTTATCTGAAACTTATAAATATGACATGAATATCATTTCTAACTTGGCAGTGCAATATACTCAACACTGTAATTTACTGAGAAATCAACATACTGTACTTGCAGGCATATTTAAATAAATACAACACTTGTCAACTTAGCACATACATACTGAAATCATAAAATTAAACATCTTAATATAATGATAAGGGTTGATTACTCAACATATGAGAAATCATCAGTAGTACTTGTAAATTATCTGAAATTCCTAGAAAAACGTGCACATCAACCCTAATTCTGAGTTGTGCATCACATAACTCAATTAAAAGTTAATCACTTATCATGACACGAATTATTGATAATAACTGAGAATTTCTTATGATTTCCTTGAAAAACATGCCAATTCGTGTTAAGACTAAACCACTCACATTAAATATAATAGAGAGCGTACAACTAGGTTTCCATTGACATTTTCATGTCATCGTCATTTCTTTGAAATTATGCATCGTCATTTTTTTGTATTTAGGTCCATTAGTTTTGCCATTCAGAAAGGACTGGCAGCCCAGTTTGTTGTCCGGGCTTCTGTAAAGGCATTTATGTAAAGTCTTTCTTCAACATTATATGATTGTTGTTGCAATAAAAAAATTCAGTAAAGTACTAAAATTGCAAAGCTTGGGTTTATACCCAAATCATACAACTACTGGTAGTGTGCTACTATTTTCCACTTTTAAACTGAGAAAATTAGGTTTTGATCAACCATATAATTTCTCTAATATAAATCATACTAAATTTATTAATAATTTGGGTCGGGCAAATGCAAATAAGAAAACGTGAAATTTAAATTCAGGCGACGCCGACACTGCACGACACCTGGGTATACGCTGTTAACTTCATAAAACATAGATCAAATCAAAATCGTCCATTTGATGGAGTTAATCTTTACTTTAGGGAGTGAGATTCTACTCACCTTGATTCGAGATGCCCAAATACGACTGGAAACATGTCCACGGGGTTGTCTTCAACCTCCGAATAGCCCTGAATTTGAACCTACTACACACAGCAACTTTCAGACTCGAACCGGTTGGAGGAAACGAGCTAAAAATGCAGCTAATCTTGCCTGAATGCAGCGGATTCATGCTCTACACTCTTGGCCGAGGTCGAAGGATGCTTGCTTGGTGTTTTCTGCGCCCAAGGATCCTAGTCAGACCTACTGCAAGCAAGTAGCAACTTCTCCACGCACAGGTTGAAAACAAGCTCCGTTAGGATGCCAAAATGTGGCTAGGGCTGCGGATTTGCACCAGAGACTCTTGGTCGAGGTCGATGGCACCCTTCCCTGGTGCTATGCACACCCAAGGCGGATCCTAGCTGAGCGTGCAGCAGCAGCAACTATAGTTGGCCGGCGACGGTGCCCTAGATGCTGGTCGGCCACGGGTAGGGCAAGGAAAGGGGAAGGAAGTAGGAAGGGAGGTATAGGAAGAAGGACGGAGGTCGATTGCTCGCCCAAAATCACCCTAGGTCGCCCGCTCTCACCCTCTGTTGGCTTGATGCCACCCTGGTTTGGGCGCCACCCAAGGGTCCTGTTCTATCGGGTGAAACGATCGGGAAAGAAGAAGATAAGGGAAGAAATTAATAGCCAATTAATTGGAAAATTGCAATATCAACCCAAGAAACTTGGAAACGTCATATCTATTGCCTCGGATGTCCGATTTGAGTGATTTCTCTTGCAAAGTTTCAAGCGTGAAATCCTATACAACCTCAAGGTGAGAAATCATGCTAACTAGGTTGTATCAACTTGATGAAAGCACTAATAACATCATGAACACTAATCTTAACTTAAACATCTTAATGATGTTGTGATCATTGAACTTACTAGTTAATCTTGGAGTGGGTCATAACAATCTCCCTCCCTTATAAGAATTTCGTCCTAAAATTCATAAAAGAGAAAAGGAAACTTGTTACGCATCTCTGACTCAATCTCCCACATGGCTTCCTCTAGGTTGTGGTTCCTCCAAAAAACTTTCACTAACGATATCTCTTGATTATTGAGTTTCTTGATCCTCTGATCAACTGTATGTATTGGTCCTTCAACATAAGACACATCTGTTCCGAGCTATGCAGGTTCTGGATCTACTATTTTCTCTATACTAGGGTAACACTTCTTCAACATCGATACATGAAATACATCATGTAGATTAGACAACTCGGATGGAAAATCCAACCTGTAGGCTACATGTCCAATCCTCTCAGTGACAGGATATGGGTCCATAAACCTAGGAGTCAGTTTGCCTCTCTTGCCAAACCTCAACACTCCTTTCCATGGTGAAACTTTTATATACACTTCATCACCAAACTCAAACTCAAGAGGTCTACATCTCTTCTCAGCATAACTCTTCTGCCTGTCCTGTGCAATTTTTAACTGTTCTTTGGTTACTGTAATCTTTTCTGCAGTCAAATCCACTATCTCTGGTCCAAGAATGTGTTTTCCACCCACCTCGTACCAACATATGGGTGATCTACACTTTCTACCATACAGAGCTTCATACAGGGCAATACCAAGACTGGAATGGTGACTATTGTTGTATGCAAACTCTATAAGGCTCAAGTGTTCTTCCCAACTTCCACTGAAATGTAAGACACATGCTCTCAACATGTCTTCAAGAGTCTCAATGGTCCTATCTGACTGACCATCCGTCTGTGGGTGAAAAGATGTACTAAACCTCAACTTTTAGCCCAAAGCACGATGCAACTGATTCCAAAACCTAGATGTGAATTCAGGATCCCTATCTGATATTATTGAAACCAGAATACCATGCAACCGGACTATCTCATCCACGTATATCTTAGCCATCTTTGGGACATCAAAGGTTGACTTAACAGGAAGAAAGTGAGCAGACTTAGTCAATCTATCCACAATCACCCATATAGAGTTACAACCTCTTGGTGTCTTGGGAAACCCTACCACAAAATCCATTGTGATTTGTTCCCACTTCCACTCTGTTATAGGAAGAGATTGCAAAGTACCTACAGGTTTCTGATGCTCAGCCTTAACCTATTGGCACACACTACATCTAGCCACGTACTCAGCTACATCCTTTTTCATACCTGACCACCAATACAACTCCTTAAGATTCATGTACATCTTAGTGTTACCTGGATGCATAGCGTACATCGATGCATGCACTTCCTCAGAAATCTATTCTTTCAAATCACTATCTCTAGGTACACACAACCTGTCATGCTGATACAACAAACCATAATCTAAAATCCTGAACTCTGGTCTTCTTCGCTCTGTCATGTCCTGCATGATCTGTCGTAACTCGTTGTCACTCTACTGAATTTCCTTGATCTGATCATAAAAGGTAGGTTTGACTTGCATCTATGCAATCAACCAACTTTTTTCTGTCACCCCTAAGTCTAAGTTCAACTTCTGCATATCTACTAGCAGGTCTCTCTTGTAACATGCCATAGAGAATACGTCAGCTGTTGAACTTGACTTCTTGCTCAGAGCATCTGTTACCACATTTGCTATTCCAGGATGATAATCTATCATCACTTCATAATCTTCGATCAATTCTAACCATCTCCATTGTCTAAGATTCATATCCTTCTAGGTGAAGATATATTTCAAACTCTTATGATCTACAAACATCTGGCATGCCTCACCATAAAGATAGTGATGCCATGTCTTAAGAGAATGAACTACTACAGCTAACTCCAGATCATGTATCAGGTAATTCTCCTCATTCTTCTTAAGTTGTCTAGATGCATAAGCTACTACTTTGCCTTCCTGCGTCAACACATAGCCTAAACCTCTCCTTGAAGCATCACAAAACACTATGTAGCCCTTATCTGCCTCAGACAGGATCAACATTGGTGTTGTAGTCAACCTCTTCTTCAAGATCTGAAAACTTTTCTCACAGTTGTCTGACCAAACAAACGGTTCACACTTTCTTGTTAAATGTGTCAGTGGTGACGCTATAACACTGAAGTTCTGAATGAACCTCCTGTAGTAACCTGTCAATCCTAAGAAGCTTTTGATCTCAGTAGGAGTTTTAGGCTGCTCCCACTGTAGAACAGATTCGACTTTCTTAGGGTCAACACTTACTCCATCTCCTGAGATGACATGTCCAACAAAAGACACCTCGGCTAACCAGAACTCACACTTACTGAATTTAGCATATAAATGATGTTTCCTCAACAAATGTAACGCTATCCTCAAATGCTACTCATGTTGCATACCGTCTATGGAATAGATCAGAATGTCATCTATGAAAACCACTATAAACTGATCCAAGAACGGCTTGAAAATTTGGTTCATCATATCCATGAAAGCTGTTGGGGAATTAGTTAGTCCAAACGACATGACCAAAAATTCATAATGCCTGTATCTTGTTCTGAAAGACGACTTAGAAATATCTGAAGCCTTTATCCTCAACTGATGATATCTAGATCTCAAATCTATCTTAGAAAAGATCATCGCCCCACACAACTGATCAAACAGATCATCTATCCTTGGCAATGGGTACTTATTCTTGATAGTGATCTTATTCAGTTTTTTGTAGTCTATACATAACCTCATAGTACCATCTTGTTTTTCACAAATAAGACTGGAGCTCCCCATGGCAAAGAACAAGGTCGAATGAAACCCTTATCCAGTAACTCTTATAACTAGATTTTTAGTTCCTTCAACTCTTTAGGTGCCATTCTGTAGGTTGGAAACGCTATAGGGTGACTACCTGGCAACACCTAGATCTCAAAGCCTATCTCTCTTTCAAGAGGTAGACCTGGCAACTCATTTGGAAAAATGTCTGGAAACTCTAAAACTACTGGCACATCCCATAGACTGACTGTGCTCTTCTTAGCTCTAGTATCTACTACATGTGCCAAGAATGCCTCACAACCTTTCTACAACATATTATCATCTACAACATCTGATACGAGACACGTAGGTAAGACTTTCCTGTCTCCAGAAAAGATACAAGAAAATCCACCCTGTTGAAAGATAGCTTCCTTCTTCCAACAATCGAGCTGAACTCGATACGTCTCTAGGAAATCCATACCCAAGAAAACTTGAAAAGTGTTAACATCTAGGGGTATAAGATTAACCTAATGGTGTAACCACCAAAGGTTAACAAACATCCAGGACAAAACTCTATCAACACTGTCGGTTCACCTAATGAAATCCTCTACAACAACTCAACTGGTAACTCCTGGGTTAACAGGTTAAGCTCATAAGCTAAATAACTCTGTATAAACGAGTGAGTAGCACCCAGATCTATCAAAATTGTAACAGACATGCTATTAAAGAAAATCATTTCTCCTATAATTACTTAGGAAGAAACAATGCCTTCTTGTTGTGTCAGAGAGAAGAAGTGTCCTGAAGCTCTTCCTCTCCCACGATGTCCTCATTGTCCTTCCCTTCCACTAGTTGCTACTCCACCTTGGGAACCTGAAGCCACTGAAGAACTTGCTCCTCCAGCTGTATTTTGTTTCAAAACTTTCTAATACTGTGATTGGAAACTCTGTGTTGATACTTGCTGAAGCTAAGGACATTGCCTTCTAAGGTGTCCCACCTATCCGTAGTTGTGACAACCCAGAACATCTACACCCCAACACTGACCAGAGTGCGACTTCCCACAGATATCACACCTCGGTACCTCTCTCCTTGGCGGACCTGTCACTGAAGCTAATGATCCAGAAGACCTCCCTCTAGACGTGTTGCTCCATCTCCCTAGACTAGATTTTCCCCTACTCTGTGAAGATACCACATCTTCAGATCCTTGTTTACTGAAACAGCCAAAACCACATCCAAGCTTCAAGAAGAACCCACCACCACTTCCTCGGCGACCACTACTAGGTTGTCCTCTGCCGAAGTCTCTGGGTCTCTTTGTATTCTCATAACACGTATCAGCGTTCATAGACTCCTCAACACGTCTTGTTTCCTCAAGAAACTCTCTGAAATCGCTGGCCTCCATGTCGTATGCACACCATGTTGGCAAGGTGTCGAGCCAGAGCAGTGGATCCCACTTTTTCCCTTGGTGTCAGTGTTTTGGTCAAGAGTGTCGGGGGGGATAAGGAGGTAATTTCCTCCTTTCCATCATCTTCCCAATCTACGGCTGCTCCGCCGTGCGCTCTAGGTAGCGGGGTCAACCAGATGGTTGACTCAGAGATACATGGCCCATGAGAGGCACTCCAAGGCACCGTCAGCTCTGCGAGGTTCGTCCGAACTCACATGTATCCTCCAATTCACCGGAGAAGCAAGAATAGGAGGAAATCCATGGATATATGTGGTGGCATTCTGGGAGGAAAATCCAGAGAAGATCGTGTGATAGGGAACAAATTGAAGGTAGGGAAAGGCCGCTAGGGTCGAGAGCGGTTCCGCGAACATTAGGGAGATCTCAAAGGGGAATTCTACCCCGTATATATACGCATGGTCGTGGAGGGTGGTCGGCGAGAGTCCTGGAAATTTAGGGGATTCTTTAAGAGCTTCTTGAAGAGGGCAAAACTTAGGCTCGTTGAATTTGTAATCTCATTCTGAAATTGATGAGATGGTTTCTAAGATTTCTCGTCGATTAGAGAGAGTAGGAACTCGAGGGGGAGTGGGAACTGTACTGTTCTTGCTTCCTGTCCATGGCTGAGAGTGGAAGACAAGTTCCCCACCATCAAATCCATGATCGAACGGTCCAAAATGGGCATGTGACATTAAAGTTCAAATCATAGCTTTCCTTATTTGATTAAATCTATGACATTTAATACGATTTTGAGATTATCACACCACTTTAGGATAATATGCAAAAATCATATCTCTCAATCCGTACATCCTTTTTCAACCAAAATTTAGGGAAATCTTTATCTTGACTTAATCTACTTATATATCAAATTTGAGTCCCAAATTCCAAAGGAAAAGGAAATTATCTTCGTGTGCAAGTTATCCTTTATTAAGGCTTATTTACTTTGTATTTTCTCTTTTTTCTCCTATTATCTTTGCAACTTGGACTCCATGGAACACACAAAATCCCAAAGATACAAATCCATCCTTGAAGGAGAATTCTTAGCCTTCTAGATACTTCTACATATTTCTTTTCTCATTGTCTTAGTTATTCCTTTATTAATTTATTTCTTTTCCTTTTTATTTCCTTTTTCTTGTTATTGGGCCCAATAGCCAACAAGGCCCACGAAATCAAACATACAAGGCTATTTATCAAAGGAAACCGTTCAAGGCACATAAATCATCAAAATTACATAATCATACATTTATTGGGGAAATTGCATTTCCAACCAAAAGAACCCAAAAATTGAGGTTGCAACATCCTTCCCCTCGTATAGGAATTTTGCCCTCAAAATTCCACCAAACATAAAAACAAAATAAGATAAGACTTTTCTATGTCCATCATTGGTTCGCATGTGGCTTCATCCTCTCCATGGTGCTTTCAAAGAACCTTTATCATCTTATATTCTTACATCTGAGTTCTCTCTCACCATATTATCTCGTACCCTCATAGGTGACTCAAGATATGTCAGCCTCCCTTGAAGCTCAATAGGTTCAATGCTCAGCACATAGCTCGGGTACATCACATAGTGCTCTAGATCGGACTCATGGAACACATCATACATCATGTTACCCTGAGGGGTAAGGCTAAACATAAGCATCTCCACCAATACATCTTGAATGGACCTATGTATCAGGGACTCATCCTTCTCTGCTATAGCTTAGAGGGGTCAAGTTTTCATTACACATGTTCTTCCATAGTGAACTACATGTTAGTCTGCTTCGTATCAGCTCACGACTCCTATCGCCCAAGGGCTTTCTCAGCCATCACTCAATCAAAGCGACTTCATCTGCACACATTTTGGTCTCTCTGACCTTCACAAGGTCCTCTTACCGACATCATCCACATCCTCCGTTACAGAGCTTCTTACATCTCGATGCTAGTTATGGTGGATATAATCACAAACAAACTCTCTTAGGGCAGGAACTGCTCCCATGTATCACCCTGGACAAGAACACACACTCTCTTCAGACCCTTTAGTATGGATCATACTCTCTTGACTATCTATCAGCCAGGGGTGATAAGCGGTACTAAGATTCAACCTAGTATTGAGTTCTTCATGTACCTACCTCTACTCCATGGAAGTGAATTTGAGGTCATCCTCCAGATATTGAACTTGGATCACGGTGTAGTTGAACTATTTCTCTCTCACATATAGTTCAACCTGATCTGTCACACTGACACTATCCTCTCTCGTAGGTAAGGGATTAGGTCAAGTTGGTAAGGTGATCTACCGTAACCCATACTACA
The DNA here is from genome assembly GCA_963693085.1 of Alisma plantago-aquatica. NCBI lineage: Eukaryota > Viridiplantae > Streptophyta > Magnoliopsida > Alismatales > Alismataceae > Alisma > Alisma plantago-aquatica. The sequence goes on from OY856412.1 coordinate 216,402,245, forward strand.
TCCTGACCTTTATTAGTTCAAGGGAGACTCACCACAACATCCATGGTGATCCACTCCCATTCCCTTTTGGGGACTCTTCATCCTCTGTAGAAACTCATTGGGTTACTAGTGTTCGGCCTTCACCCTCTGGCATGCACGGCAACTGGCCATATGCAACTCTATATCCCTCTTCCGAGTACCACTACAAACCTTAACCATCTCGGTAGTACAATGGTGTACATTGTACTTAAAATCATGAGCTTCTTACATGACATGATTCCTCAAGGTGACTCCTCAGAAACCCTAAAACATTCTAGTCGTGGGTTCCATCACCTTCTTTTCTGGAGAGGTGTATCTGAGGTTCTACAACCATCCTTCTATTGTATCAAGCTCTAGGTTGGCTAACCAAGCAACCACCAACTCGACCAACGGGTCTGGTTGTATCAGAGTGTTAGCCATATATGTCTCACAAACTTAGAGTTCACCTAACAACCTCTTCTAACCTCTCTAATGGCTAAATAAGATAGCTCTGTCTCGACTAAGAGCATCCATTACTACCTTACATTCTTATGTGCTAGGTAACGGTGAAGACATAAACCTTCATATACTCCACTCATCATCCTCATCTCGGATTTAGGTCTAACTGAGTCAAGAAAACTTCGAGATCATCATTGTGGTTATCAAACTCAAACTTATATAAATCCTGAATCCCAAACTGATCTTGATAAGAACATCCTCATATGATGACTACCTTAGTTCTCTTGGTGTTTGTAAACCATCCATTCAACATACTCTCCAAAAATTATGATTCTCTATCCTCAAACATCATAGCAATGTTTCAACTCACATCATCTTTATCCTTAGTGTATGGCATGTGTTTTGCCCTATCTCTCACACCCATAATGAGAAGAAATAAGCATTTGGCTGCAGTCCAAATATAGAGTTCATCCCGTTCTGAGAGTAGAGATGGTGCATCACACCTCACCAACACACTTATCAATCTAAGTTGAAACGTGCATCACATGTCTCCTCATCATGAGCATCTTGATTTCAAGTTTACATCTATGGAGAACTATTCCCAAGCACTCTTGGGTCATCACATGATCCCTAGTCATCTCCACAAGGTCTGTAGGGTGCCAGTAGTTTTGGGGTCATCCCTTTCCCTTATGCATCTAGGGAGTGCCTACCTCAATTTTCCCTTTGGGTCCCATGAACTCATGAAGGTGATCAATCTCCTAACCCATGGTCCTTGGACAAAGATAGTTGCTACCTCCCAACCCTATGGTCTTGTGCATCTAGGAATAGACAACTCTTACTCCCATTGGTTTTATCCCTTCCTGACCCTAGTATTGACTTAGGATCCTAACATGGTACTTCTCAAACTTGAATCCTTACCCAAATCTCCATCATCTCTTTGGCACTCATGGTCAAACTTACATCCTTACATAGGGATCATGGCAACCTACCTACCTCGGTTAGGCCCCATACAGGTTACCTCCATGGCAACATATCCACATGCCCTTAGAGATGGCCACCTATGGGTCTATAGATTCATGATCACACCATGTGCTCCCCACTTAGTTCATCAAGATCCTATGAGACCTCTTTAGGTTACCTCAAACCTAAACAAAAGTTGATACTCACCCTACAGAAGGGTCCCTCCCCAGGATGGGAGAAAACTATCTCTTTATAGAAACAAAGGTCACAAACGTCCTTACATCCAGGGTTTACATCATCATGTGCATGCTTAGACCTATCATGCTGCTTAGGCATGTAGCTAGAAAGAAGACAACCCACTATGCCACTATGGGTTCCTTGGTATATCATAATTGTTCCTTATTCCTCAACATTGGACCAATATCATACATGCATATGTCACCAACCTATGTGTGAGGGGTTCATCAAACATATACCTTAGTCCAAGGGGTTTCCTTTTCCTCTAAACATGAGGGGGTGTCATGCTCGAATCTATAGGAACTCAACCATCTTCGTGAGCATCAGGTGCACCAGATACCACTACTTCCCCTCTTTGGTCTAGGAACCTTAGGTTCACTTCATATGCATCAGCTATCTAACAGAATGCGTAGGTGTTCAACAATGACCCCAAATAGGTACAAGGTATGACATGCACTTCCAATTATTCTTCAATGTGAACAACACCTTAGAGTCCTACACAAGGACAACCAACTGGGTGTGAGGCCTCACAACTTGTTACTATACTTCTTCAGGGTCTAAGGAGCTCTCCTTCCTACACCTAAAAGGTAGGTACCTATAACCTCTGTACATCGATTCAAGAAGCCTCTTCTCATTTAGGGTTTGGTTCCTCTATCAGAAACCAAGGTACGACAAGCCTGTAAGGAACGCGCATGAGGCAACCACAACTATTTACTCAGGGTCGTCCATTCTAGGCCATATCATACCCGACTTCTCATGATTCTTCATATTTCGGAGTCAAGGTGTCCAACCTTTCCCATCAGATCTCTCTCTCTCCAGATCTAACCTTAAAACTAGTCCTACCATCGAGGGTTCTCTCTAAGAAGATGGGTCAAACTCTTAAGGATACATGTCTACACCTACCTAGGTGAAATGTATGATCCAAAACCTATGTCCAACCAAAATCATCCAAAGCTCAACATGCTCATCTCATAAGCTATCCAACATACTCTTCTGGCCTAGGTCTCAACCTACTATCAGCATTGTTGTTGTCCATCTCTATGTAGGTGGATGCATCTTCTCTTCTCCTACATGCCCATAAGGGTTTCTATATGATCACCACTATCCTCCACAAAGAGGGAGCTATTCTTCACCTTCAACAGGAATGACCGCCCAAGGTCGAGTCTCTAAAAGCACTAGGCCAAACCTAGCTCGTGCTTCTCATGGGTACACAAAACCTATACACATTTAAACCCACATACATACCTGCATGGTCACTATGTTATCCAACTCATCTTATCATCTCTCTCTAACTTCCGCTTAGGGTTAGGGTTAGCATCATCCTCAGAGGATGTGTTAGGTCTCCTCCTCTTCCTGGAGGCCTCTGCCTCCAAGGCTAACTCTCCCCTCATACTCCCACAAGAAGGTCTAACATCAGAGCTCTTATGAGGGCACACACCATGCAACCTAAGCATGTAAATAATCTTTAGTTTACGCTTAAACTATTATACTTATGCCGATGACATCTTGTTTACATGCATTTTATTAATTTGGTGGAGGATTCCTTAATCCTTATCTTACTTACACTGACCTCAAGAGGGGTGGGGAAGAGAGAGAAAAACCCTAAACCCTAGAACCTTACTTGAATTAGGGTTGAGAAGGGTAGAAGATAGATGAGAGAGTCCTAAAGGTATCTTATTTTGAGTCAAAACCTCACAATTTGGCCAGGAAGTCACATGGTATCTGAGAGTCCTCGTATACCAACTAGCAGGGTGGAGGAAAATATTGCCAGCCCCCGGATCGTGATCCTTTTCTAGACACCTCTGTCATAGGAAAATCTTCTAATAACTCCCTTGGTTCTACAGAGTTTGTAAAATTTAATAATTATTAAGGACTAAATGAGAAACTATTGGCTCTGATACCAAATGTAACGACCCCACATCTCAGTAATCCCCAATCAAGGGAGACGAAGAGGTCATAGGCGTTATCCTAAAATTCAGGATCAATGGTTTAACAATTTAATCAAAAATAACTATCAAATTCTACTAATACTAAACTGAAAAGATGGAATAAAATAAAACTTTTGCATACCTTGTCAAAATAGGATCTAAGACTTCTATCCATAGAAGAAATCTATCTATTTAATCCTCCTTTGAATATTTAGACTTTATCTTCACAAATTTCGCTTTACTTTTTGTCTAATTTCAGATAACACCTAAAACATCGACAAACAAAACGTAAGTCAGTATATTTCTATACTGGTATGTGGGGACAAACACAACATCACAAATAGGCTCTAACAACATAAACATAGAAAATAGTTGATTAAAAAGAAAAATTACATATTCAATGTAACTTCTCAACAGCTTTTACTCAAACCATGGATTACCCTCTCTTAGGGTTTTGTCCTTGCAAGAACATTAGGCCACCTTCTCCATCCTGAGCTTGGTTCCTGGGGTCACCTCTCGGGGTGCCCAATGGTCTTCCCTCCGGGGCTTGACCAACTCAGACCTTCCCTCTGGAGCTTGGTCTTGCATCATAAATTAGGGTTGGTTTGTATGTTTGAGAAGTACACTTATACTTAATTGTTAGACACATAGTCACTTTATGAGATTGTAGAATTGAAATAATCAACAATTTAGGTTTCATAGAAATTGGGAAACTTTATGAAAATGTCGTGAATCATAAGTGATTATTCATAATTTAACCACATACCTGTTTAGCAGATTCAATAAGCTAATAGCAAATCCAACCAAGAAATAGTCCAAGCAAGCAGTTCAACCACACAATCAAGAATCTTGAAAACACATATACTCTATTTACTACATACTTTATCAAGATTCTATCTATTCAACTTGAACTCACTTCCTAGGGTTTCCTACTCCTTATTAGTGTTTCATTAGGTTCATCTTTATCATTATCACTATAAACCCTAAAAGAGCAAAACTAGATGCAAACCCTAATTAGCTCATTAAAACCTTCCTAACAGGCTTAGGATCAACTCAATACTACTTTCTTATAATGAGTTTTGAATTAACCATGTTAAACATTCTTCACCCTAAATTAGGGTTTCTAAGTGAATTATAACATATTCATGTGTAAAAACCTCATAGCAAGCATATTATCATCTTAATCAGATTCAACTCTTAATCTTTCTCTCAACATGTCATTATGTCTCAAAATAACCTATTTAATACCTTAAATCTGATTTTCAAACATAATTAGGGTTTCCACATAGTTTAATGCATAAATAGGGTTAACTTAAGGTACTTTTGGAATTAGAAATGATATCAGGCTTCAATATGATTTTCAACAGATTCCTCATGATTTTCTAATGAACTTTCATATATAACATGTCTTAAACCGAGCTACCAATTAATTTCTAGAATATTCACAAGATTAATTACTTGTGGCCAATGAGAAGCTGCCACGTCAGCATTGCGGCTCGCTCCTCTCCTTTCCTCGTGGACCCCGCCTAGCCAATCACTGGCCTTGATGTCAAGCATGCACCACGCTGGAAAGGTGCCAAGCCAGAGCAGTGGCTCCTGCTTTTGCTCTCGGTGTCATTATTTTAGACAAGAGTGTCGGTGGGACAAGGAGGTAATTTCCTCCTTTCCATCGTCTTCCCGATCCGCGGCTGCTCTGCTGCGTGCTCCAAGTAGCAGGGTCAATCAGATGGTTGACTTAGAGATACATGGCCCTAGAGATGCACTCCAAGGCACCGTCAGCTCTGTGAGGTTCGTCCAAACTCACTTGTATCCGCCAATTCTTTGGAGAAGCAAGAATAGGAGGAAAGCCATGGATCTGTGTGGTGGCATTCTGGGAGCAAAAGTCAGAGAAGATCAGAGAAGATCATGGGATAGAGAATGAATTGCAGGTAGGGAAAGGTCTCTGGGGTCGAGAGTGGATCCGCGAACATCAGGGAGATCTCAAAGGGGAATTTTACCCCGTATATATAGGCATGGCCGTGGAGGGTGGTCGGCGAGAATCCTGGAGATATAGAGGATTCTTCAAGAGCTTCCTTAAGAGGGCAAAACTCAAGCTCATTGAATTCATAATCTCATTGTGAAACTGATGAGATGGTTTCTAAGATTTCTCGTCGATCAGAGAGAGAAGGAAATCAAGGGGGAGTGGGAACCGTATTGTTCTTGCTTCCTGTCCATGGTCGAGAGTGGGAGACAAGTTCCCCACCTTCAGATCCATGATCGAACGGTCCAAAATAGGCATGTGACATTAAAGGCCGAATCATAGCATTCCTTGTTTGGTTAAATCTATGACATTTAATACGATTTAGAGATTATCACATCACTTTAGGATAATTTGCAAAAAGTATATCTCTCAATCTGTACATCCTTTTTCAACAAAAATTTAGGGAAACCTTTATCTTGACTTAATCTACTCGTATATCAAATTTGAGTCCCAAATTCCAAAAGAAAAAGGACATTGTCTTTGTGTGCAAGTTATCCTTTATTAAGGCTTATTTACTTTGCATTCTCTTTATTATCCTATTATCTTTGCAACTTGGACTCCTTGGAACACAAGAAATCCTAAAGATATGAAATCCATCCTTGAAGGAGAATTCTTAGCCTTCTAGATACTTCTACATATTTCTTTTCTCATTGTCTTAGTTATTCCTTTATTAATTGGTTTCTTTTCCTTTTTATTTCCTTTTTCTTGTTATTGGGCCCAATAGCCAACAAGGCCCACGAAATCAAACATACAAGGCTATTTATCAGAGGAAACCATTCAAGGAACATACATCCAAATTTACATAATCATACATTTATTGGGGAAATTATGTACATTTCCAACCAAAAGAACCCAAAAATCGGGTTTGTAACATCCAGGATAGTTGAGAGTTGTGTGAAGAGATGATGTACATGTGGACTTGTTGTATTAAGATCCTATTATTTAGTGGTAGTACATGTATATGTAAAAGTTTGTTGTTCAATATGTAATGTCAAATGTTGTAACAATTCATATTGTAATTGTATGTTGAATGATGTTGTTTCCTTCTGACTTTCTCTGATTTTCTTCTTCTTAGCCTACTGTGTGGTGTTTAAATTGGGATTCTCACTAAGGATAGGGTTTCAATTTGGACATCATACATCAAATTAAGTTTTAGAAAATCAGGGGACATCGTAGGTGGTATCAGATCATGAATAATAGCAAAGCATGACATTTGCTCATTATGCAACTCAAACTAAAGAACCTTGAACATAAAACAATCTTTATGTTTAGATTAGTTGTCTCGTAGAGACTAAATCTGACCTAGACTCTAGGTTAGCACCTATATGTCTGAGAACTAGGCCTAGACTTGTGCTTGTTGTATAACAGGTCCTAAGGTGTCGTTCTTTCCTTGTAGTGCAGTGGTATGGGACGTTGCATTATTTGGAAATGACATACATCATGAGGAGAGAAACCTTTGACATATGATGTGTTTATGTTTTAGGAAGCTACACCAGTCTACACCCTATTCTCACCCTTTTCATTAGGTGACATGACACTGGACTCTCTATTATGTGTGGGACACTCATTTTATGGATTTGGTTTTTGATTCCAATTGGATCGAACCTCGATAGCTTTCTTTGAGGCAGGTTTTATGGGAGAAAAACTATATAATATATTATTATATATGTAAGTATTATAAAAATGTGTCCTCACACATGTACGAGTAGGAGATGGTCATGCAACCTAAGTGAAAGTGAATGACATCAGTTTAGAAGAGAAAGTAATTCTAGATTAGATGTCTAGAGCCTTATTAGAATATGTGATAGATAGAATAGATGAAATAGTGTATGATGATATGATATATGTCTTATATATATGATATACGATGGTTTATGATGATATATGTTCATCTTTGAGGAACTAAATTCAGATTTGAGAATTTGAGGTAAGCTTGGTGATGCAAGAATGTACATTTTTATGAGATAAGATAAGTTAAGACAAGAATCTAAATCAACAAGAGCCTCGATCTCTTTCACAAAGGAGGACCTCTAGTGTTAGGAACAGTTTTAAGGTTAACTCCAGAGAGAGTGAGACCCATAGGGAGAAGGTCAAAGAACCTAATCTCCAATACATGAGAATTATGAGAAATGTGTGTTATGATATGTCCTAAACTAGACGACTCCTGAGTGATGAGTTGAGTTTCTTTATGCATGATTCCTAGAGTCTTGTTGAACCTTAGATGTCCTTGGTAGAACCAAACCCTAGAGTCAAAGAGAGACTAGTTATATGTGCATATGTGAATATGAATATGAGTACCTACCATCTAGGTGAGGGAGAAAGAGTCCCAAGACCCTATAGGAGGTAAACGTGTTAGTTTCGATAAAGCCTCAAGCTCGGGTTGATGGTACCTTGTACAAATCTAGTGGTTGCATATATAAGAGAGTTATGGGTAAAGACCTATGAAAAGAGTGTCATGTTTTGTTTTGGTTTGTGCATATGTGTCTAGAGATCATAAAGCAATCACTGGTGCCAATGAGGTAGACTTGATAACCCTAGACTAAGAGGGAAGATAAAGTTCATGTATATGAGATACTCGTAGAGTTGAGTGAGATCAAAGAGACTGACCATGGAACTATCCTCATGATATGGGTCAGGATAACCTCCGTTGGGCTAGATAAAGCTTTGATATATGTTTAATAAGCCACTCACATAAGTTTGTTTAGCACAACCATGATATAATATATGTAAGAATGTAATCTAATCTCGAGATGTGATATAAGTAGTTATGGCATAATGGAACAACGAGTATAGTTTGATAGATATCAATGCATAAATGGTTAACCATATACATGAATAATGATGATAATGTTATTTTGTTGGTTAATCTTGTGACAGAATCACTAGTAAATGTTGTAATTTATTATGAGCAATGAAATAAGATCATATGAATGAAACATGTTACATGAGGTGTTAATCTTAGTGCTTAACAAAGATTAAAAAAATATAATTTGACAGTTAGCACAACATAACTATTATGACACCTTGATATGATCTAGATGGATAGAGTGGGTTAATTATAGTTAACTCCCTCCTAAAAGGAATATGTTAATGTTGAACATATTCTAACAATTAGCTCAATAAAATGTTGATGAGACCTTGATATTATGGGCTAACTTTATATAACTCCTTTTGAACATGATAAGTGAAAAGATGGAATCCTTATATATTGGGAATATTTAAGGATGTAAATCCTAAAATATGAAATATGTTGTGACATAAACCGAGCTTCTAAAGGAAACACCCTTGTTTCAACCTTATATGAAGGGGTAGTTAACCCTAGATCATTTTGAAATGCCCTAGAAGGACATGAACATAGTTATGAATCTTTTGTTTATGGGAATGTTGCACCTGGAATAGTATCCTATCTGTGGATGAAGACATGCTTAGTTTTTCCTTTTAGTACACGTATGACTCAATATTGTGGAAAAAAATTCTTTTCAGATGTATAGGATGTGATGGACTGGATTTTGTCTTAATTTCAAGGATGAAATTTCTTTTAAGGTGTGTAGACTGTGACAGACTGAAATTTTAGAATTACCACTTACTTATGACATAAGTAATTTCATGTGTTTTTGGGTTACATTGATAATTCTAAGTGATTTGGTAAAGTTTCAGTGTTGATTGGTGTTGATATCATGATGAAAATCCCTAAGTTTGTGTCTTTTTGAGGTATTTAATTGACCGATCAGACAATTAAATTTTGACACCAAATTCGAGTACAAAGTAAATTGATTGATGATAAAGCTATATCTTAAGTTTCAAAATATGTGGATGTTTCTAGAAGGGGATTATGTACTTTGAAGTTGGCAATATAATACATGTATTGTTGACCTTAGAACTAGGCTTATTAATCTTCTGGACTAAATTCGATACAGTTGTTATGCACGTGCCTTTGAGAGAGATGCCACAGATTGGCTCTGTACATGGCTTCTCCCAGCCCTTGGATTTGTTGATCGAACGGGTCTAACTCATCTTCTTCCTTGCAGTTACAACTGACCAGAGAGGACGACCACTCTGTGACATGATGCACTATGATCGTGGGTGGAGGCTTTTAACTGAGTGATATGCTAAATTCGATACAGTTGTTATGCACGTGCCTTTGAGAGAGATGCCACAGATTGGCTCTGTACATGGCTTCTCCCAGCCCTTGGATTTGTTGATCGAACGGGTCTAACTCATCTTCTTCCTTGCAGTTACAACCGACCAGAGAGGACGACCACTCTGTAACTCATCTTCTTCTGGACTAAATTCGATACAGTTGTTATGCACGTGCCTTTGAGAGAGATGCCACAGATTGGCTCTGTACATGGCTTCTCCCAGCCCTTGGATTTGTTGATCGAACGGGTCTAACTCATCTTCTTCCTTGCAGTTACAACTGACCAGAGAGGACGACCACTCTGTGATATGATGCACTATGATCGTGGGTGGAGGCTTTTAACTGAGTGATATGCTTGTTCAGGAGGCTGAAAGCTATCCTTTGACCCCCACTCTCGTGGTATTTGGTGAAGTGTCGAGGGAGAGCCCCTAACCTGTTCTTCCCTCCATCTCCATTGATAGTAGCAGTAGGAAAAGAGGAGTAAATGAAGAAGGGAACCAGATATTGAAAGGAGTTCAGAGGGATTCGAGTAGGGGGGAAACGATGAGAAAGACTAAAGGAGGAGTATTTTGGTTTTTCCAGTCGTTTCCATGGGATATTCCATGACCACCGAGCTCCAACCTGCTGGTCAGCAAGATGAAGATGGGTGAGAGAAGTGGATGCTTATCATCATGGTTTGAGGGAATGGTCAAGATCCTTGTGGTTTCGCAAAGCTTGAGAAAGTGGTAGTTTCATCAGAGAGTGCTCACATCAGAAAGCCCCAATTCAGAGGAGCTGCTTCACCGTAACCTTGGAGTCAAGGTGCGGCAGTCAGCATGAGAAGCTTGCACATCGCAGTGTCATGCCGAGATGGTGGCCACGCCCCCGGAGGAACTTGTGGTTGTGCTATAATCTTTGCAGGAAGATCTAGAGGCCATGTACTGCTCGCCAGAGTCCCCAGATGCTGCGACTCCATGGGCAGGTCACGGAGAAGGAGATCTAGCGCCGAACCCTAGGATCATAGTAGCCGAGAATGGGTAAGATGAGGAAAGACAGATCGCGCCTGGAGAAAGGATCAGGAAAGACAACCTCTATCACCATAGATTCCTTGCCGCAGAGGAGGCGTGCAGCGACGCTAGCACTGAGAATAGAGTTCTCCTGCATCGATGGTCAGGCCGAGCGAGTGAGAACGAGACTCTCACATCAAAGGGCATAAGAGAGAAGACTGGGTTTAGTAGCAATAAACTAGTGGTCTATCTACCAGACAACCCTGAACCAGATGGCTCAAGCGAGGGCAGGTCTAGCCACGTGGCGCACCATAATTGGCCGAAAGGTAAGAAAATACCAGTTAAATACTAGATCTTTTATAATTGATATTAATTAGCCTGATTATCAGAAAAATACATTTAATATACTGAATTTCTTCTAAAAATGTGCAGAACCACATGAAAGTATAATATCAGGCTTTTGATGCACTAATCTTAGTGATATCGTGTAAGTTGTGAAATACTTGTTTCATGGATAATAAATATGAAACGATGGCCTAAAATTATGATAATATGTCAGTAAATCCATAATCATGTTTATAATGCATCTTATGTCAGCTTTTATAATGGTGATGCATGAATTCATATAAACTGCTTCATCTAGCTAATTAGGGCTAATAACCCTAAATAAAATACAATAAATACATACATGCTCAATAAATTATGCAATTCATAAAACATCCTAAAATCAGAAACAGGAAGCTAATGTGGAACTTTGACATTAGTTACATGCATAGAATTCATGTTATATGAAGATAACTCTTAATACATTTTATGTAACTCTAATATGACTAATGAATGTGACTATGATTATTATGTGTACGTAATAATGTGAATCACGATTATCAGTTAATGAACTATAATCTGAAATATGACATCAGTAAGTTGATTCTAAGATAAGAATACATGTAATTATGAGAATATCATAATGAACTAAGTAAAACCCTAATGAATCAACTAGGGTTAAGATGATGAGAATCTGATGGTGATATGTGATCTTGTCTTAACCAGGGGTTTGACCAAGATATAGTTGACATGAAGATATATCTGATATCAGGAATGTGATTAGGAAATCTTGATCAAGATACACCATTACCTCATACTTTGCTTATTATACAGTATGCTTGTATTATACGTGTAGCAAAATACTTGGCACATGATATTGGATGAAATGAAGGTTCTTGTATGATATCTTGCTTGATTTTCCGTACTTGTATGGTTGGGAACACATGAAACATAAGATATCTGATCCATTATATGATAGCACTAAATCTCATTGGTAGAATAGTGCATTGATGAAAGTACTAAATTTCTTTAGCATAATAGTACATGTGAGTACTAAATCTCTTTGGCAGAATAGTTCATTTATAAAAGTACTAAATCTCTTTGACAGAATAGCACATGTGAGCACTAAATCTCTTTGGTAGAATAGTGCATGTTGTTGATCAGCTTTGCATATAATGGAAAATGATCTTAAAATATGTGTTCTCTTTTGTTAAAGAACATCTTTGTGCAAGTATTGCTTTTTCTTATATTTCTTTATAACCGCCAAATATTATTTTTAGCTTTTGCCAAGCATAGTAATGAGAGGTATATAAAAAGACACATAAGAATAGTCAGTACAATATTCTTGAATATTGTGCTGACGTGTACCACATATAATCTTTTCTTTAGATTGTGGACATATGATCTTGAAGATCCAGGATAGTTGAGAATTGTGTGGCGAGCTGATGTATAGGTAGATCTATTGTCTTAAGATCCCATTGTTTAGTGGTAGTACATGTATATGTAAAAGTTTGTTGTTCAATATGTAATATCAAATGTTGTAACAATTCATGTTATAATTATATGTTGAATGGTGAACATGTGTTGCATGGTTTCATTATTGTTCATGTACACGTTCTACTGTTGTTTCCTTCTAACTTCCTCTGATTTTCTACTTCTTAGCCTAGTGTGTGGTGTTTAAATTGGGATTCTCACTGAGGTGAGGGTTTCAATTTGGACATCACATATCATATTATTTTTTAGAAAATTTGAGGACGTCACATGCATTCTTTTAGATAAATTTAAAGTTGGCCAAGCAACTTCTAACACTGCTACACAGAAGGCTCATAAAAATAGAGATGCTTATGAGGTTAATCACCATCATTTTCTACCTATCGCCTTTGATACCTTTGGCATTCTGGATGATGAATCAATTTCTATACTTCAACGCCTTCAGTGCATAACAACTAGTAATCTTATGTTGCCTTCATCTACATTCAATAACTTTATTTTTAGATCTATTAGCTTTGCCATCCAGAAGGGATTGGCAGCCCAATTTTTGGTACGCGCTTCTAAGAAGGCATTTTTGTAGATGTGATACTTGTTTTGTCCATGAATTTATATCTTTTAAAAAACTTATCTTCATGGATTTTTCTCCACATTAGTCAAATTCAAAAAGGGATTATACATACCAATACTCCCCCTCAAGGAGACACTTCCCCTCAACAAGATAGTCATTTTGGAGAGGGACTATATATACCCGAAGAAAAATAAGGATTTACCAATTCAAATAAAAAAACCAATATGAAAGCACTAATCGAAAAAGGTACATTGTATAGAAAAAATTCCATATTTGATCAAGTAATAAAATATTATCTAATTACCAATGAGAGGAATGTTAAGTCCTTCATGATAAAAAGATCCTAGTAAGCACAATACATAAGAAATACTCTAGTCCAATGGTAAAGAATATAAAGTCCACAATTGATATAGAGATGCCATTAAAAAATAATTTTCTAAAGAATATTTCAATAAAATTGCCACAAAAATCAAAACAAGGTCAACAAAGAATCTCTAGACCAAATTTAAGGGGTGTGAGGCCCATAACTGATATAGAGAGGCCATTTAGAAAATAATCTAACAAAGATGGAAATATAAATCACATGATATGCCTTTAATTTTTAATGCTTAGTGTTTTTGTCATTTTTCCATTTTCTTTTTTTTGCGAGAACAACTGTACTAATTAATGCTCAACCAGATTACATAGCGAAATTGCTGGCAGGTGCCAGGGGGTTTGTCGGTAAAATCTACTGCCGAGACGTTTAGCATAACGTGCTTGGCTACAACATCAGCGACTAGTGTGTACTTCCTAGGTAAGAACTGGAAAGCAAAGGAAGATAGTTGGTCCTTGGACCATTGCCTGAAGATGGGCTTCAGATAGGGTGGTGCCTCCTCCATGTTCTTGAAGAAGGCGATGCCCATTTTTTAGTCGGAGACGATGAGAGGTCTCGAGACACCCTCCAACCGACAGGTGTCTACAGCATACGAGATGGCTTTAATTTCGGCCTCAACTACACTGGAGGCATAACCAGGGGCGCCGACTCCTCGCACAAGGACCCCAAAAGTGGTTGTGATATAAACTCTAGAGGCGCATTGGTGAGAGTGATTGTTGAAAGATGCATCCACGAATACAAGGAAGTCTCTATCGTCAAGTTTGATCAATGGCTCAGTGACAGGGACATGTTTGAAGATATGACTCGGGAGGCCAACAATAGAACCCACATGTTCTATGATAAATTTGATCTACACCTACGGTGGAGCAGCTCTAAGAGAGTGAACATACTCATTTCTTACCCTCCATAGATGCCAGCTTGCGACAGCATATAGGGGGTTTAAAGTGACAGATGAGATGATGTGCAAGCACCATGCGTCAACTTCCATGTTAAAGAAACTACAGTGCACGTCAAGGCCTTGCCATACAGCTTTTCTATAGCGGAAATCTCAAAGACAGTGGAGAAGAGTTTTGTCCTCCTCACTGCACTGTAGGAAGAGTTTAGGTGTGTCCATGTGCCTCCTGACTTTCTCCACGTTCGTAAGCAGAGCTTTATGCATTAATAACCAGAGGAACATTTTGATGCAGTTTGGGAGCTTGGACTTCCATATAGCTGGCCAAGCGCCATTGCAGCTAGTTTCGTTCTGGCACCTAATCCATGTGTACGCTGAAGCAGAAGAGAACTTACCCAGAGAGTCCTCATTCCAAGCCCAGCTATCTGGCCTGGCAGACGGTGCAGGAGGGGGAATGCTCTTGATTTGTGCCTAAGTGTCAGTGGGGAGGAAGTTCCTGATGAAACCCCAGTCCCAAGAGCCGTCCAAAGAAACCATAGATTCTGTCCTGAGATCGCTGAGACTCTCACGAATGATCAACGTAGGGTGAGAATCCGCAAGGCTCCTGTTACTGAACCAGGCGTCGGACCACACGTTAATGTCAGCTCCATTGTTCACGATTCTACGACTGTTAGCCTTCACAGCATTGATAGAAGTACGGATGAAGGACCATGCATGCGAGCATGACCCAGTCTTGATAGATCCTCTGGGGCAGTATTTGTTCCTCATGACCTGAACCCACGGCTTCTCAGGGCATGTTAGGAACATCCAGGTGTTCTTCATCATGAGCGAAGCATTTTGGACAGCTGCATCTCGAATGCCAAGACCACCATTCTTCTTGCATGAAGTCAATTTTTTCCAAGATACTAAGGACATTTTACGTTGTTCTCCCATCCCTTGCCAGATAAAGCGCCTTATATGTTGGTTGATGTCATCGCACACCCCTTGGGGGAGGCGCGCCAATTGCATGGTGTATGCGGGGATGGATTGCAGAGACGATTTAGCAAGGGAGACGCGACCTGTGAATGAGAGGTGCCACTGGGTCCACCCATTCATTTTAGTTCTGATGGAGTCGACGATGGAGGCATGCGTAGTCCTGTTAACCCGCTTGTGGAGAATGGGCACCCCTAGGTACTTGCCTAGGTCTTCCGTGGGTGGGATACTCAGGCGCCGACTAATACGGTTCCGAATCACTGCTGGAGTGTTAGGAGAGAAAAAACACTTCGACTTGCTTGTAGAGACTTCTTTCCCGGAGGCTGCAGTGAAATCCCAGAGGATACGTTTGATGCATTGCGCTTGTTTGACAGAGGATTCAGCGAGCAAAATGATGTCATCAGCGAACAAGGCATGTGAGATGGACAGCCCATTCTTGTTCATAACTAGCGGCTTCCAATCACCACAACCCACAACCGACACTATGGCCTGATGTAGTCATTCCATACAGAGAACAAATATGTAAGGGCTTAGAGGGTCCCCCTGTCTAACTCCTCTGAGAGTCTTAATGGGAGGGAGGGGAGTGCCATTTCATAGAATGGAGGTGTGTCCAGATGTGATGATGTTCATGATCAGCTTCACTATGTGGTTGGGAAGGCCCACCCTAGTCAGCGTGTCCTCAATGAAATGCCAACTCATTTTGTCGAACACCTTGGACAGATCAAGCTTTATCACCATCCAGCGCTTCTTTCCCTTCGGAATACACATGGAGTGAATGGCTTCTTGGACAAGAAGGATGTTGTCTGTAAATACACATGGAGTGAATGGCTTCTTGGACAAGAAGGATGTTGTCTGTAATCCTCCTCCCTAGTATGAAACTAGACAGTGTCAGAGCAATCCATCAGTTCAGAAGAGGTTTGATTCTTTCTACAATTACTTTGGAGATCAATTTCAAACAAGTATTAGTGAGGCTGATAGGTCTCAAGTCGTTGTAGGACTCCACATTATTGGATTTAGGGACGAGCACCATATGTGAGTTAGCGAGTTCGGGTTCAACAGTCGCCTTAGAGAAAGCCTGGCGTACAGTAGAAACCACAGAGGGGCCAACCAGTGACCAGTTGTTTTGGAGGAAGTCTGTATGTACACCATATGGACCAGCTGCCTTCATGGGATTCATCTTGAATAGGACCCCTTTAATTTATGATTCTAAGGGAATTGCCGCAAGAATAGACAGATCAGTGCTGGAGACACCTGGGAAGGTGCCCACATACGCAACGCGCTGGTGAGTGATGCACGGAGGAGAAGCTAGTAAGTTATTAAAGTGCGACCTGACAAGGGATTTAAGCTCTTCTTCATCAGTAACCCAGCCTCCATTCGGATGCTTGAGTTTGCTAACCAAATTGTGTTGGCATCGTGCCTTGACATAGGAGTTGAAGAATTTCATGTTGCTGTCTCCCAGCTATAGCCAATCAATGTGGGATTTTTGCCTCCAATATGCCTCCTCCCTCATGAGGATGTTTTGAAGCTGCTCCTGAAGGTCAATGCATCTGAGCTCGTTAGAGGTAGAAGGAGTTGAGGAAAGAGATACCTGCAAACTATCCAGCTGTTTGAGAATGCGATTCTTTTGCTGGTGTTGAGAATGCATTGTGTTGTCCTCCCACTTCAAGATTGCCGGGGAGAACATGTTGAGGGCCTCCGAGAAAGGAAGTGAAGAGTCCCAGAAGGCAGCGACTTGGTTAGGGAAATCAGCTTGGAGTTGCCAGCTTGATCTCGTCCTGAAGAAACCTTTACGGCGGGTATTCCCAGGCTGACGAGTGACCAAGAGTGCGTTGTGATCGGAGCCAAATCGAGGAAGAACCGACACAGTGGTAGAGGGATTAGTGTCTATCCAGGCTGCGTTTTCTAGAAGCCTATCCAAACGCTCGAATAGCTTGCCTCTATGGAAGGTAGACCACTGTCCAACAGAAGGAATTTCAGCGAGGCCCGAGGATAAGAGCGCTTCATTAAAGGTAGAGCTGGCTGAGTGATCGAAATAACGGCTCCCAACCTTCTTAGTAACAGAGAGCATGGAGTTGAAGTCCCCAATGACTGACCAGTCGCTGGAACTCGTGTTCGCTATGCTTGTAAGGTGCTTCCATAGCAGTTTGCGTGTGGTCGGGTTTGGGATTCCATAGACGAAGGTGACCAGAGAGCCATTAGCCTGACAGTGAATAAATTGCCTGTGATTTAGTAGAATCTCCATAGATGTGATATTATGATCCCAGAGGATCCAAATTCCACCTGAATAACCGATGGCTTCCACTCGATGTGAGGAAGAAAACCCCATAGATCTGATTATGTTGTTAGCCCTTGCACCGCTGCACCTTGGTTCTACAATGGCTATAAGATTTAATTTGAATTTCCTCTTTAGGTAGCGTAGAAACTGGACCTTCTTGTCAGAGCAAGTGCCCTGGATATTCCAGAACAAGTAATTCATTAATAAAGATGATTAAGCTGCGTTTTGCTGTCCGTTGGCAGGACCAGGATCGTATTCATCGATAGAATGGATAACGTTGCCCGAGTCATCCATTTCAGAATTAGAAACAAAAGAGCTGAAGAGGCGACGAGCCTCGGTCACTTTTGCGCTCTTCGGGGCTTCACGTGCCTTCCCCTTTTTACGAATTCTATCTGGGCTACTGGGCGTCGTCTGGTAGACTATACACCTATTCCTTAGTAAGACGTCGCATCTTGCTGTACCGGTGTCGTCATTTGTCTCAGGTGAAGCTCCGAAGTTGAATTGGAGGAAAGGACCCTCGTTGCCCTACTCTCTACCGATGGAGGTGTTGTCTCCAACGAGGCGTACGGCTGTGTCGGAGGTCCGAGTAGTTTCTCTAGCCTCTGAGCTCTTATTAGAGGTGTTCGATTGGTTTACCCCCGACGTCTTCTTCTGATTTCTCCTGTTGGTCACTGTCTGCCAATCGTCAGTCGTCTCTTCTCTGGAACCGGCTTGCGAGGAGGGGGGGCTGGTCTTGGGACAAGGTTTTCTCTAGCAAGTTGCGAGGCGGACGTCTCTCTGTTTCTTCACATGCATCGCGGCAGAGTAGGGAACTACAGGATCGGGGGCGGCGATCGCCGCAGGTGCTGCCAACACTGTAAGGGGACAATGAGCTTCTTCATGCCCTATGCGCCCACAACAGATGCATAGGAACGGAAGGTTCTTGTATTCAATCTTGAAGATCTCTCCATTGATGAACACTGCTGGGAGTAAAGGTTGTCGGGTATCGATTTTTGTGGTGATTCTTGCGAACTTGCCCCTGTTACCTTACGCTGTCGTTGAGTCGATTTTGATCATCTTCCCAACCAAGTTTCCTATTCCGGTAAGAAGCTCTATATGATAAAGATGAACCGGCAGTTCAAGAATTCTGATCCAGACGACCAACTTGCTTGGGATCAGGTCAGAGGGGCGAAAGTGTGGAGACCATGTTTGAATAGAAAGGTAGTTTCCGAACAAAGTCCATGGCCCTCCCGTCAGGATCTTCACGTAGTCGTCGTTGGAGGAAAGCTGCACCACATAGTGTCCATTATCAAGGTCGATGATGTGGAACCTATCATGGATGCCCCAGAGGATAGTGATGCGGTTGACAAGTGCCTAAAATCCGATGTTCATGCCAATAGCCTTGATGACTATCGCAAATTTCCAAGGTTCTAGGAGAGGGGGAATGACTTCCTCTCTGATGGAGATTGCCGGTATGGTGCCACTGCGATCAATGATCAAATCTGACGATTTTAAGAGATCTGGGCAGATGACCGGGTAGCCATCTTGCCGACTTTGACCTATCACAATATCTTTGTAAGACTTCTTTGCATGTTGCGCCGCAGTTCCGTCTCCAGAGTTGATCGGTTGCTCACGATCTTCCGCCATGCAAGCGTCTTCTTCGTGATCTGCAGGTTTGTCAGCCTCGATCATTCCGTCTTCGTCAAGGTCATTTCCCACAAACTCACCGTTGAAACCATCCGGCGGAGTTCAGGCATGACCGAAGCCGCCCTGACCTCCTCTGCTTCCTGATCGCCCAGAGCCGCCGCCTCTCATTAGGGTTCCTTTCATTTGTCCATTTTCTAAATGCTCCTTCCTAATAAATCAATTTTTTAGTTTGCAGGCACTACAACAATAATCTATATGTCTCTGTTAAAGTATGTTACTATCAAGGTGGATGCGGTTATTAAAAAAAATAAATTACCAATTTTACAGTGCTTGGAAAGCATAGAAACTCATAAATATATTTGACTGCAATGAGCTGTGCAATATATTTAAGACCACATGGAAAAAGATTTATAGTATAAATTATGACAATGCCTTGAACTTGTCAATTGTGGATATATTTTCAGCCAGTTCTAACAATACATATCAAAACTACTTTTACCAAAGAATCCCAAAACTCAACAATTTTTGTTATTTGGAAAGTGTTCAAAGTCATTAATATATTGTTTATTTCAACAATTTACAACAACAAAATATAGCAAACTTTGACCAATCTCTTTTGACCAAATTGAAGAGAGGACATAGAAAGAGTGGGAGATGAGTGAGATTATAGAAAAAAAATATTTCATTATGGAAATTTAGCAATTGTGAACATGTTGCCAAACAAATCCATGGAGCATATAAAATATTCCATATCCACTATTTTGTAAATAATGTCATCCCAATAAGGATCGTTAAAGGATTCTGGTGGACCACAATTAAAAAAGCTAATCAAATCTATAGTTGTTGCTGATCGGGGCAAATAAAAAGGAATATAAATTGATTTGTTGTCATTTTCTAATAGCATCGTGGTGCAAAGAAAAGTCTGTTGAGACTAGGCATATCTACATAATTATCGCCTAGACTCCATACAATAACTAAAGAAAAAAATCCTTGTCATCTATGACACTATAATATGCATGTAAAGAAATTAAATTATAAAATTCCAACAATAGAAATCTATCTAGGCATTTAATTCTAACTAGGATTTAAGGCAAAAAAGTTCCAATTTAACATCTTTGACCAAGTTGCTTTGACTAAGCACATGAGAAAATGTCATATTTATAATATGTAAAATAAATAAGTTAAGACATGAACGAACAAATAAATATAACAAACCAACTCTTATTACCTTTTTATAAACAAATTAAAACTTACATAAAGCATTTCGATCAACCTATCCCTCGATCAAACTGTACCTCGACCAAAAGTTAGTTTGCCAGCAATTTCATCCATTTTCAACCAATTTAAAGCAAACAAATCAAACAAGATATTCATCATTTATCTACTTTACTTCTATGATTAAGGAATTAATAGTAGCATTTTTTTTATATATATTTTCAACTTTATTTGGTTTAAATTCAATAGGTTCGTTTTTAGAAAAGTTGAAGAAGATACATTATTGTCATCACTTTGTTCATCATTTGCAGTTATTAGACTTTCAACTACATGATGACAATTTTCTTCTCTCACATTCTTCAATATTCTTTCAAAAAGATTTTATGGAAGGTATAGTAGAGGAAAATCTAGACTAGTTTCATATTTTCCATGTGAAATAATCCTAGTTAATAAGTAAGAATATTAATTTTAGAATCATTAACTTGCTAGGTTCCTTCATGAATATTATATAATTTCCTCAAAATATCATAAGTAGTTTTATAAGAGGAAATATGATTAAATTCATAAATAGAAAGAAAGGAATAAAGCAAGTCTATGACTCTAGCATTAAGAGTAGAATTTCTACCATAGCTGGATACAATTCCTAAAAATCCATTGTTGGAAGCACATATGGGTGGATGACCATATTCCAAAGGTCAAGGCTAAGACTTTGAATAAATAATTGCATATCATGTTTCAATGAGTGTAGTTTTTCCCGTCAAACATCACCCGTCAGTTTACATATAATCCTTCAAGATTGAGATTTTTGATCACGCTTTCCCCCATTCTTCAAGACCTATTGGGGCTCCTTTAAGACCTACTTTGATACCAACTGATAGATCTAGAGGGTGTTGAATAAATATAATCTAAAACTTATTCAATTTAAAACACAAGTAAGGTTAAATTGTAACTTGCTTAAGAGATAATGCAACTGACATATAAAACAAGTATTGAAAGTAATGTAAGAAACCACCAGAGACAATGATGTAGAGTGGTTCCATTAAAAAGATGTCAGTTCACTACCTAGTTCTTACCAACCAGGATTTTAGACATATATTATATTCCTTTTTTTAAATGATAGCAAGTACATAGAATCAAGTCAGGGTATTTTGTGGCTCAAGAGAACCCTCTGTTTCTAGATCAAGGAGAACTTTCTTAAGGGAGTAGATCACAATCAGCCCCCACCCTGGACGTAGACTTCTCACAAGAAGCATCTCCAATATTGTTGCATACTAGGATTTGAGGCATTTGATAAAATGATCTTAAAAGGAATGATTGAACTACCTATATCACCTAGGAGCACCTCCTTTTTAGGGAGCCATCACTACAGAACTTTGTGGTTAAGCATGCTCAACCCAGAGTAGTACTAGGATGGGTGACCAATTAGGAAGTTAATCCTAGATTGTGCGTGAATAAGGACAAAACACATACTTAATTCTGGTGGTGGTTTGTGGGGCCACTCGTCATTCCTAAATCTCTACTATAGATTTGGGAAAGTGGGCCTAGACATTACAAATGGTATCAAAGCACAACGACATCATCATTATCATCATAGGTCATCTAGGCTACTTTCTAGCCTAACCTTTACCATGGATCTAGTCATATAGTTGAATAGTTATTTTTTTGTCAACATAGTTACTTTTTTGTCTAGACAATTACTTTTCTGACCAAACAATTATTTTTCAAACAACACATGTAGAGAATTCCAGGTCACTCACATGAGTATTAAAGATAATCCCTATATATATATATATATATATATATATTTGTGTGTGTGCGCACATAACCCCTCCAGTAGGTGGGACCCATATGGACATGTGGCATGCCAATCTTGAGCCATGCGGTCTAAGCAAAGTTGGAAACAACTATCTGTGGTGATGTAGCCACCCTGGAACTGATATTTTGTGATCATGTGCTTGGTGTCCATGAGCCATTCTAGGTTTGCACTAAAATGGGGAAATATTATGAGTCCATATAGTTGAGCCTTGACGAGGACGTCAAGAGTCTAACTGGGAGAGATTGTAACATCCCAAGACTTGAGGTCTTGGAAAAAATGATATTAAAAGGAACAATTGAACTACACATATCACTAAGGTGCATGATGCAACCCTATTTTAGGCCTCCATCTTGTGTCATATTGCATTTCAATCACATCTATACCTGTTAGATTACATGTTATTTCCCCTAATATGCATATTTGTGTAAAATGTGCATATGTACATTATTTTCATGTTTTTTATGTACCTGAACCATGCTTGGATGGAAGAGAGAGAAAGAGTGATCTAAGGGTTTCTCTATCCTTAGCGAGTCCTAAAGTGAGGTCTGAAGCTCCCTCAACCTACCCCTAGTGGTCAAGACTACAAATGTAGCAAAGAAGTCCAAGGAAAGACAAAGATGAAGTGTTGATACAGAGACCAACACAACCATGGTACCTCAGAATGGTCGTGTTGACTCAAGATAAAGTCACAGATGAAAACACTAAAGAACAAACTCAACAGCACGGCCGTGCTGCCTAGTATGGTCATGGTATAAGACCAAAAATAGATGTGCCACACATCACGGTCGTGTGACAATCAGTGTAAAATGGGTGTGGTGTCAAGAACGAGCAAGTCAACTCCCAGGCCACCACGGTTGTGGTACTCGCGACGGGCATGCCACCCATGCAAGAACACAGTCATGGTGACCACCACGGTTGTGCCCATTAGTCCAAAACCCCAACTGTTACTATGATTTTCACCATTTTTCACCACAACCATTCCCATCAAGCACATCCATTCCACTAACACTCCACCACGGCCGTGCTGCCCAACACGACCGTACTACATACAATTCTTCCACTACATTTCCTACTCCCCCCCCCACTTTACCTAGTGCTTCCCCACCACCTATATATACATGGGTGGCGACTGGGGCACAAGGTTAGCTACCTTCTACCCCCTCCTAGCTTCTTATTTTTGTATTCCATCCTTTCCACTTCATTTCCACCTTCATTCCATTCCATTTCACCATTTCCACCACTAAAACCCTAGTTTCTTAGTGTTTTGACCACTTTCCACCTTCATTCAATCCCCTTACACCTTGAGGAAGGAGAAAAATGCCCTTGTTGCAACTGAAGAGGAGGATCACTCCATCTACTCTGAGCTCCATGGCTAATTCTCCCTCTTTCTCTTCTCCTTTTGTATTTTCCATTTCCATGAGTAGCTATGCACCGTGGGTGGGCTTTTTGGGGCCAAAAATGTTACTTTAATACCATGTTGGGGGAAAATGATAAGTAAACATTATGATTTTGTTTAGTAATGTTATGTTCTATTTCTATCTCATTCTTTAGGAATTGCTTTGAGGTTTGTGCTTGAAATCACCTAGGAACTTAGGCAAATTGGTTATATTGTGAATTTTGGGATTTGATCCTAAATCCAATTATGGATTCCTAGCTAGCTACCCATCCTCCTACATGCTAGTCGATTCTCCTAACCCTATGTTAGAGATCTAAGTAGCTAGTTTAGATGAATTTAATTTTGGTTATCTTGGAACTTTCTCTAAGCTAGAATGTGGGTTATGGAAGGCATAAAACCTCACTCCCACTCCCATTACTAACCTCATCCCCTAATCACTCTAAAATACTATAACCTAGAAATGTAGGCTTGATTACACTCTAATTGAATCCCCCCTAAACCCTAACCCAATTGAGCCCCATAAGGGTAGGTAGTGTTGGTTATGTATGCCTAGAGAGCCAATCATGTGATGATTGCAATGGAATATCATGTAAAATGATTTGATTATTAATAAAAGGCAAGCCTCCAAATTTATTCTATTTAATTCAGTTATGAGATAATGATGTAACATGATAAATGTCTAGAGAATAATATTACTCAATGGCATATGTCTTCAAGTATGTGACTTGGAAGAAATGAGATCATACAGATGTTAAGAGTACATATTTATATTCTCATTATGCCCTTGATCATCTGTTATTGTGGAAGGTTGATAGAAAAAAATAACACATAAGATCGGAGTGTGAGTTGGTTGATGACAAAATCTCATTTAGTCATGATATGGCTATATCAAACCAAGTACATAGATACATGTTAGATAACAGTGTATCAGACAGACCCACCCTGAGACTAACACATGGAAGCCATCTTTATGAAAGTCATAGTTGTCTCTCATAGTGATGGTGGCGGTTGTAGTTCTTAGACCTGAAATCACTACACTTAACACATGTTGTTGGGTACCCTTTGACATCAACAAACACAGTCCTGAAACATGGGTCATAATAATGGTGGCGATTGGGTGGCTTTAACACATGGGAATTGAATGTGAGTGATAGATATGGGATTTGTCCCTCCTATGGGAGTTTATTATCCTTGGCCTCTTGATTAGAGAGACTAAGAAAAGCATGGCCATGCACATGTGAGTCAATATATGATATTGAGCTTACACATATCTTAGATATTCTGCTCTGGTTCAAGAAACAAGATTAATTAATAATGAGGGTGATTTCTCCATGCCTCTAGTTCAATCTGGACATCAGTGACAAAGGAACTATACAAACATTACAACACCATACACAGATTGTAGGTTGAAGTTGTTCCCCAACTTTCCATTTATTTTGGTAGCAATGATATATGACTAGGCACCACTCTTTGCTTGTGATGTCATAAGTTGTTATGAACACTCACTGCCAACGTAATATGGGAGCTATAGGGTCACACACATAGGTCTTGACCTAGAAGTGAAGTTCAGATCTCTAATGATGGTTGAATTAAGTGCTAAAGTTTTTAGGCATTTGACTCTAGCAACAAAAAGTTGACAACACTGCCAAATGCCCATCTCAAGTGTTGAGATGCCTGCCTGGAAGTGCCAAATGACTATTTCAAGAGTTGATACAGGTATTTGGGTGTTAGGTGTGGTTGTGAGTTGCAATTGGCAATGGAATGAACTGACCCGACCAAATGGGATCAACTCAGATCACCAGATGACCATCTGGGTGAACTGAGATGGCCATCTCACATGGGTGAGATGGTCCAGTTTGATCGGGGAAGGTTCTACATGTTTCCCTATTTGTTTCACTTGAGCAATACTTATTGCACAAGGAAATCAATGTATATCATTGATGGGAATTGATTTGCCAAATTTGTGTACAACTATGAAACTACAAAATGACCATCTCACAGTATGAGACAACCATATGGATTTGCCAAATGACCATTTTGGCTGTCGCAGGTTGTGCAAATTCTTGAATTGTTGCTAAAATTTGAGTTCTTTTGGTCCTTTCTCGAATAGCAATTGGGAACCTTGACCCAGGCCTCTATTATAAATAGAGGGTTACTAAGCACTTCCCAGAATACAAAATAGATAACTGAGAATCAGTTCCTCTGACAATTGTTGTCCTCTCTGGGTGTGGTAACCATGAGAGCCCAGACAAGTCCTACCTGACAAGGGAGGGATAGCCACGGGAGAGAACAACTAAGAGTCATCATGGGAGAGAAAGTCGGTGACTAGTACACCGACAAAGAGGGATGACTCCTTCCTGATCGTTCTAGTAGGGTGACAAGAGTTCTAGTCTGTCTGTGTGGGCTACCATAGAGGTGGGAGGCCATTGTTTGATGATTAGAGGAGAACATCAACTAGCAGTCTGTGACAAGAGGAGCTGCTGAAGAAGATGACATTTGTGGTTGTAGTCTATGGTGCAAACTAGGAGGCACGATAGTCAAATGTTTCCTAGTGCAACTAGGATTCAGAGTTGTACATCTACAATGATGAGGATTGGCATTGGACTTGCTCTAGGACTAGGTATATCCCATAAACCATCCTTCCTACATTATAGTTATTGACGTGATCTACTAATTATGGGGAATATAGTTGATAAATTTAAAATTCCTCTTCCTACTCTATACCATATTTCCCAACAGTGGTATTAGAGCCAACATAAATTTGCTATATTATAGGATAATTGATATGATTGGATTTTGGTTTTGTCCTTATATTATTGCATGCAATGCAAATAATATCTTGTTAGATCCAAACACCATGATAATGAGAAACTAATATATATATGATATATATATGCAATTTACACACGTCGCCCTAAAAGAGTTTTTGATGTGGATGTGTAGCATGGTTATGGTCAATAAACCCTATCTGTGCATGGTTGTATGTGATTGGTTTATCCATTTATCTCAATCTGCGTGTCGAGCCTCTATCTTATCTTCCCAATGTAAATTTAAATTCTCTTCTACCTTTGCTATGCTCTAATGTAACTTGAGGTTTCACTATATTCATGTAAAAGTAGGATAGTTTACTTTCCTGTTATGACAAAGATGAAGGAATCCCTAAGATGAGTCGATCGACTAAGGACCTTGGAGGACATGGTGGACATGCCAGACTGATCAGATGGAGGAGCTAACCAATGGCAGATAGAAGGACCAGAAGATCGGTGAGACGACCTTACAATCAGCTAGGAGGTGAGCTGATCAGTTCAAGGGTTGAATAGATCAACCCAGATTGGCAAGCACATAACTTCATCAACAATATGTTTCTACATGTGATGTAGACCTAGATGACTTAATCCCATGTGGCTCCAAGGGATTACATTAGAACTAGCCATAACCATCGCTTTCTCTTATTGCATGTTTTTATTGTGGGATATAACATGTATATGATATGTACTATATATGTGGTGATTGGATACAATATATGTATATATACAAACTCCCTCAACTAAAATATTAAGTATTATATGCCTTCCATTAGCAATACAGTTGAAAATCTTGATCAACTAAGCGTAGATTTGTAGAAAGCATGGTACTCCATCTATTTCATAGACGTAGATATGTAGATTTGCACAAAGCATGGTGCATATCTATCGTATTGGCTATTGGGTCAGGAATAACTGGTGACTTGGAGAGACCAAGCCCAGAGGCATACAGATGATCATGGTAAGGTGTGTGCATATCATCTATCCAAGAGTTGCATATGATGCAATTGGCATGATGTCCTACCTAAATAGTCAGGTCGTGGGTGATCGACAAAAGTTGACTCATGACTTGATGAAATATGGATCTTGGCCCACTAGAATATTTTACACTGCAATATTTCAAATTGATATTTATGGCTATATATTTGAGTAAAATAGTGGGAGAGATAATAATTAAAGACCTAATTAATATCATCAAAATTTTCAAATCAAATCAAATCAAAAATGGTTTTGACAAATGCAAATTTTCTCTTGTAGAATCAATGACGAACAAATCCGATTTAAGATTGGTCCTGAAGAAGGACAAACCTTATGGGAGAAATTTCCACGACTGGTTTTGGACTTTGAGAAGGGTTCTCAATGGATAGTGCAAGCTCTACATCCTTGAAAAACTAGTGCCTAAAATATCTCCTCATGATGCACCTCGGGAACAAGTGGATGCTTACTGGAAGCATGCCAATGATGCCTTAGATATAAAGTACCTTATGCTAAGTTGTATGAACTATGAGTTACATGAGCAATGTGAGGACATGAGTGTTCTTGATATGGTGACACATCTTAAGAAGGTAACACTTGGTCTTGACATGCAAGAAAGGAATGCTATCTTAAAGGTGCTTCTTGAGTTAAAGCTGACAGGGGGAACCTCAGTAGAAGAACATGTGCCTAATATGATTGGACATGTGTATCATCTTGAATTGATGAGATTCACCTTGACCCAAGAGTTGGCTACTGATATGATTCTAAATACTACATTAGAATCATATAGTCATTATATTGAATGTTGCCATGTGAGTAATTCAGCTAGACAGATGTCAGAATTGCTTGCCATGTTGATTCATGCTAAAGCAAAAGTGAAGAAGGACAAGCCCATGACGGTGATCAGTGGGGCTAAGTCCAAGGATCAAAGCAAGACTGAGAACAGTTATGTGGTAAAGACAAAGTCCAATTCTTCAATACTCAAGATAAGGAGAAAGAAAAGTACAAGAGAAACTCATCCTTTGTACTTGAAGGCTTTCAGGAAGTAGAAGTTGGGGATGGTGATCTCCATTTCAGGTATATACATTATTGAGATAAATCTATCTATTCATCATCTTGGGTATTAGATACCATATGTGGATCTCATCTTTATTCTCATATACAAGATCTGAAAGAAAGTAGGCCTTTGGGAAAAGGCGAGGTGGAATTCTGAGTTGGTAATGGCACAAGAGTTGCTGCCAGCATAGTTGGAACATATATATAGTATATATTTGCCCACAAGGCTTGTAATAGAGTTAAAGAACTGCTACTATGTACCTTCTATGAATAGAAACATCATTTCTGTATCTTGTTTGGACAATGATGCATTTGAATTCAATATTAAAAGTGGTCTTTACCTGTTAGATCTATAGACAAATGTATATAATGTTAATACCAAAAGGCTAAAACTCAACAACCCAAATAAACACTACTACAGAAATGGCTTATAACGTCAAATTTAGAGGCATCTTTTTTATCCAAGAAACTAAAGCCTAAACCCTACAACGTTGGCTATATAGACAAACTGACATCTATATGTGAAGACCGGCCAGACACGGGTATCACTTTTTATTTAGCGTCGGTTGCGCAATAACAAACTGACACTTAAAATTGCCCGCCAAATCTGATTTTTCCAGTGCAAAAAAATTTCCTCCAAAATTTCACATACGGCGTGGGTTGTTTACCAAATAACCAACGACTAAATATTTTTTGCGAGACAGAAATCGACCCCATTTTTGTCATCGGTTTGCTTACAATAACCGACGCTAATGTGTGTTCGCGCGCTGTCCCTGTGATAATTTTTACCCCCCTTTGGCGTCAGTTTTTTGTGGTGACCGACGCTTTTGGAACTTAGGTGTCGGTTTTTGAAACAACCGAAGATGATGGTAAACTTAACAACACATGCGCAAAACAGACTCTTCCCCATTATCTGTTTCATTATGATTTCACCCACTAGGTCTGGCGATTGTTGCCGCTCGTCGTTGCTCCCCCGCCGTCGTTGCTCCCCCTCCGCCGTTGCTCCCCTACCACCTTCGCCCCCTCCACCATCGCCCCCTCTACCATTGCTCCCTTTGCTCACTTGAGAGGCAACATCAAAGCTTGGGAATACGCCAGAGCCGCCACTGCCGCCTAGCTCCAGCTGTTGCTTAGTTGGCCGCCAATACCGCTCTGCCTGCTCATCTATCGCCATGCTCTATCCATCACCTCCATCCACTCTACCTCCTCCGCTGTCAGTCCTCTTTCTCCTTCTTTTCCTCCAGCTATCAGCCGCCAACAGCCAGCCCCACCAGGTTTGTTCATATATATGTTTGTTCTCTGATTTAGTAGTGATGTGTCACCCTGTCCTCTAAATGAGGAGGATGTTGTTCTATGTGAAATCACAAGTTTGCACGACCGTGCTGGGTAGCACGGCCATGGTGGCTAATTTTGTGCTGTGAATCCATATTGTATGATGTGGATTGATGATGATAATGTTTTCTTTCTCTCTTGATTAACTAATCCAAATGAAATGTGACCTAATGTGCATGTTGCTATATTTGAGACCTAATCTTGTACACATTTTACCCTAATCTTGTATTAACTATATTGCTCAATTATGAATGATAGGATACCTACATTTGTGTGTAATGATTATCTTAATGATGAACATGCATGTACATTGGAGATGTTGAAATCAAATGTTATAGAATACAATACCTAGACTAGGGTATGATTAAGACTACAAGATGTTTCTATTGTAAATCGACCTAGGATATGAACAAATCTTCTGTTTGCATATATTTGTGCTTCTAATCCTCATGCTTGACCTAATTCAATAAAATTCGATGCATGTTGAAATAAGATTCAAACTTGTCCATTCTAGCATTTTATGTGCTTTGAACCTTGAAACATGTGTGTTAAAGATACATTGATGTTGAATCTCAAACTTAACTCACATGTGGGCCTTCTATTTCTAAAATGATTATGTGAACTCCTAAGTTAGTAACATATATTATTCTTTGTGCACCCAAATGCCTTGTGAATCATGTATGTGCCCGAAGGTGATTAAATGCCTAAATCTTGACTTGAAATATGACCTAGTATGTATGTTGATATATGAAGCTCTAGTTAAAACTTCAAGATTGACCCCTAATTAATACATTATTAAAGAATTTAATCGTGCATTTGTGTTGTTGCAGGTGCTTTTGACTTGCTGTTGATTTACATATATTTCTTCTTCAACCTTCAAGTGAGGTATAATATTCTCACTCTCCCAATGTGCCATTAGGTTTGATTTTTATTCAAATCTTTGATATATGGAATCATGGTTTATTTACTATTTAGTATTTACTGACAAGCATGATTAAATGATGTTACACAAAACTTAGGATATGAATGATGAAACTAGGATTGTAGGTATAAGAATGACAACATACATGTATTTGTTGGCCTAGAAACCCGTCCAAGATTTACTCATTAGGAGTAAATCTTGGATAGTCCCTGGTTTGGGACTATTCTTGAGCACTTAATCTCACTTAGGATGTAAGCATATAATGTGTATTGGGTTTTCAACAAAATTTCGGTAGCATTTTCTCGTTTGTTCTCTAAGTACATATGTACTTGGAGAACAGCGGGGAAATGCTGTCGAAATTTTCTTGAAAACCCAATACACATTATACACTTACTAGTCAGATTAGGTGTTCAAGAATGGGATAGGTGGTACACATTTAATATATATAAGACCTTAAACCCTAAACTTTTAACTATAAACCCTAATCTTTTAACCCTAAACCCTAATATATACTTGTTTTTTCTTTGATCATAGAATGGATAGATCATGGATGTCCATTCCAAATTGATGCACCCAGAGTTAATTTATAGTCTTGATCAGTTTATTAGATCTTCCGAGGAACATAGGAAACAACCTGGAGATATGTTCTACTATCCATGTAGGCATTGCGCTAACAACTTGAAAGTCAGTACTGGTGACGAAATCAAAAGTCATGTCATGTGCAACGGGATTGTACAAGGCTATACAGAATGGCATTGGCACGGAGAGATTTCAAACCTAAAATCAGTGGATGTCGATAGTAGTGCTTGTGTGGAAGAAGAAATTGCCTCTTATGACGTAGATGTGAACGAACCAGTTCCAGTAGACATCGTTGATGCGATGCTGGATAGTTGTTGGGTAGAGCACACCGATCCACCTCCCATGTTTAGAAACATTGTGCATGATGTTGAGATACCGTTATACATAGGTTGAACTAAGTTTACGAATCTTAGCACTGTGTTGATATTGTATAAGTTGGAAGCTAACAATAGATGGAGTGACAAAAGCTTCACGTCATTGTTGTCTTTGTTAAAAGAAATTCTTCCTGAAGGAAACGAGCTGCCAATCTCAACATACCAGTTAAAGAAGTTGTTGTGCCCAATGGGAATGGAGGCGAAGAAGATATACACATGACCAAATGATTGTGTATTATTTCAAAAGGACTATGTGGATTTGAAAGATTGTCCAAAATGTGGTGTGTCAAGGTATTAATTGACGACTTCGGGGGAGTCCAAAACTAGTTCTCCTGCCAAGGTGATGAGGTATCTACCTATAATATCACAGTTTCAACGCTTGTTTGCCAATCTGACAGATGCGAAGAATTTGAGGTGGCATGCAGATGTTAAGAAAATAATGATGGGACCCTGCGACATGCGTCTGATTCCCCACAGTGGAAGAAGATCAATTTATTGTACCCTAAATTCAGTGAAGAAGTCAGAAATCTAAGACTTGGGCTTTGTACATATGGGATGAATCTGTACGAGACATTGAGTAGTCAACATAGCACTTGGCCAGTTATGCTTGTTATATACAATCTTCCTCCCTGGTTGTGTATGAAAAATAAGTACATTATGTTGTCGTTATTGATATCGGGCCCTAAACAACCTAGAAATGATATCGATGTTTATCTTGAACCTCTGATTGATGACTTAAAGAAACTCTGGGGTGAAGGTGTGATGACCTATGATGCTTCACGAAGAGAGACATTTCATTTGCACACTATGTTGTTTTACACTATTAATGACTTTCCAACATATGGGAATTTGTCTGGATATAGTGTCAAAGGATCTAAAGTGTGTCCTATATGTGAAGAGAACACTGATTCAATACGACTAAAACATGGCGGCAAGACTGTATATCTTGGTCATCAAATGTTTCTTCCAAAATTCCATATGTATCGTAGGTTGTGCAAAGCATTCAATGGACGGAATGAGGAACGGAGTGCACCTAAACCTATACCAGGGGAGGTTGTTTATGAAAGAGTAAAAGACTTTACCAATGAATTTGGTAAGAGATCACAATGTACCATGGCCACACGGAGTGACAAATATTTATTCAAGAAGAAGTCAATATTTTGGGATCTTCCTTATTGGAGTTCTTTGGTAGTCAGGCATTGTATCGATGTCATGCACATTGAGAAAAATGTCTGTGATAGTGTCATTGGTACTCTGTTGAATATACCAGGTAAGATTAAAGATGGGATAAAATCTGGAATGGACCTACGTGAAATGGGAATAAGGACAGAATTAACAGAAGTAGTTAGTAGCGATCGAAGAACATACTTACCTCCTGCTTGTTAGACGTTGTCTAGAAAGGAGAAGAAAACTTTTTATGAATGTTTGGTAAATGTTAAGGTGCCACAGGGTTACTCATCCAACATCTATAGATTGGTATCAATGAAAGATTTGAAGTTGATAGGTCTTAAATCTCATGATTGTCACACTCTAATGCAACAAATATTTCCCATGGCAATTCGAACTATATTGCCAAAGCATGTAAGGTTTGCAATCACCAGACTTTGTTTCTTTTTCAATAGTATGTGCATTAAAGTTATTGACCCAGATACTCTCGATAAATTGCAAAGAGAAGTGGTTGTTACCCTATGTCAGCTTGAGATGTATTTTCCTCCTTCGTTCTTTGATATCATGGTACATCTTGTTGTCCACTTGACTAGGGAAGTGAAAATGTTGGGACCCGTTTTCTTGCATTGGATGTATCCCTTTGAACGATACATGAGCATTTTTAAAGGTGATGTTCAAAACCGTTATCGGCCTAAAGGGAGTATTATTGAGGGTTATGTGGTGAGAGAGGTTATGGATTTTTACAATGACTTTCTGAGTGCTAGTGACGCTCCTATTAATGACAAGAATATTGAGGAGTATTTTGGCAAAGGAATTTTGGGATCATGGATGAAAGTAATCAGCCGTGAGCAGTTGGAACAAGGTCACTTGTATATTTTACACAACATCAATGAAGTGAGTGTTTATATCAAGGAACATAACAATTTCATCAAGAGATAATATCCTTGAGCCAATTCAATGTGGCTTGCTAGAGAGCATAATAAGACATTTATTATGTGGTTTGAAGATAAATTATTACATCAACTATCTCAAACACCAGATTATCTTACTGAAACTATCAAATGCCTCACATTTAAACCAAAATTGAATGTTATGTCTTATGAAGGGTTTGACATAAATGGATTCTCATATTACACAAAGCGTCAAGATGATAAGAGTGTCATCCAAAATAGTGGGGTCACCCTTCAAGCGTCTTCATTGTTTTTTGCAAGTACAAAGGATAAGAGTCCACATGAAGCTAAGATGACATATTACAGTGTCATTGAAGACATATGGGAGTTTGACTACGTAGATTTCAGAATTCTGCTCTTTAAATGTAATTGGGTTGATAACACCAAAGAAGTTATAGTTGATGAATTGGGTTTCACATTAGTGAAGTTTGAAAAGATTGGCGAGAAGGGTGAACCATTCATATTGGCATCACAGGTGAAACAAGTATTTTATATCGATGATCATGCAAATGATAAATGGTCGATTGTTCTTCATGGTAAAAGACAGTTCATTGAAGATCCTATAGATGAAGAACAATACTATGATAAGTATGATGACTCCAGTCCATTCTTAGTTGTGTTGCCAACACCACCAAATATTGAAGCTAATGATGACTTGTATGTGCGTGGAGATCACAATGAAAGATTGCTAATTGATAAAAGATCGCAATATTAGAGGCATGCATGTTCATATTTTTTTAAGTGTTTTATTTTTCTGAATGTGAACTTTACAATGTTTTATTATCTTCTAGTTATGTCAAATGCTAAATTTTTGATTTTTTAATGACACTTTCAGATGGCTGAGCATGAGCATGATGACCATGATGATGATTACCTTGAGGGTGGGGATATCAATGTGTTTCCTCACAATGTAAGTTTTAAAATATATCCTATATTTCTATCTATATGTCCATTTATAGTTATATCCTATAAGTGTGTTTATTTTGTCAAATTTTAGGTTGATGATGTACCCCCTGAAGAACTTGGGGCACTTTATGAGCAGCAAAAAAAAATTGAGAAAGTGAGGGGTATCACAATGATGAACAAGTTACTACAGTAAAGGGGCAATGGACCCAAACTGGCTGTGGATTTCGATCATGCAGGAAATCGAGTTGGAGTGAACCACAACTCATTTATTTCATATCTTGGGGTTCTTACACGTAGCCATTGTAGTCCTAATTTTGAATCTTGGCATAAAGTTCCTAAGGGGAAGAAAGACTTAGTATGGAAGGAACTATGCGTGAGTTATTATTATTTGCAATTCTATTTTTGTAGATTACTAATTTTTAGGATACTAGTTAACAGAAATTCTATTTTGCAGAGTATATTTGATATGGATAAGAAGTTGCATTGTAAATGCGTGATGCAACACTGTGGGAGGGTCCTAAGGAACTATAGGACAAATCTCACTCGAGATTCATACGCGATGCTGAGAACATGTTCTTGATTGATTTCCAATTCTAGACATTGATGACTTTTTGACTAACTCTACACTAATCATTTTTGTTTGTATTCTCTTTAAAAAATAATTTTAGGAAGAAGGCATCCACTGAGCAATGGAACTACTTGGATGTTGGGTTTTAGGGGAGACAGAGAAGGCAGCAGAAACAAAAAGTTTCTTCTCTCCAAACCCAGAATAAAGGAATCGCGTCAACATCTATACATTAGGAAGGATGGTTTGTAGAGACATACCTTGTCTTGAGGCTTGCTCAGCAATGTTACCTCGCGGCTTGCACAGTCTTCACCTCCAATCTTGGACGGTGTCTGTGCAGCTCTTGGTCTCACCGGGACTGTCGGGATTGACAACTATCCTACGAGTGGCAGAAGTCTCCCGCCTCTGTAGTAGTCCACACAGACCACTTGGAAATCCGATCGCCTTGTCACACAAGGAACCGGAAGGAGTCGTACCCTCCTATCGATGTACTAGTCATCGACACACTCTCCTGCCACCAGTCACTTTTGTGCAATTGTCTTTCCCTTGCTGTGCCTCCCTTATCGGGTAGCACTTTCTCAGGCTCTCCTAGTTACCACAACCAGAGAGAACGACAACTTTACAGAGCAACTGGTGTTCTGTGATGTACTTTGAGAAGCCCCCAATACCCCTATATATATAGGAGGGTCATGGGATAGGGTTCTCTACCCCGGGCAATGCGGTATTAAAGCGGGAGTAGAAGGGTTCGAGATTTTCCACAAAACAACCAACTACGCCAGCTGAACCGATCGTTTCAAACATGAACCGATCAGTTGGGGACCTGAGCCGATCGGTTTGGGCACCTGAGTTGATCGGTTCACTGCCCTGGTCAGTTCCCGATTGACTTTTCCTCTTTTATTTTGAATTGATCCAAATACCAATCCTTGTTCCAATCAAATTGGACAAGTGAAACGAAGAGAAATTTCTTACCAAC
Organism: Alisma plantago-aquatica; assembly: GCA_963693085.1. Classification (NCBI taxonomy): domain Eukaryota; kingdom Viridiplantae; phylum Streptophyta; class Magnoliopsida; order Alismatales; family Alismataceae; genus Alisma; species Alisma plantago-aquatica. The sequence goes on from OY856412.1 coordinate 216,438,521, forward strand.
CTGACTTTCCCAACTCGCTTAGTTGGACCAATTGAGCCGATCAATTCAACCCTTGAACTGGTCGGTTCAGCCTACCCTGAGTCGATCGGTTCACCAACCTGAGCCGATCGGTTCATTACATGAGCCGATCGGTTGGGAGTGCAGATTGTGCAAAATCAGTCAATTGCAATTTCAATCAATCCGATACTCTAATCAATCGGTCCAACACCTTGAACACTATGATATTGAGCTATCAATTGATTGAGTGTTTAATTGAACTACTAAACTCCTTTAGTAATCAATCTAAACATCGTTTGTGGATAAACTCCTCTTCTAGGTTAAATCCTTTGTGTGTGACCCTGCAGGTCCATTTCACGTTGGCAGTGAAAATCCATAACACTTATGACTTCACAAGCAAAGAGCGGTGCCTAGTCACACATCAATGCTACCCAAGTGAAATAGAAAGTTGGAGAATAACTTTCAATCCTACAATCCGTGAATGGTGTTACATTGAATGTATAATTCCTTTGTAACTAATGTCCTAAACGAACTCAAGGCATGCTACATTCATCCTTTCAATGTTCATCCATTTCCTTGATCTCAGAGCAGACTGGGTGAGATATGTGTGACATCAATATCACATATTGATTCACACATGCATGCGCATGCCTTTCTCAATCCTACTCATCAAGTGTCCATGGACATCAAACTCCCTAAGGAGGGACAAATCCCATATCTATCACTCACCCCTCAAAAGCCCCATGTGTCAAAGTCACCCAATCATCACCTTTATAACAACCCATGTTTCAGGACTGCATTTGATGATGTCAAAGTGTACCCAACAACATGTGTTGAGTGTAGTGATTTCAGGTCAAAGAATCACACTCACCACCATCACTGTGAGAGCTGATTGTGACTACCAAATCATGGTTCCATGTGTCACTCTCACAGTGGGTCTGTCCGGTACACTTGTTCTCTAACAAGTACCTATGTGCTTGGTTTGATATCACTATATCATGACTAATGAGATTCTGTCATCAACCAATTCACAATCTAGTCTTTAGTGTTATTGATGTCTATGGTTATTTCCACAATAACAACGGACTAGGGACAAAACAAGAATGTATACTCTTATTATTCGTATGATCTCATCGTTTACGTCCTGAACCTAAAAGCATACGTCATCGAGTAATCAATTCTTTAGACATCTATCATGTTACACTATCATCTCAGAAACAGTTAAAACGTATAGATTGGAAATTGCTTTTATTATTATTCAAATCATTTACAAAGTATCCCATTACAATCATCACATGACTTTCTCTATGGGCATGCATACCAACAGGCTCCCACTTGCACTTAGAGCCAGTCACCTAGGAACCTCAGTCCTTGTGACCTAGCATGACCATCATGCTTCTGCTGAGAAAGGGCCTTCGTCAGTGGATCAACTATGTTGTCTTCAGTTGGTACTTTGCAAATTTTTACATCTCCTCGCTGTACGATCTATCGTATGAGATGGAAGCTCTGCAGTATGTGTTTGGACTGCTAATGTGACCTGGGCTCCTTAGCTTGAGCAATAGCTCCATTATTGTCACAATAAAGCTCAATTGCATCACAACTATTAGGAACTACACCAAGTTCAGTGATAAACTTCCTGATCCACACAACTTCCTTTACTGCATGTGAAGCATCAATATACTCGGCCTCGGTAGTAGAATCAACAACTGTTTCTTGCTTGGAACTCTTCCAGCTCATAGCTCCATTGTTTAGGAAAAATACAAATCCTGATTGCGATCTGTAATCATCTTTGTCGATTTGGAAGCTTGCATCGGTGTAACCCCTTACTACCAGTTCCTTCTCACCACCGTATATAAGGAACTGATCCTTAGTCCTTCGCAAGTACTTGATGATGTTCTTTACAGCTGTCCAGTATGCATCCCCCAGATTTGACTGGTACCTGCTCATCATGCTGAGGGGATACGAGACATCTGGGCATGTGCACAACATAGTGTACATGATGGATCCGATGGCTGATGCATATGGGATCCCATTCATACGCTCCTTCTCTTCACAAGATTGGGGACATTGAGCTCTAGAGATGGTGACTCCATGTAGCATGGGAATGTTGCCTCTCTTTGAGTTCTCCATGATGAACCACTTCATCACTTTATTAATATACATGCTTTGACTTAGTCCGAGAAGCCTTTTAGATCTATCTCTATAGATCTTAATTCCTACAATGTAGGATGCTTCTCCTAAGTCCTACATTGAGAAAGTATTCTCAAGCCAAGTCTTTACCTTATCTAAGGTGAGACATCATTCCCCATTAATAGTATGTCATCCACATACAATATGAGGAATGTGGTCGTGCTCCCACTAACTTTCTTGTACACACAAGGTTCATCTTCATTTTGAATAAAGCCAAACACTTTGACTTCCTCATCAAATCAAAGATTCCAACTCTGAGACGCTTGCTTCAATCCATAGATTGACCTTTGTAGCTTACAGATTTTATTGGCATTCTTTGGATCTACAAAACCTTCAGGTTGTGTCATGTACACATCCTCATTTATATTCCCATTAAGGAATGTAGTTTTAACATCCATTTGCCAAATATCATTGTCATAGTAAGCCGCAATAGCAAGCATGATCCTGATGGACTTAATCATGGCAACTGGAGAAAAAGTTTCGTCATAGTCAACACCTTGAACTTGTCGGAAACCCTTTGCAACCAATCTACCTTTATAAGTTTGCACATTGCCATCCATATCAGTCTTCTTCTTGAAGACCCACTTGCACCCTATGGGTTTTACCCCTTCGGGTGGTTCCACCAAAGTCCATACTTTGTTGGAGTACATGGATTCCATCTCGGATCTCATGTCTTCAAGCCATTTCTCAGAATCTGGTCCCTCCATAGCCTCTAGATAGGTAGTTGGATCATTTTCTATGATCAACTCACCGCCTTCCTGAGTCACAAGGTATCCAAACCTCTCAGGTTCAAGGCGTGTCCTACTAGATCTACGAGGTCCTTGTATTACTTGAGGAGACTGAGATTCCACAACACCTTGTAAATCTCTATGTTCCTCTTGTACATCTACCGATTCAATGTTTTCTTGTTGGGCTTGAACCTCTTCAAGTTCTATTTTCCTCCCATTGTTTCCTCTAGAAATAAATTCCTTTTCTAGGAACACAACTATCCTAGCAACAAACACTTTGTTGTCATTAGGGTGGTATAAATAATATCCCCTCATTTCCTTGGAATATCCAAAAAAATAACATTTATCAGACTTGGGTCCAAGCTTATTAGGAAACATTTTCCTGACGTAAGCTTCACAACCCCAAATCTTAATAAAAGACAAATCAGGATGCTTCCCGTGCCATATCTCAGATGGTGTCTTTTGAACCGATTTAGATGGTACTCAGTTAAGTGTAAACGTGGCGGTTTCAAGAGCATGACCCCAGAAGGAAATCGGAAGATCAGCAAAACTCATCATTGATCACACCATATCTAGTAAAGTGTGATTCCTTCTTTTAGACATACCATTATGCTGTGGTGTTCCAGGATGAGTCTATTATGATACAATACCACAGGCTTGCAGAAGGTCCTCAAACTCCTGGCTTAAGTATTCTCCACCTCAATCGGATTGAAGTGCTTTAATACTTTTACCAAGTTGGTTCTGTACTTCATTCATGAAATCCTTGAACCTTTCAAGGGTTTCTGACTTATGTTTCATCAGGTATACATAGCCATACCTACTGAAGTCATCAGTGACGGTAATGAAGTACTGACACCCATTTATGGCATTAGTTCTAAAAGGCCCACATACATCAGTATGTATGAGTCCTAATAGATCACTAGCTCTCTCACCTTTACCTAAAAAGGGAGTCTGGGTCATCTTGCCCAACAAACAAGATTCACATGTCTCTATTGATTCATAATCAAAAGAGTCTAGATAACCATATTTATGGAGTCTAGAAATGCGCTTCTCATTTATGTGCCCTAGACGACAATGCCAAAGATACATTTTGTTTGAGTTGTTGAGTTTTTGCCTTTTGGTGTTTATGTTGTATACACTTATCTCTATATCTATCAAGTATAGACCATAAGACATTGAGGCACTGCCATAAAGGATCCCATCTTTTGAAATGGAACATTTTCCATTCTTAATGAGAAATTCAAAACCATCCTTGTCTAAATAAGAAATGGAAATGATATTCCTATTTATGGAAGGTACATAATAGCAGTTCCTCAACTCTATTATTAGCCCACTAGGTAGAGTTAACTCATAGGTTCCTACGGCACTGGCGGCAACCCTTTCCCCATTGGCAACACGTAGTTCAACCTCGCCTTTCCCCAAAGGCCTACTTCTCTTAAGACCCTTCACATTTGAACAACTGTGAGATCCACATCCGGTATCAAGTACCCATGACAAAGAAGTAGTAAAGTTAATCTCTATCACGTATACATCAGAAGTAGAGATCTCTATCTCTTGCTTCTTCTTCCATTGTTCCTTCCATCCTTTCCATGTAGAAGACTTTGACATTGGTTTGGTGAGAGAACCCTTCTCTCCCTCACCTTTGTCCTTGGAGTTTGTTCCATTAATCTTCATCAATGAACTATCCTTCTTCTAAAACAATGCATTAAGTGTACATGGAGTAGATTCAAAGGCTACCGGTATATCTAGATTGTGCACAACACTTCTCAAAATCCCCAACCAGTTATGTAATTTATTCTCAATTAATTTGCCCATTTTAAAAGATGATTCTTTTGCCATTCTACAAGAGAAAATTGCATTTTTCAAAACTCCTTTTGATTTGATTTGATTTGATTTGAATAAAATTTGACGATAGTTAATTAGGCCTTTAATTAATTACCGCTCCCACTGTTTTGATTCAAATTGACAGCCCTCATCATCAATTCAGAAGATTGCAGCGTACAATCTCCTAGTGGGTCAAGATCCTGAAATCCTCTGAGTTATGGACCAGCTAGGGCTGTCACCCACAACTTAGATATTCCAGGTAGGCAACTTTTGCCAATTGCATCATATGCAACTCTTGAAATATGTCATATGCAACTCCTTGCCATGATCACCTCTATGCCTCAAGGTGCTAGATCCTATCTAGGTCACCTTGTTAAGTCCGACCCAAAGCCAACACGATGAATATGCACCCTGCTAGGGCAGACCCACATATCCATCCTTCATGCTTCCACGAGATAGACGGTGTACCACACTAGGGCATGCCCACACTTGTCCGATCAAGCTTTTCACGTGTGTTGCATTTGGAAGGCATCTAAAACTTTAATATTTAATGAGGGATTTGGTTTTATAGGTACATATACATATCCAATCACCACAATATAGTAAGTATCATATACATGCTATATCCCACAAAAAACATGCGAAATGATAAAAGAAATGATTATCGCCATCCTAATGTGATTCCTCGAGCCAAGAGGAATCACGATCATCTAGGTCCACATCACATGCAACCTATAGAACATGAACGTTGTGCTTTTCCTTTCTGGGTTTGATCAACTCATCTTCATGATTGATCGGCTCGCCATCAGACCGGTCGGTTGGGTGCCACCAGCCGATCGACTGGCGCCTCCATCCGATCGGTTCACTGGTCATCGTGCATCTCCTCAGGTCGCCACTTGCTCATCTTGCTCCTCAAAACGGTCGTCTGGATTGCCAACTGATCGGTTCACACCTTAAACTAATCGTCTCAATTGTCGTTAGAATGTCCTCTGTTCTTTGACATAATAGGAAATATAAAAAGATCTATCCTATTTACATTTAAATGAGAAACCTCGAGTTACATTTGGGGGGGAGCAAAGGTAGGAAAGAAATCTTGAGTTATCTCGAGTTACATCAGGAATAGGAGATAGGGAATCGGTCCACAGACCGAGATGCAATCATCCACATGCAACCATACATAGAGATAGGGTTTATTGGCCATAACCATGCTATACATCCACCACAAAACTCATTTAAGGGCGACGCGTATCGAGTGCATTCATATTACATATCATATATGTATATTGGGATTTATGGATTTAGGATTGGACATGCATAAAGCCAATTTTATTCGAATCTTATGCAACAAATAAAGGCGACAAACCAAAATCGATCACATCAATAATCCTAAAGTATAGAGTAGTTAACGTGGCTCTGATACCACTGTTGGGTTTTAGGGGAGATATACAAGGCAGTAGAAACAAAAATTTTCTTCTCTCCAAACCCAGAATAAAGGAATCGCGTCAACATCTATACGTTAGGAAGGATGGTTTGTAGAGACATACCTTGTCCCGAGGCTTTCTTAGCGTCATTACCTCATGGCTTGCACAGTCTTCACCTTCGGTCTTGGACAGTGTCTGTGCAGCTCCTGGTCTCACCGAGACTGTCGGGCTTGACAGCTGTCCTCCGAGCGGCAGAAGTCTCCCACCTCTTTAGTAGTCCACACGGACCACCTAGAACTCCGATTGCCTGGTCACACAAGGAACCATAAGGAGTCGTAACCTCCTGTCGGTGTACTAGTCATTGACACACTCTCCTTCCACCAATCACTTTTCTACAATTGTCTTTCCCTTGATGTGTCTCCCTTATCGGGTAGCACTTTCTCAGACTCTCCTGGTTACCACAACAGAGAGAACGACAACTTTACAAAGCAACTGGTGTTCTGTGTTGTACTTTGAGAATCCCCCAATACCCCTATATATAGGAGGGTCATGGGACAGGGTTCTCTACCCCAGACAATGCGGGATTAAAGCAGGAGTAGAAGGGTTCAAGATTTTCCACAAAACAACCAACTGCGCCAGCTGAACCCATCGTTTCAAACATGAACCGATCGGTTGGGGACCTGAGCCGATCGGTTCACACTTGAACCGATCAGTTGGGGTACCTGACCCGATCAATTCACTTCTGAAACGATCGGTTCACTGCCTTGGTCAGTTCCCAATTGACTTTTCCTCTTTTGTTTCGAATTGATCCAAATACCAATCCTTGTTCCAGTCAAATTGAACAAGTGAAACGAAGAGAAATTTCTTGCCAACCTGACTTTCCCGATTCGCTTAGTTGGACCAGTTGAGACGATCAGTTCAACCCTTGAACCGGTCGGTTCAGCCAATCCTGAGCCGATCAGTTCATCAAATGAGTCGATCGGTTCACCAACCTGAGCCGATCGGTTCATTACATGAGCCGATCGGTTGGGAGTGCAAACTGTGCAAAATTAGTCAATTGAAGTTTCAATCAATCTGATACTCTAATCAATCGGTCCAACACCTTGAACACTATGATATTGAGCTATCAATTGATTGAGTGTTTAGTTGAACTACTAAACTCCTTTAGTAATCATTCTAAACATCATTTGTGGATAAACTCCTCTTCCAAGTTAAATCCTTTATGTGTGACCCTGTAGGTCCATTTCACGTTGGCAATGAAAATCCATAACACTTATGACTTCACAAGCAAACAGTGGTGCCTAGTCACACATCAGTGCTACCCAAGTGAAATAGAAAGTTGGAGAACAACTTTCAATCCTACAATCTGTGAATGGTGTTACATTGAATGTATAATTCCTTTGTCACTAATGTCCTAAATGAACTCAAGGCATGGTACAATCATCCATTCAACGTTCATCCATTTCCTTGATCTCAGAGCAGACTGGATGAGATGTGTGTGACATCAATATCACATATTGATTCACACATGCATGTGCATGCCTTTCTCAATCCTACTCATCAAGTGGCCATGGACATCAAACTCCCTAAGGAGGGACAAATCCCATATCTATCACTCACCCCTCAAAAGCCCCATGTGTCAAAGTCACCCAATCATCACCTTTATAACAACCCATGTTTGAGGACTGTGTTTGATGATGTCAAAGTGTACCCAACAACATGTGTTGAGTGTAGTGATTTCAGGTCGAAGAATCACACTCACCACCATCACTGTGAGAGCTGACTGTGATTACCAAATCATGGTTCCATGTGTCACTCTCACGGTGGGTCTGTCCGGTACACTTGTTCTCTAACAAGTACCTATGTTCTTGGTTTGATATCACTATATCATGACTAATGAGATTCTGTCATTAACCAATACACAATCTAGTCTTTAGTGTTATTGATGTCTATGGTTATTTCTACAATAACAACCGACTAGGGACAAAACAAGAATGTATACTCTTAATATTCATATGATCTCATCGTTTAGGTCCTGAACCTAAAAGAATACGTCATCGAGTAAACAATTCTTTAGACATCTATCATGTTACACTATCATCTCAGAAATAGTTAAAACATATAGATCGGAAATTGCCTTTATTATTATTCAAATCATTTACAAAGTATCCTATTACAATCATCACATGACTTGCTCTATGGGCATACATACCAACACTGGACCCCAAAGACTGGGAGGAGTTTGTTACCCAAAGAAAAATGGATGAATTAAAGGTATTAAGCGCCACTCCCAATTTAATTAATATACATTCTTATGTATTCACCTATTCAAGATTAACCTTTGTGTTACTAACCAAATCAATGTGCTTACTAACAAGGCTATTAGCGATGATCAAAGAGAAAGGTGTGCACTAAATGTGCATGACCACACAATGGGTCCAAAAGGCTATGTAGGCATTTTCCAAAGACTACAACCTGAGTCTACTGCTACTCACGGGACTGTAGAGTCCTCTACTATTGGTCCCACACCTCTGTCTCGCCATGCTATGTGGATAGCTGGGAGACAAAATAAGAAGGGAGATATAATGAAGCCTGCAACTGCTGAGGCGGCTGCAAAAATGGTAAAATTCAACTCTTAGCAATTGATATTGATTATTATTATGTTTACTTACCAATTTCTATTGATGGCGATCAGGAGGAGCTTCACGAGCAGAGGAAGGAAGGCAAGTTCATCCCTGAGGGCACAAGGGATGAATTGATAGTTTCTATGGGTAACCCAGAGCATCCTGGACATGTTAGGGGTACATGTGCTGGTGTGGGCATCAAAGCGTTCTTTGGGCCATCCCAGTGCAAACCTGTCCCAAAAGCGGGACTTTCACAAGATGAGGTAACCTATTCTTTTTTTAGAATTTTATTGTGAAAGAGAATTCAATAATCAGAAGCTAGCATTTCTTTTATCCATGTATAGGTAGATTAGTTAATTGATAGGAGAGTTGAGGAAGCACTTTATAGGAGAGTCAAGGAAGCACTTAATAAGAGACTCAATGAAGCAATTAGCAAGTGGCAGGCGTCTCAGCCTGCCACTCAGACAGTACCTGTGGTGTGTCACTCTTCTCCTAATGTAGAGGTGGTTGGGAATAATCTTGTAGACCCACCACCTAGCACGTCCGTTATAAGTATTTTTATGACATATACAGTAGCTAGTCTTTTCAAGATGATATGTTTATGTATATATATATATATATATATATATATATATATAACATTCTTTACGTAAAATTGTAGGGGTTAAAGCCATGCCGTCTAAAAAGTCAAGAATATATCATTGCAGAGGCACATGCTTACCCAGCCCTTCCAAGGGACATGTTTCATGGGACTCCAGTACCAACTGGTGCGGTTCGTGTGAGCCAGATACATGTACTCCCCAATTGGAGGGATCTTTCATTGCCATATGCCCACCCAGATTCTGAAATGCTTGGTGAGGTAGAAGGCGGAGTGATAATGTGGCCCAAAGTAGATGTCGTCTATACTAATATTGTATGGTAAATTTACATTATATTAATTTGTTAGTGTGTATATATGATTCAATTGATCTAAAATTATATATATAGGTCAACAGGAAGACACCCACTACATCTCGGCCTCCACCTCCACCTCCTAAAGTACCAAGTTGTCTTCTAAGGGACCTACATGCCTTGTTAGGTCCTAACTGTAGGGGTATGGCAGTATGAATACACGACCATGATCCAAATTTCCCTATAAATGTTTCTATTCTGGAGGATGTTGCAGGTCAATCATACAATAACAAGCTATTTATACAAGATATTTTGGAGTTGTTTCGTTATGATTGGTTGAATACATCTATGATAGAGCTATGGATATGGTGAGATCTTGTTTATACATCCATATACCTTGTTTTATATACGGTGATCTGGTTTCCTATATATTAATGCATATGCAATACATGTTTTGCAACTACTTACACACGATATGTACATATTTTTCATTTTCCCATGTGGGATTTTTTGTTCCATCTTTGATTGGTCTTGTAGATAAAGACCCTTCTTCAGCTACTTCATACTATTGTGCTGCTTTTAAATATTTTGGCAAAAAAAAGAAGACGGTGATAGTAGCTCCATTCAATGTCGAGTAAGTTTACTTTGCTTATAATTTGGACTTAAGAAAATTACATTTTTATTGTGGATTTTGAGTAATTAATTCTTAACTTTCTTACCTGTAGTGGTAGGCATTGGGAGTTACTAGTTATTGTCCCCAAGACGTTCACTGTCTATTATCTAGATCCTATAGGGAATGAATTGAATACATTATATGGACACACAATGAAAAAGCCATTATTCCCGTGAGAAATATTTCATATTTTGTATATCTGTTAACATCTATTATTACATTACAATTTAATTATGCAATTTTAATGTGTTACATTAACATGTAGGGCTTTAAATAAGTTCAAAAGAGCTGGAGGAAAGCTCCTCAAGAAAAAGAATCAGCCACTAATTTGGGAGAATGTGAAAGTAATTTCCCGACTCCAATGTATATATTATTTATGTGAACTGTGCTAATTGTATTTTTGAATATTTTGTATGTTTCAATTTATAGTGTGCTACACAAGACAATGGTTGGGCATGTGCATACTATGTGATGCGATTTATGGACCTAATCATCAAACATGCCGCAATGGAAATTGATACTATACATAAGGTATTATATATAGTCTCATTAGATAATATATAATATATCAATCATATTATATATTATTAATTATATATATACATCATTCTCTTTGCAGGTGTTTAAAACTGACTTGACTACAGGTGGAAAATTATTAGATGTACATACTCCCTATACGAGGGAAGAATTAGATGATGTAAGAGAAAAATGGGAAAAAGCCCTACAAGTAGTGGGAATGTTTAAATATAATTGGGATACTGATGGCGATAATGACAATGATGAATAAAGAATGATATTTCTAAACTTTGTTCTCATAATTATTTTTGTGTGAATGTGAATGAATTTTTTTGAATTGCCATATGTGTGAATGTGAAGATGATCAATACATGAATGTTTCTACATGTGTCTGAATGTGAAAAGTGATGAAATGAATGGAATTGTAGTTTGCTAAATGTGTGTGAAAATGGAGGAAATTTGAAATGGAACTACTGGTTTCTACATGTGTGTGATGAAAAATAATATGAATTAAATGTTATTATACATGTGTGTGATCATAAATTATTGTCCATCTTGTTAATTTTGTAGGTTTGTGGCCTGTTGTTGGATGATATCAATGGATGCTGTAAACCTGCAGTTCAAAACTAAACTACAGGTTCTGCATCCTGTTGACCAACCATACAGCAGGCCTGCAAACTGATAAGAAAAAAAATAAGCACATATGCGTCGATTATTAGTATAAAACTGACAACAAAGACATACAATGCCGGTTATTAGCAAAAAACCGACGCCCTTGCTGGCTATAGTGAAATGTCGACGTTGTTGACCTAGATATAGTGTCGGTTTAATTAAATAACATTTCTGGATATGTTGTTTGTGGAAATGTTGAACCTAGAATAGTGTAATATATGTAGGGGATGACCTTTTAGTTTTTTCGAGGAGTATGAGAATGACTTAATTTCGAGGAAATTTTTTCTTTTAAGATGTATATGATGTGATGGATTGGGTTTTGGCGTAATTTTGAGGATGAAATTTATTTTAAGATGTGTAGGATGTGATGGAGTGAAATTTTGATGTGAATACCAAATGAGATAATTGGATCTACATGTTTGAGTTATTTTGAGAGTTTCAAGTGTTTCAGTAAAGTTTAAGTGTTGATTGATATTGATATCACAATTAAAATCCCTAAGTTTATTCCCTTTTGAGATATTTAATTGACAAGTAAAAATGATGAGTTTCGTCACCAAATTTGAATAGAATGCATTTAAAGCTGTGATAAAGCTATGTATAAAATTTCATAGTGTTTCAATGTTCCTAGAAGAAGTTATGATCAGAGATCTAGTGGTTGTGGACTTTGAAAATGAGGAGCCATAAATTCACTAAGTGCAGGCCCCATCTCAGCCGTGCATGAGGAAGTAGTGGCATAGATTTCATCTTCAACCTTACAGTTAGAGTGACACTTTGGTGCCTCCAGCCACGATGCCATAATCGGCCTAGCCATGGGATGGTGGGGACAAGTAAATGAGTAGTTGGATTCACCTCCCTCTTACAGGTGGTTTGAACCCTTTGTTTGGGAAAATGAATAATTGAAGAGGAAGAGAGATCACCTACTACTTACCTCACCTCCATCACTTTTTATAGAAAAAATGAGGAAGAAGGGTAGTGGCATAGAGTGCTTTGGAGGAAGTTGAGGAGAGGGTAAGAAATATGGTGTTTGAAGAATTCCAATTTAATGCCTTATGAAGCCTCTTCACAAATGTTTTGTTGGTCAACAAGGTGGACCTTCACCATGAACAGAGGAGGAGCTCTGGGGCCATTCAAGGGTACTAACCTTGGCCTTCCATAACTATAGTGATGCTCATGGAAGACTATCTATTGCTTTGGTGGCCTCAAATGGGTGCGAGATTGTCAGGGGTGTCTATCCCCCTATTTTGCTCCACTACAATAGCCGCAAGCAGCAACAAGCATATGATGGCAGAGCTCTAGAGGCACATAGAAAGATCTGAGTGGACGTGGAGGGTTGAAAGGAGTCGGCGAGCTGATGGTGGCATTACGATATGAAGAAGAACACCTTGTCTCTACTGACCTCATGTCAAAGATCATCCTTGGCAGCCCTGAAACTGAGTCTTGCAGACTCAGTAATCGTATGCATCACGATGACAAGAAGGGGAAGGGAACTTGAACCAGCCGAAGCCCTGTCCAATTAGACTAGAGGTGAACCAACTGAGAACCACCCGGCTCATGCACACAAACGGGAATCCACTTTGCCACATGGCACAAGTTGATTAGAGAGAAAGGGAAAATTCTCAGAATTATGTAGAACTTCAATAACTCATAGTAATTAGCTCTATACTTAGAAGTATACAAACAACATACCAAAATTCTCAAAAAAACCTATAGAATAATATTGAACTATCTAATCAATCTTTTAGTATATTAATCAGATGAATATTGTAGAAGTCATAAAATGCTCATATCGTATATTATAAATGTTAAATGATGTTCCTAAATAATGGAAATGCATCATTTGATCTAAAATATGAGATACAATACAAGTGATGTCAAATATGATGATGTTTGAACATAAAATCATGTAATTTGCTTAATGTTTCTAATTAGGGATAAGAACCCTAATTAATTATGATAACTATAAATATGTTAAAAAAAAGCATGTAATGTGTAGAATATGTTAATAGCAGTACATGTAACTCTATGTGGGATTGATACATCAGTTGTACTCATGAAATTCAAGTTATATGAAAAATGTCTCTTAATATATGGTTTGAAACCCTAATTGGACTAAGGCATGTAACCTAGGGTTCATATGTGCATATAATCATATGCAACGTAATATTTAGATATATCTATAGTAATATGGAACATAAATATATAGTAACATCACTAAGATAATTACAATACAAGAATACCAGTAAAGATGAGAAGATATAAAATAATGAATGTAAACCCTAATGGACATAACTAGGGCTATGAAAATGATCAAAATCTAATGATAGTGCATGATCTTGCTTAATTAGGGGGTGTGACCAAGAGTGGTAGTTGAATCCAGGAATATATTACGACTATAATATCTTGATCAAGGTACATCCTTACCTCTTACTTGGCCTACTATGTAGTATGGTTGTATTATGTGTGTACAAATACTTGACATATGGTATTGGATGAAATGATTGTTCTTTAATGATATCTTGCTTTATGTTCCATAACTATGGCTATGAACACATGAAACATAAGATATATGATGCATTATATGATAACACAAAATATCTTTGGCAGAATAGTGTATTGATGAAAGTACTAAATCTCTTTGGCAGAATAGTAAATGTGAGCACTTAATCTCTTTGGCAGAATAGTGCATTTATGAAATTACTAAATCTCTTTGGAAGAATAGTACATGTGAGCACTAAATCTCTTTGGTAGAATAAGGCATGTGGTTGATCGACTTTACATATAATGGAAAATGTGCCTAAAATATGTGTTCTCTTTTGTTAATAAACATCTTCGTCTGAGTATGCTTTTGTTATCTTTTATTACTACCAAGTATTAGTTTTATTTTATTTCCATGTCTTAGTAATGAGAGGTATACAAAAAGACATGTAGGCGTACTCAGTACAATATTCTTGAATATTGTGAGGACGTGTACCACATGTAATCTTTTGTTCAGGTTTGTGAACTTATGCTCTTAAAGAACCAAGACAGTTGAGATTTGTGTGGAGAGAGGATGATAGGTGGACCTATTGCCTTAAGATGTTGTTGTAGTTTTAGTATGTGTACATGTATAAGTTTACTATTCAATGTGTAATATCAAATGTTGTAATAATTCTTTGTAAATATATGTTGAATGGTGAACATGTGTTCTATTGTTTGATCTTGTTCATGTGCATGTGCTACTATAGTTTCCTCTGACCTCCTTTGATTTTCTTCTTCTTGGTGTAGTGTGTGAGTTTGAATTGAGATTATCATTGAGGTGAGGGTTTCAATTTTGACGCCACACACATGGTCAAGGTGTTGAAAATATGGGGATATCACATGCGATATCATAGCATGAAAAATAGCAAAGCCTATCATTTGCTCACTATGCAACTCAAAATTAAAGAACCTTGAACTTTAAAATCATTAGGGTTAGGTTAGTTGTATTTTAGAGACTAGATTTGTCCCAGCCTCTAGGTTAGCACCTAGACATCTGAGAACTAGGTCTAAATTGGTTCTTGTTGTATAGTAGGATCTTATGTGTCGTTCTTTCCTTGACATACATCATGGGAAAATAATCCTTTAACATATTATGCATCTATGTTTTGGGTATCTACACCATTCTACGTCCTATTCTCACCCTTTTCACTAAGTGACATGTCCTAGAGTCTTTTCTATGTGTGGGACACTCCTTTTGTAGATTTGATTTTTTATTCCAATTAGATCGAACCTTGATAGTTTTCTCTGACACATGTTTTATCATAGAAATACTATATAATATTTTATTATATATGTAAGTATTAAAAAAATATGTCTCCACACATGTACAAGTAGGAGGTGGACATGCAACCTAAGTGAAAGTGACTGACATCAGTCCAGAAGAGAGAGTAGTTCTGGAGTAGATGTCTAAAGCCATGTTGGGATACATGATAGATGGAATAATTGAAATGAGTTTTAAATTATATGATCTAAGTTTGATATAGTGAAAGGTTGTTTTATGATGATAAAGGTTTTTCTTTGAGAATTTGAGCTTAGTTTTGAGGATTTGAGATAAGTTTGGATGATGTAAGTATTTGTGCTTCTCTGAGATAAGATAAGATAAGCTAAGTAAGACAAGGATGTTAATTAGTAAGAGCCTCAATCTCTTTTACAAAGGAGGACCTCTAGTGCTAGGACTAGTTTCAGGGTTAACTCCAGAGAGAGTGAGACCCATAGGGAAAAGGCCAGAGAACCTAAACTCCAAGATATGAAAATTATGAGAGATATTTGTTATGATATGTCCTAAGCTAGACTACTCCTAAGTGAATGAGTTGAGTTTCTTTATGCATGATTTGTATAGTCTTGTTGAACCCAGATGTCCTTGGGAGAACCAAACCCTAGAGATAGAGAGAGGTTGTTTATATGTGTACATGTGAACATGAATATGAGTACCTACCATCTAGGTGAGGGAGACAGAATCCCAAGACACTGGAGGAGGTAAGTATGTTAGTTTATGTAAAGAATCAAGCTCAGGTTGGTTGTTCCTTTTAGGAATCTAGTGGATGTGTATAAGAGAGAGAGGGGAAATCGTGTTTCATGGGAGGAGACCTATGAAGAGAATGTCATTGCATGTTTTAGTTTGTTCTAATGTGTCTATAGCTTGTAATGTAATCAACTACTTCTAATGGGGTAAGATGAAAATGCTAGACTGAAAAAGGGAAGATAAAGTTTATGCTTATGAGTTACTCATGAAGTTGAGTGAGCTTAGTGAGGATGTGAATGACACTACCCTCATGATACGGGTCAGGAGAACCACAATTGGACAAGTCAAAGTTTTGATATATGTTTGACAAACCACTCATATAAGTTTTTGAGCACAACCATGATATATTATACATAAGAATGGGATCTTATCTTGATATGTGATATATAAATTTGACATGGTGGAAAACCCTAGTGATGGTTTGATAGCTTTCTATGTATAAATGGCTCACCTTATACATGAATAATGGTCAAGTGACATAATATTGTTGGTTAATCTTGTGATGAAATCACTAATAAATTTTGTAACTGAAATATGAGAAATGAGAAATAAAATTATGTTAATGAAATATAGTCTGGTGCTAAAATTAGTGTTTTATGAATCTGTTGAATATGTTCTAACAATCAACACAACATAATGATGATGGAACCTTGATATTATCTGGATGGAAAAAGTGGTTAATTATAGTTAATTCCCTCTTAAAAAGTATATGTTAATGTTCGAACTTCATTAGTTAAAATATAATATATGTAAATCCAAATGTTCAGATATGTCAGGACCTAACCTAAGCTTCTAAGCATATGTTGCAACCTTAAGTGAAGCAGTGAGTCACCTTAGTTTTTATATAATCCCCCTAAGAGTGGTACATATATGTTTCTAGATATGTTGTTTGTGGAGATGTTGAACCTAGGATGGTGTACTACATGTAAGTGATGACCTTTTAGTTTTTTTCTTGGTATGAGTATGACTTAATTTCGAGGAATTTTTTTTTTTTTAAGATGTATATGATTTGATAGATTGCATTTTGGCTTTTTTTAGGACAAAATTTCTTTTAAGATGTGTTGGATGTGATCGAGTGAAATTTTGAAGTATGTGAATACCAAATGAGATAATTGGATCTATGTTTTTTAGTTATTTTGAGAGTTAAAAGTGTTTCAGTAATGTTTGAGTGTTGATTGATATTAATATCACAATCAAAATCCTTAATTTTATACCCTTTTGAGATATATAATTGACAAGTCAAATAGTTTCCTTTTGTCACCAAATTTGAATAGAATTTAGTTCAAGTTGTGATAAAGCTATGTTTAAAATTTCATAGAGTTTTGATGTTCCTAGAAGAAGTTATTAAGGTTTGAAAGTAATCAAATAACATGCAGATTGAGGTATTCTGGAACAAGGTAATAGATTAATATCCTAAGTTGGTTGTGTCATGCCCCTAGACCCTTGACTGGGTTGTGTGGTGAAGTTTTAGCCTTAGATCAGAGAACCAGTGGTTGCGGCCTTTGAAAATGAGGAGCCACAAATTCACTAAGTGCATGCTCCATCTCAACCACACATAAGGAACCCGTGGCATAGATTTCGTCTTCAACCTTTCAGTTAGAGTGCAACTTTGGTGCCTCAAGTCATGATGCCACAATCGGCCTAGTCGTGGGGCGATGGGGACAAGTAATCAAGGAGTTGGATTTGCCTCCCCCTTATAGGCTTTTTGATCCCTTGGTCTGGGAAAATGAACAACTGAAGAGGGAGAGTGAGCACCCACTACTTACCCCATCTACATTGCTTTTTATAGATGAAATGAGGAAGAAGGGTACTGGTATAGAGTGCTTCAGGGGAAGATTGGAGAGGGAAAGAAAATGGTGTTCAAAGAATTCCATTTAATGCCTTTTGATGCCTTTTCACAGACGTTTCGCTGGTCGACAAGGCGGACATTCCCTAGAATCAAAGGAGGAGCTCTGGGGCCATTTAAGGGTGCTAAATTTGGTCTTCTAGAATTGTAGTGATGCTCGTGGAAGACTATCAATTGCTTTGGTGGCTCAAATGGGTGCGAGATTGTCAGGGGTGTCTTCCCCCTTCTTTTCTCCACCGTAATAGCCGCAAGCGGTAGTAAGCATATGATGACAGACCTCTAGAGGCACATAGGAAGATCTGAGTGGATGTGGAGGGTTGAAAGGATTCGCTAAAGCTGATGGCGGTGTTATGATCTGATGATGAGAACCTTGTGTCTGCTGATCTCACGTCAGAGATCATCCTCACAGTGGTGACCCTGAAACTGAGTCATGCAGACTCACTGATCACGTGCATCATGAGGAAAGGAAGGGGAAAGGGAACCTGAACCGGAAGAAGCCCCATCCATTCAGACTAGAGGTGAACAAACGGAGAACTAGCCAGCTCATGTAGGAAAATTGGAACCCTCTTTGCCATGTTGCACAATTTGATTGGTGAGAAAAGGTAAAATTCTTAGAAATATGCAGAACTTCAATAACTCATAGAAATTAGCTCTATAATTAGAAAAATACAACAATGTACCAAAATTCATCGTAAAACATGTATAATATGGAATTATCTAATCAATCTTTGACTGTATTAATAAGATGAATATCATATAAGTCATAAAATGCTCATATCATATGTTATAAATGTTAAATGATGTTCATAAATTATGGAAATGCATCATTTGATCTAAAATATGAGATATAATCCAATCTGATGCAAATATTATGAGGTTTGAACATCAAATCATGTAATTTACTTGATGTCACTACAACAAAAATGCTCATTAGTGGCATTTATTCTAGTGGCTTTTCTAGAAAAAAGCCACTATCTATCTAATGTACAAGCATTTTTAATTAAAATGTCTCTAAACCACGTATTATAGAGTTTCTAAAAAGGACTTAACATTAAAGGCATTTTTATATTTTATTACTGGCAATCTGAAATTGCCAAAGGAAATAAGGAAGTAGCTAATTAATTGGTATTTTTCACTTCCCGCTTTCTGTTTGCGCTTCCACATTGTAATCGCAAACGCCCACTAATGTCTCCCTAATTCCTCGCTTTTGCGAGACCCACACATCAGAGTGCCACTGGATCATCACCCTAACTGGTGTCTCGGAGGATCTATTCGACTGGAAGACTGGTGGCCGCACATGGAGTGCTAGATTGCCACAACGGAGTGCCACTTTGTCGGTGGTTGGAGAGTGTTTCGACTGCTTGCAGAGGAGTCCCATATTGTCGATGGTTGGAGGAGCCCCAAGTATGGTACCGAGGACCGCATTGACGCCAGGTGAGTCCTTACAGGAATATAAATTTCATTGGTGATCATGGTTGTTGGTTTCTCATCTTCCTTTCTACTAATCATAGTGACAATACTGAAGGAGAGCCCAATGATCTCATAAATGCCATTGTAGAATGCAGTTTCTATATATGTACTAACTTGAAAGAGATAAATGGAAGATTAATATGGCATAAACGTGAACATAGATGACTATGTTGGAAAGGTAGATTTGATTAGCATGCATACCCCTTCGTTGTAGGTTGTCTTGTTATTTTTGCTTCCAATTTACTATACCTACCTACGAAGTTTGTAAAATATTCACCAATATTTTGTGTGAGGTCTTTGAGGTAGGCTTTGGTTGGCATATACTCAATTTTCATGTGTACTTCTTGATGAAGAAATTGTCTAACTTGTCCATCACTTTATTGTTTATGTATTGTATTGGTTTTACCATGTTAGAGCCAATCTTTTGAGTGATATTTGGAAGAGCCTAATCAATATCTTGCATCATCTTACACTTCGACCATGTCCATGTATCTTTACGGATGCAAAGAGTTAGGTCTCCTGCCCCTTTTATTTAGAGTACTCAGTGAAGTTAAACATTTATTAGGAAGGTATACCTCCAAGAAGTAGCATAAGTCACATTATTGCTTGAGTCTTTGTTTCCATTCCTACAGCTCCTTCAACTATTTTTCTTAGGGACTTTTGATTGTTCTTGAATAACATGAGAACTTGCATCAGCATATTGCCATGGGAAGCCTAGGTGTTGTTCTCATTGTTAAACTATCTTAGGGACAACCCAGTTGGTATGCCAAAAAATGCAGGTATGAGATTAGGTATGGGATCATTAGTAAGGGAGGAATACCACTAATTGTGGCATTTTTGGGGCCTTTCCCTTTCTTGTTTTTGAATGGTTCGGCATTACCAATAGCACCTTTGACTAGATGAACATATGATATATGTATTTTCAAAGTTTCCTAGTAGGTTGGGTTGTTGAGAAATCTGTGGGAATTGTAAATAGTTGTTGCATTCTTGGAAGGGCATAAGCTATCTGGGACAAGGTGAATTTATAATAGGCATCCCAAGGGGTTACTTTAGGGGGTAGGATGGTATCCCTCATAACCACTTATTAAAGGGAGAATGGTTACAAGGAGGGTTCACAATGACAACACTATTTTCTTCTTATTTGAATTATTTCCACATACTTGGCCATTCTCTTTTAATTTATCTTCAATAGAGTCGGTTAGTGAAGGCACTACAACTAGGGCCACTAATGATGAAGCTCGATACTTCTGGATTAACTACTCACATTGAGGCCCATGCTTGACATGATGACATCAATATTTTTAAATTTGGCACCCAATATAATGATGATTGAGCCTGTACTCACCATGCAACATGACCAAGGATTATCTCTAGACAATATGTTTTTAGATGATGTTGCATGTGTGTGAGAATAGAGCATATAAGGGCTTCTTTTGAAGGGTGTATTTCTAGTCACAATATCTATGTTAAAAGTGTCTATAACTCTTTGTCTGTAAGGCTAGAGTTTACAAGCCTAAGCAAGATGGCATAAATAAAAATGCGCTCTATAGAAAGGGGCTTTTAAATAAAATATAGTAATATTTAGCAATTTAAGACTAACCATTACATGGTAATGGGAAAATGATATGAGAATGTCATAATCAAGAAAGGGTATGAATACATTTTTCTTCATGCATGTCAAGGTGATGTGATTAGCATTCTTGACTTGTTATCACATTGTTGGGGGGACATATAAAAAATAATTTTCCCCCTTGTGAAGATGAAAAGGTTTCATCAAATTGTCATGTTTGACTTCGTGAGTAGCTTGATATGCTTCCTGATGATTTATACATATAATTTACTTATCAGTTCCTCAAGGGAACTTTAGCATATAATTGTTTATGTTTGTAGAGAATAGTAGGTTTTATTCATCCTCTCATGGGTGTATATCAGTATGGCTTAATTAAGTGAGTCCACATATGGGTGTGACTTAATGAAGAAGGGGTGAAGTTTACTTCTAAGGGATTAGGTATTCAGCTATTTCCTAATTCTCATGGGTCCTCAAAGGAGAGTAATTATAGGTTAAAATTAGGATTGTAGAATCTTCCGCAACATATATTATGACAACAAGAATGTTATTTTTGTTTATATATCTTTTATTCGTGAATTTCTGAAGAAAATCATAATCTCTTATTCTTCATAACAAGTCTTATTGTGTATCCAAGCCCTGTAGTCAAATTTGTTTGAAATTTTGATATCAGACACATTGGTATATTGTTGGGATTCTAGGTAGGTATGTGTTCCTCAATGATCGTAGGGATCATGCTAATTCATATTTGGATTTGAAGTTTCAAATTTATTGATGGAATCATCAAGGAGTCAATAGTTTCTTAGCATTTTTATTCTCTTTGTTGTTTGATTATAAATGTTTATCAATATCTATGCCTCATATGGGTATAATGTAACTTGGAAAAGGATTATCAAAAGGTCAAATTTTGTAGCATTCGATAGTTTTATGGATTTTGAAAAAAGAGGGTTTGTACCCAAAAAAACAGTTTGACAATATTTTGACTCTAATTGTGTTTTCAAAAGGGTTTACAATAGGTCAAAATTTTAGAAGAATTTTAGCACTGTCTTGGGTTCCCAAAAGGGGGTATTATTCTCTTTGTACCTACCTCATAAAATAAGTGTATCCCTTCATTTTCATAAAAATATCTTCAACATATCCAAAAATGTACCTCTAGTAGGTGAAATGGATGTTCTTAGCTTTAGTATGGTTACAATTTACTTTGTGACTACTTAGGTCTTGGGCTTTACTAGGCTATGACAATGCCCTCGACATATCTCTTAATCATGGTGACCTCCACTAATTTCTAGTATGGGGGGATTGGGCATGTTCATGGATAAAGAGTATCCTACTTGCCCCTGTTCCAATAACTACTGATGTCCTGACATCTTTAGGGTTATGCATCATGTGAGTGATGTGCTTATATACATGTCTACATAGGAAGAGGAGACTGTCAAGTCATGTGTTGAACCATCTATAATGGTAAATAAATAGATACAACACATCAAAACTAATTATGTCACACTTGTTTGAAATTTTCATAGTTATGTAAACAACTCAATTTTCACCAATAGTTTTGGTGTTTTTTTTGGACCGATTAAAGTTAACAAACATATTGAGAAATATATACTAAACCAAAACCAAACAAGGATATCAAAGGACGTCTTCATACATGATCTCCAACTAAACTAAGGATATGTGGTCCACCATTATAATATAGGGAACACTAATGTGTTCATTAACTTTTAAAAAAATGAATGATGAAATATAATCATACCATTTTGGAAAATTTTGATGAATTAATACCAGAGATAAATAAAAAAAACCCAATAAAACCTATATTTTGTTGTTTATCTAATTAAACTAATATTGGTGCCTTTGGACCATGTCATGTAATGACCAACATGGTAATTCAGTCAACCATTCCCTACACATTTAGGTCTATCTTTTTTATGTCTCAATAGTAGGTTGCTTTTTATTAACAAATTATATTGGTATGTGTTTAGTTTTGTGTTTTGTACATAGTAGGCTGTTTTTCAAATGATGAAATAAATATTACAAAATATTATACCAATTTGTGTCTAGTTTTGTGTCTGGCTTTCCAAATAGTCTGAATTTCTTTTTGCCCATGCAATTGCACCTTGATGGTTAATGTTCTGAAATGCATTATGATGATTTTTCAGATGGATTTGAACCATCACTGGGTTTGATGCCACATTCTAGGTTGGGCACAAAATATTTTCATAAGCCAAATTATAAGAGATTTAAATAGAGATTTGACTTAAGATTTACTGATTTTCTCCCATGCTTATCTTTAGTTTTGTTTTTCTTATATAGATTGGATTGATATGATTTTTTCCATGGATATGAACCACCACTTCAAGTAAATCACTGATTTACTTAAGGTTGCAACATATGTTTAGAAGCTTAGGTTAGGTCATGACATATCTCTACATTTGGATTTACATATATTATTTTTTTCACGCATGAAGTTCCTACATTAAAATATACTTTTTAAGAGGTAGTTAACTATAATTAACCCATTTTTTCCATCCATATCATATCAAGGTTCCATCATTATTATGTTGTGCTGATTGTTAGAACATATTCAAGTGATTCATTAAACACTAATGTTAGCACCATGTTATATGTCATTACCATAATTTCATTTCTCATTTCTCATATTTAGGTTCAAACTTTATTAATGATTTCATCACAAGATTAACCAACAATATTATGTCACTTGATCATTATTCATGTATAAAGTGATCCATTTATACATAGAGATCAATCAAACCATCACTAGGGTTTCCACCATGTGATATTTATATATCACATCTCAAGATATGATACCATTCTTATGTATATTATATCATGGTTGTGCTCAACAAACTTATACAAGTGTCTTGTCAAACATATATCAAAACATTGTCTAGTCCAATTGATGTTCTTTTGACCTGTATCATGAGGGTAGTGTAATGCTCAGCCTCTCTGAGCTCATTCAAATCTATGAGTATCTCGTAAACATAAACTTTATATTCCCTCTTTTAGTCTAGGGTTCTCAGATTACCTCATTGGAAGTAGTTGATTACATTACAAGCTCTAGATACATTAGAACAAATTAAAACATGATATGACATTCTCTTAATGGATCTCCACCATGAAATATTATTTCCCTACTCTCTTATATAGACATCTACTAGATTCCTACAACAAACCACCAACTCGAGCTTGAGGCTTTACATTAACTAACATACTTACCTCCTCGAGGGTCTTGTAATTCCATCTCTCTCACCTAGATGGTAGGTACTCATATTCAGGTTCACATGTGCATATATAAACAACCTCTCTCTATCTCTCAGGTTTGGTCCGCCCAAGGACAGATAGGGCTCAACAAGACTATACAAATCAAGACTAAACCAAGTCAACTCATTCATTAAGGAGTAGTCTAGTTTAGGACATATCATAATACATATTGCTCATCATTCTAATATCTTGGAGTTTAGGTTCTCTAACCTTCTCCCTGTAGGTCTCACTCTCTCTGGAGTTAACCCTAAAGTTGGTCCTGACACTAGAGGTCCTCCTTTGTAAAAGAGATTGAGGCTCTTGCTAATTAAAATCCTTGTCTTACTTAGCTTATCTTATCCAAGACAAGAACACATACTTGCATCATCAAAACTTTTCTCAAATCCTCAAAACTGAACTCAAATTCTCAAAGACAAATGTTTATGATCATAAACCAACCTTTCACTATATGAAAGTTAGATCATATCATTTGAAATTTATATCATCTACTCCTTCTATCACGTATCCTAACAAGGCTCTAGACATCTAATCTAGAACTACTCTCTCTTCTAGACTGATGTCACTCACTTTCACTTAGGTTGCATGACCACCTCCTACTCGTACATGTGTGGACACATTTTTGTAATACTTACATATATAATAAAATATTCAATAGTTTTTCTCTGATAAAGCATGAGTCAAAGAAAACTATTGAGGATCGATCTAATTGGAATAAAAAACAAAATCTAAAATGAGTGTCCCATACATAGTAGAGAGTCTATGGCCATGTCACCTAGTGAAAAGGGTGAGAATAGGGAGTAAATTGGTGTAGTTACCCAAAACATAGATGCATCATATGTCAAAGGTTTCTCTTCCAGTGATGTACATCATTTCCAAATAATGCAATGTCCCATACCACTGCACTATAAGGGAATAATGACACATAAGAACCTACTATACAACAAGCACTAGTCTAGACCTAGTTCTCAGACATCTAGGTTCTATCCTAGAGGCTAGGTCAAATCTATAATCTGAAAGACAACTAATCTAACCCTAATAATTTTTAAGTTCAAGGTTCATTAGTTTTGAGTTTCATAGTGAGCAAATGCCAGGATTTTCTATTGTTCATGCTCTGATACCCCGTGTGACATCCCCAAATTTTCAACACCTTAACAACGCTTGTGGCATCCAAATTGAAACCCTCACCTCAACGAGAATCTCAATTCAAACTCACACACTAGGCCAAGAAGAAGAAAATTAGAGGAACTCAGAGGAAATAATAGTAGCACATGCACATGAACAAGAACAAACTATAGAACACGTGTTCACCAATCAACATATATTTACAAAATGATTTGTTACAACTGTTGATATTACATATTGAATAGTAAACTTTTACATGTACACATACTACATATACAGCTAATCTTAAGACAATAGGTCCACCTATACATCAACTCCCCACACAACTCTCAACTATTTTGTTTCTTCAAGAGCATAAGTCCACATACCTAAACAAAAGATTACATGTGATACACATCAACGCAATATTCAAGAATATTGTCTTGAGTAAGCCTACATGTCTTTTTATATACCTCTCATTATAAGACTTGGCAATAAGATATAACTAATACTTGGTAGTAATAAAAGATAACAAAGGCATACTCAGACAAATATGTTTATTAACAAAATAGAACATATATTTTAGGCACATTTTCCATTATATGTAAACTCGATCAACCACATGCACTATTCTACCAAAGAGATTTAGTGCTCACATGTACTATTTTGTCAAAGAGATTTAGTACTTTCATAAATGCACCATTTTTCCAAAGAGATTTAGTGCTCACATATACTATTCTACCAAAGAGATTTAGTACTTTCGTAAATACACTATTCTACCAAAGAGATTTAGTGTTGTCAGATAATGGATCATATATCTTATGTTTCATGTGTTCACAGCCATATCAGTATGGAAAATCAAGAAAGATATCATATAAGAACAATCATTTCATCCACTACAATATGCCAAGTATTTGTAGACAAATACAACCATACTACATAGTAGGCCAAGTAAGAGGTAAGGGCATACCCTGATAAAGATATTCTAGTCATCATATATTCTTGGATTCAACTACCACTCTTGGTCAAATCACCCTGATTAAACAACATCATGTACTATCATTAGATTCTTATCAGTGTCATAGCCCTAATTATGTCCATTAGGGTTTACATTCATTAAATATATTTTCTCATCTTTACTTGTATAATTGTCTTAGAATTACCTCACTAATGTCACTATACAATTATGTTCCATATTAGTATAGATATATATGAATATTATGTCACATATGATTATATGCACATATTAACCCTAGGTTACATGCATTAATCCAATTAGGGTTTCAAACCATATATTAAGAGACATCTTCGTATAACTAGAATTTTGAGAGTAAAACTGATGTATCGGTCACGCATAGAGTTGCATGTACTGTTATGAACATACTTTGCAAATTACATGATTTATAAATTTGTTAGGGTTCTTAGCCCTAATTAGCCATATTTAGAAGATTACATGATTTTATGTTCAAACATAATCATATCTGACATCATTTGCATTATATCTCATGTTTTAGATCTAATGATGCATTTCCATAATTTATGAACATCATTTCACATTTATAATATATGATAGGAGCATTTTATGATTTCTACAATATTCATTTGACTAATACAGTAAAAGACAAATTAGATAGTTCCATTATATTCTACAATTTTTTTTGAGAATTTTGGTATATTTTTTATTTGTCTAATTATAGAGCTAGTTACTATGAATGATTGAAGTCTGCATATTTATGAGAATTTTACCTTTTCTCGTCAATCAAATTGTGCCATGTCTCAAAGAGGGTGCCAGTTTTCCTACATGAGCCAGCAAGTTCTCGATTGGTTCACCTCTAGTCTGAATAGATGGGGATTTGGCCGATTTAGTTTCCCTTTTCCCTTCCTTTCCTCGCAATGCATGCGATCAGTGAGTCTGCATGACTCAGTTTCAGTGCCGCCGCTACAAGGATGATCTTCGGCATGTGATCAATAGAGACAAGGTGCTCTTCCTCAGATCATAACACCACAATAAGGTTCAGAGACTCCTTTCAACCCTCCATGTCCACTCAGATCTTCCTATGTGCCTCTAGAGCTCTGCCAACATATGCTTGTTGTCGCTTACGACTTTTGCGGTGGAGCACAAAAGGGGGAAGACACCCCTAAAAATCTTACTCCCATTTGAGACCACCAAAGAAACCGATAGTATTCCATGAGTATCACTACAATCCTGGAAGACCAAGGTTAGCACCCTTGAACGGCGCCTGAGCTCCTCCACTGATTCTAGTGAAGGTCCACCTTTTTCATCAACGAAACATCAGTAAAGAGGCATCAAAAGGCATTAAATGGAATTCTTCAAACACCATAGTTCTTTCCCTCTCCCAACTTTCTTCAAAGCACCCTATAGAAATACCCTTCTTCCTCTTTTATTCTATAAAAAGTGATGGAGATGGGGTAAGTAGTGGGTGCTCGCTCTCCCTCTTCAATTGTTCATTTTCCCAGACCAAGAGTTTAAACATACTATAAGGGGGAGGAGAATCCAACTCCTCAATTACTTGTCCCCAACACTCCAAGACTAGGCCAGTCATGGCATCGTGGATGGAGGCACCAAAGTTGCACTCTAACTTAAAGGTTGAAGATGAAATCTATGCCATTGGTTCCTCATGTGCGACTAAGATGGGGCCTGCACTTAGTGAATCTGTGGCTCCTCATTTTCAAATTCCACATCCACTGGATATCTGATCTAAGGCTAAAACTTCACCACATAGACAAATCAAGGGTCCACGGGTGTGACACATCCAACTTAGGCTATTAATCCACTACCTTGGTCCAACATACCTCAATGGATGCTATTTGATTACTTTCAAGCCTTAATAACTTCTTTTTGGAACATCGAAACACTATGAAATTTTAAAAAAAGCTTTATTACAACTTGAACTTACAATCTATTCAAATTTGGTGACAAAATTCAACTATTTGACTTGTCAATTAAATATCTCAAAGGGGCATAAAGTTTGGGATTTTAATTGTGATATCTAAATTAATCAACACTCAAACATTACTAAAAGACTTGAAACTCTCAAAATAACTCAAAACATAGGTCTAATTATCTCATTTGGTATTCACATACTTCCAAAATTTCACTCTATCACATCCTACACATCTTAAAAGAAATTTCATCCTCAAATTAAGCCAAAACATGATCTATCGCATGATGGTTTTGAGTCGATATGAAACATCAATACGATATTCTTGTCCATACATGATACATGATGTTTTCATCAATGGTAGGTACACAATAGCAATTCATTAATTCTATTGTATTCCCATGAATGAAAGATTCAAACTATAGTGGAAGTAACTCTTGCTCAGTATAGTTCTAGGTTACCCCTTATTGGGTCATGAAGTAGAAATCTCTATCTCTTTCTTCTTCCTTTTCTCCTTTAAGTGTAAAGGACATATTCCTTTTGCACTTACCCTTCTCCCAACTTGAGTGCAGAAGACTTGGACTTTAGGTTAGCCTCAGAACACTTCTTGGCATTGCCTTTTCCTTTGGACTCACTCCCGCTGATCATCATCACATATTTGATCTTCTTCTATCTTGCTTTAGCATCAACATGCCATGGAACTGAGAATGTAGTTTGGCCAAGTCACTCAAGTGGTACCACTTGATAATATAGCTATATGATTTACACAATGCTTGTAGAATCATATCCGGGGTCAAATCTTGACCTAAAAGAAATCCTAGTCACTCCACATGCCCAATCATATTGAGCACAAGGAGCTCTGCTGGATCTCCCTTTATCAGTTAGCAGTCAAACCACACTTTGAAGACATTATAACTTTCTTTCTTTACATGATTCTTAAGATGTGTTACCATCTTAAGAATGTCCTTGTTTTCATGTTGTTCATGCAACTCATAGTTCATACAACATAACATAAGATACTCAATGTCTGTGACATCATTGGTAAGCTTCAAATAAGAATCCATTTCATTATTAGGCACATTTGGACTGGGTCCCTCTTTCTCTATTCTTTTAAGGACATAGAGCTTTCGTTAATAATAGAGAACGCTTCTAAAAAAGTCCTAAACCAGATGTGGAAATTAATCTCATTTAGTTTTGTCCTTCTCAAGGATTGATCCCAATGTGAATGTGTTTGTGTTTGACATTAGATTCTACAAAGAAGGACCCCTTGGAGTTCATTCTAAGTTTTCTCATTCATGCTATTCTAAGTCCCTTCTATAGTTGAGTGTGTTGCAACTCCTTGATCCCCTTTCTCTATCTTGTTTACACAACATTTCATGATTATGAGTGAGTTAGGCGAGTTGTAAGAGAGCTACTTCCTTGTGCTTATAAATCTCTCATTCCATTCCATCTTCCCTACCCCTTTCCTCAATGAAGCAAAGGTGAAGCAAGATACTCCTGAGTGAAGGTGGAGTCATTGTCGTTCTTCTTCAAGGTTGAAGAAGAGGTGAAGATCTTCTCCAGGTGAAGGAGAGGGCAAAGACTGAAGATCTAAGAAGAGTGGGTAATCCCTTGAAGGCTGAAGACTTGTGCAAGAGTAGGTAAGTCCTTGGAAGAAGGTGTAAGTCTCTTGCAAAGTGGGTAAGTCCATGGTAAGGTTGAAGAATCTTTGTATTGGATTGGTAAGTCCTTTGGTTGATCTTGTGTTGTAACTCTTATTGGTGAATATATAGAGAAAAACACTTGCAAAGTCCTGGAGGTTTACCTCTCTCGGTAGTGGATTGACTCTCTCCTAGTTTGGAGAGTGGAACCACTCTAAATGACCTTGTCCAAGTGCTTGTTTCATTTTCTCTCATCCTTGCTATGCTTGTTAGTTAGGACTTCAAATTGCACTTAGGCTATCAGTTTTGATTAATATAATTAAAGGTCTAATATATCTTGTGAGAATTTTTGAAGCTCTATTCACCCCCCTCTAGAGCCCTAAATCCAACAAGTGGTATCAGTGCCAATGATCTTCTCCAACAACCTCCTACGAGACGAGAAGATGGGAGACAACCTACTTGGTTCTCTTAACCTAGAGGGAGGCTTCTCCATGCATCCTTCGGTCTTTGATGGAATCAACTTCTTCTATTGGAAGAGGCATATGCAATTCTACATTCAAGGCATGAACTTTCACATGTGGAAGGTGATGGCCACACCATATAAGGAGCCAACCAGAGCTATTGCAACATGGAGTGAAGCTGCACTCAAAGAAGCCCAACTCAATGCCAAAGTTATAAGCATCCTCTATGCAACCCTTACCCCAACAGAGTTCAACCGAATCCCATCTTCAGACACCCCCTATGAGATTTGGGACAAATTGTGAATCACCTATGAAGGCACAAAGCAAGTCAAGGAGGCTAAGATCTACATGTTGAACAACCTTCTACAGAAGTTCAAGATGGGAAAGAAAGAAGGGATTGTGGAGATGTGCTCAAGACTCAATGTCATCATTAATGGGCTGGCTGCATTGGGCAACACTTTGAATAGAGGTGTAGTCAACTCCAAGATCTTGAGGACTCTACCAAAGAGATGGGAGTCCAAGGTTACCTCCATTGAAAAAGTGAGGAGCCTTGGTGACATCCCAACTGAAGAACTCATTGGCAACCTCCAAGTACATGAGCCAAGGCTGTACAAGCAAGAAGAACCCAGGCAAGAAGAGAAGGAAGCCAAGAAGATCAAGGATAGTGCCTTCAAAGCAAAAGTGGAGGCAGTCATCCTTCAGCAACAACTTGCTTACTAGACTTCTCCTTCCTCCTCTAGTGAAGAGAGCATGAAGCCAACTACATTAAGGGCAAACACTTCAAGGGAAGGCAAGCCTCCTCCTCCTCTACTCGTAGATGCTACAAGTGTGGATAAAAGGGGAACTACAAGAGTGAATGTACCAAGTCAAGAAAGTCACACCACAAGTAAAGCTTTAAGAAGGAAGAGGAGTACAAGAAGGAGAGCAAGTACAAGAGGAAGGACAAGAAGGATAAGAGACACAAGAATGCAGCTCATGCAGCTTGGGAAGCTTCATCTTCAAGCAGCTCAAGGTCCGAAGAAGATGGAGTGCCACCTTGCACTCATGGCCTCTATTAGTGAAGAAATTGATGAGGTAAGCGAGGTAAGTGAGGTAAGCTTGCATGAGTTATATAAGGAAACTATTATCAACATGCTTATTTCTACCCATTCATCTTTTGCTAAATGTAAATCTAAAAGAAAATGGTTAGAAAAAATTATTGATGATTTATGTGCTAAACTTGAAAATTCTTGAGCTTAATGAGAAAACCCATCTTGAGAGCATTGATAACTTTCAAGGACAATATCTTGATCTTGTGCTCCAATACAATGGATTTGAAGTTGAGAATGGTATCTAGCTTAGGAACATTTAAACTCTTAAGGAAGGAAACCAAAACTGCTTGAAGGAGCTTGAAATGATTAAATTGATAATGCTGAATTTAAGCTTCTTGTTAATGCTCATAGAGACGAAAGAGATGTCTATCTTAAGGAAATTCAAATGCTTAAATATGAAAAGTCTAGGTTTCTTGGTCAAGTAAATAATTTATCTTCTAGACCTATCTTGCCTAGTAATGATGTTTCTTCCATTTCCCTTGAGAAGGATTCATATTTAACTAAAGTCCTCTATCTTGAGGCCAATCTTGTTCATGCTAGAGATGACATTGCTAGCTTATCTTCTACTATTATTTATCTAAATGATGGCAATCATAGACTAAGAGCATCTCTACAGAAATTCCTCAAAGGGAAAAACTCCCAAAATGAAATCCTTGACCATTTTACCAAACAAAGTGGTAGTAGTAGTTTGGGATTTGTAGGGGGAGCACCAAAGGGCAAGAGCAAAGCCAAAGGTAAGAAAAAGAGCAAGGATAACTAGTTTTTTTGTAGGAGAGTCTTCTGACACTAAGAATCCTATGGTTTGTTTTTATTGCAAGTGGTGATGATCATTACTCTACTTAATGTCCTTACAAGCCTAAGGGGACCAACCCAAAGATGAAATGGGTCCCCAAGCTAACTCCAGATCCCAAAGTTTGAGTTGGGAACCAACATTCTCCTTTCTTGCAGGAAAAAGGAAGATGGATTGTTGATAGTGGCTGCACTAAGCATATGACATGTGATATAAGCCATTTCAACAACTTCACCAAAAAGAAAGGAGGTTCGGTCACCTTTGGGGACAATAAGAAAGGTGAAGTCAAAGGTGAGGGTGATGTAGGTGAATCCTTGTGTATCATGCATGTTCTTTTTGTATATGGCCTACATCACAATTTAATTAGTGTTAGACAATTATGTGACAATGGTTACCTTGTGTTATTTACTTCCTTTGAATGTTTGATTCTAGATTCCCTCACCTACCAAGTTATATATAAGGTAACTAGTAGTGGTAATATTTATGTTATTATTCTTGACTCTATTAATCCTATTGTTGGTAGATGGCTAGTAGTCAACTCGAATGATGTTTCTCTTTGGCATTTTCGGCTTGGTCATGTAAATATGCATCAGTTGAAGAAGTTGAGCAAAAAGGACTTGGTCAAGGGACTTCCCAAATTGGGTTTTGAAAAGGATGAGGAATGCAAACCTTATACCTAAGGAAAGCAAACCAAGTCCTCCTTCAAATCTAAAGGATTCCTTAGTACTAAGAGATATCTTAAACTACTTCACATTGAACTATTTGGACCAATGAGAACTCAATCGCTTCGTGGTTCCAAGTATTGCTTTTTTATTGTCGATGATTTCTTTAGATATACTTGGACCTTCTTTCTCATTTCTGAAAGTGATAAGCTTAATGGTTTCTCGAGTTTTTTTTAAATGATTTGAGAATGAAGCTTCTTTCCGCATTATTTCCATCCATAGTGATCACGAGGGAGAATTTGAAAATGAGCTTTTGAACATTTTTGTCAAGAATCTTGTTATGAACACAACTTCTCTTCACCTTGAATACCTCAAAAAATGGGGTTGTAGAGAGGAAGAATAGGTGTATACAAGAGATGGCTAGGACCATACTTCTAGAGTATGCGGAAGCTGTTAGTACCTCATGTTTTGTCTAAAATTGGGTTTTTACACATCCTTCTTTGAAGAAAACCTCCTATGAGCTATGGCGTGGTAGGAAGCCTTCTATTGAGTATTTCCATGTTTTTGGATGTCCTTGTTTAGTTGACATGGGTGTGTCCATCGACTTGGTGTTCTTCATCCCAAAGCACTTGAGTAGTTCACTTGTATACTTGCCTTGGTTGATGAAGTTCCCATCTTTTATTTGCTTGATTTGAAAGCCGAAGAAGAATGTGAGTTCACCCATCATACTCATCTCAAATTCACTCTGCATATGATCACTAAATTCTTCGAAAAGATTAAGGTTAGTTCTGCCAAAAATGATATCATCAATATATATTATGATAAGAAAATTGTTAGAAGTGTGCTTTGGAAATAAGGTAGACTCTACTTTACCCATGATATACCAATGATCTAACAAAAAGTTCTTTAATTTTTCATACCAAGCCCTAGGTTCTTGTTTGAGTCCATAGAGAGATTTTTGCAACAAATTAACATGGTTAGGTATACTATCATGTTCAAATCCCATAGGTTGTGCAACATACATTTCCTCCTCAATTATACCATTCAAAATGCACTTTTAACACCCATTTGATATATAAGGAAGTTTTTATAACTAGCAAAGGCAAGAAACATACGAATGGACTCAAGTCTAGCTACAAGTGCATATGTTTCATAAAAATCTATACCTTCCTATTGATTGTAGCCTTGAGCCACTAACCTTGCTTTTTTCCTTACCACTTTGCCTCTTTCATCAAGTTTGTTGCGGTAGACCCATTTGGTGTTGATGATCTTCCTATCACATGGTATTGTCACTAGGTCCAAACTTTGTTCTTTTCAAATCGCTCCAACTCTTCTTGCATAGCTAGGATCCACTCGTCATCCCCAATAGCTTCCTTGATGTTCTTAGGCTTAAGTTGTGAGATGAAGGCACTGTTGGCTTGTTCTTTGTTGAATGTGGCCCATGTATTCACTCTTTAAAATGGATCACCTAAAATCATCCCCTTTGGATTATTCTTTGCAAACAGGGGGGTTGTATCCTTCTTCTCCTCATCTTTATCTTCTTCTTGCGTTACCACCTCTTTTCCCTTTTGGGTGATGTTGAGCTCTTTTAGGATAGGAATTACTTCACCTGCAACATCATCATTTCGAACAATATCTTTGGGAATAGAGGGGTTAGTCTCAATAAACTTAACATTTATGGATTCTTCTACTTTAGCAAGATCAACATTAAATGCTCTATAAGCCTTGCTAGTAGTGCTATATCCAAGAAAGAAAGCCTTGTAAGATTTTAAATCATTCTTGTAGAGAGAATCTTTCATACTTGACAAAGATGAAGAAGGTTAGAAGGTAGATGAGAAGCTATATAGAGGTATGATTGGAAGTTTACTTTACTTAACTTCCCCTGGATCTGATATAATGTTTTAGTGTTGGCTTGTTTGCTCACTTTCAATCAAATCCTAAGAAATCAAACCTTATAGTTGTTAAGAGGATTTTGAGGTACTTAGCCACAACCCAAAATTTTAGACTATGGTATCCCAAGTCAAGGGACTTTACTCTTACTGCTTATAGTGATGCAGATTATGTAGGGTGCTTGATTGATAGAAAGTGCATAAGTGGCACTTGTTTCCTCCTAGGACCATACTTGGTGTCTTGGTTTTCCAAGAAATAGAGTACAGTGGCATTATCAACCACTAAGGTTGAATACATTACAGTCGGGAGTTATTGTGCCTAGGTCCTATGGATTAAGCAAATGCTCCCAGACTTTAACATTTGTTTTGATGCTTCTCCTATCTATTGTGATAATACTAGTGCAATTAACTTGTCATATAATCCTATATTGCATAGTAGAGCTAAACATATAGAGGTTCACCATCATTTTCTCCATGATCACATTGCCAAGAAGGATATCTATATCATACATGTGGACACGGAAAATTAGTTGGCGGACATTTTCACTAAACCTCTAGCTAGAGAGCAATTTAACTTTATTAGATCTAAATTGCTCATAACTACTTTGAATGAATATGATATGCCTTCTAGCTAGTTGTCATCGATCCTATATGTTTTGCCTATGTTTTGATCACCATTGCTTGCATATATGCTAAAATTTCAGTTTTTCATGTTCATTTTGCCTTATCTCTCTTGTTTTTGGATTTTTTTCACAAACACACATTTTATCACAAAATAGTACCCAATGATGAGTGATATGTGCCTAAGTATGTTTAAAATACATAATGGGCTTGAAAAATAAATTTAATTATCACTCTAATACTAGGAACTAGGATTTCTATTTTTAGGTTAGGTTGACCATCGGTCGACTTGTCAACTTGACCGATCGGAGGTCGAGAGATTTTTTAAAGAGCCTATCAGTCGAGCTTCCGACTTCACAGATGTTGACCGATGGCTGGACTGGAGAAAATTTAAGATGGGTTCATCCTGCTATTCTCCCTCTCAACTAGAGAAAAGTCGATCAATCTGACCTCCAACTCTCCTAAGCTCTCAACCCTAGCCCTGAACTTCCTCTCCCAAGCCCTAGATCGACCTAGATTGACCTCCCTTGACCTTCCCCCTAGCTAACCTAGGTCTGTGGATGAGTTTTGGTGGTGATTCTTTATCTTTATCTCTCTCCTTCTTCTCCTTTTTTTCTCTATGGAATCAAATAGGAGGAAGAGGGCCGCTCTAGCTAATGCACATTCATATTCATCCACCTCCCTCTTGATTCCGTTTGATGACACTTTCTTTGTCTCAAATGAGGCTCTAAATAGGTATAAGGAGCTCCTTCCCTGAAACCCTTTCCCTTTTTGTGCCCTATTTGGGCTTGTACCACAAGGACAAGAGGTCATAGATCAAGTAGCAGAGTTGATTAATGATCGCCATCTCTCTGCCTTGGGTGTTGAAGGCGTGTGCTATAACAATTCCATCACAAGAACAGAAGCGGTTCACAAATTCTATGGAAATTTGCGTTGGAATTACAACACCCTCGTACCCATGCTGAATAGTCAAGTAGTCCTCACACCGATGATAGTCGGGAATAAATTTCAAGTCTTTGAGGATACCCTAAACATCTTCTTTTTGAGTATTGAAGTGACTAACACCTGGCGTAAGGACTACCCAGAGTATTTTGACTTAGTTGAGCCTGAGGACTTCTACAAGCAATATGATCTTACTCTTCCTAATATTCATAAGTTCTTGAATAAGCCTCAAT
Source organism: Alisma plantago-aquatica (assembly GCA_963693085.1). NCBI lineage: Eukaryota > Viridiplantae > Streptophyta > Magnoliopsida > Alismatales > Alismataceae > Alisma > Alisma plantago-aquatica. Next base: position 216,475,098 of record OY856412.1, read on the forward strand.
TCTCATATAGGAAGAAGTACACCCTTCCCTCCTCTGCCTTAGACCTCAAAAGATGCATCCTTGCCTTAGTTGTTAAATACAATATTCACCAAAATAAGAATCAAACTGAGATTGTAGAAAACACAATAGTAATAATGTATTGTCTCTTGAAGAACATCAGAGTCAAGTGGTCAAGATATGTTCTCCATCACATGACCTACATAGACTAAGGAAAGAACACCTGTGGCACCCACCCACCCTACCCAGCCCTGATCTATGGTCTATTCCAACTTGCCACTGGCAAATCTCTTTTCCACGACCTTCACTACAAACCTACCTGGAAAGGAGTTTTGCATCAGTGAGACCACTCTTTAGAAGTCTGTGCCTATCCTATCCTCCACCACACTAGGTGCCTCTACCTATGCCTCTACTAGAGCACCAACCACCTCAGCCTACCTGACTTGCTTGTGCCTCATTCCATGTGTCAAATGAATACCTTATGGGCTACATGATGCATCAGTAGGCATACAACCTTCAGGTTTAGGAGAACCTATATTAGGACCTATCTTTCATCATGTCTAACAAGAACATGTACTGTGCAAACCCCTACCCTACCTAACAGCCTTTCCCAGTAGGTGACTATGCATCCTATGCATATGATCACTTTTACCCTGCCCCTCCACCTTCACCTTCTACTGCTGCACCCCCTGCTGCTGGTGGATCTACCCTTCGTGTTCTGCCTCTACCAGTTGGCCACTTGGCCACTCTTCTTGCTAGCCCCGGTAGTTCTGCTCCTTCCTTCCCACAAGCTAATGAGCTTCATGCTCTTAGTATGTCTTGGGATGAGCAGAATGCACGTTGGCCCGATCATGGTTTTGGTCCCTCTACTGATGAAGAGATGCCAGACTAGGCTGATGAGGAGGCTACTGATGAGGAAGATGATGAGGATGGTGGTGATGCTTCTAATGATGTCTTTGATGGCTTCACTGGTGACTCTGGTGATGACGGTGATGATGATGCACCTTCAGACGGAGATGATGACTATGAGCCTGATGCCTCTGATGTTGATGATATTGTGGACGATGTAGATATAGTTCACCAAGATGTTTAGTTGTTCTAGTTTTTAGTCTAATTTCTGATCATATATATCTTTCTAGGATATTTTGTATTAAAAACATATGGGCACATGTTTTGATCTGTACTATTTTATCATCTAGCTTTCATCGGTCTGGCTTGTAGTTGATTTTTGGGAACTTGCTTTCTGGGTTGTAATCTTAATCCTTGTACACTTACTCTTTGATTTACTATATCTCATGAGTTGGTGCCATGTTTTACCATATTTGGATTATGACTTAGATTATTTGTTTCTCTCATCTCTATTTGATGTATGCTTTGAGATTGCATGTTATGGATGTATGCTTGGTTGTGCTTGGAAAAGATCTATTTTTGTGCTCTTCTACCACCCTTCCTTTTTTATAATGTCAAAAGGGGGTGATAAGTTCAATGGTTTGAAACTAAACTATATTGTTTTTATTGCCTATTAGATCCTTTTCTTGTTCATTATATGCTTTATCATGTGAGTTGCTAAAGGACCATATAGTATATATATTTAATGTTACTTTGTGTAGACAGACTAACTATGTAGGTTAGAATAAGCATAGATTGAGGGGGAGCAATTAACATTGTTCAAATCTTTAATCCCCTTGATATTCACAAGGCAAAGGTATAACTTCAATATCCTTTTCAATATGATTGAGGAATGGTTTGTTATTGTCAAAAAGAGGGAGAATGTTGACTTGAGAGTTATACATTGCCCATATTTTGATAATGACTTAACCATTCCATTCCTATGTATCTAATATGTATCTAATATGTTTCTTAAAGATTGATTTTAGGCTTTAGGTGCATGAAATGGATCAAATTATACAAGCCCTATCTTGTTCAAGTTCAAGTCAAATGCAATGCAAGTGTGCATTTTGGGAAATCACTCCAAATGACCTTAGATATTTTTTTTAATCACTTGTATTGATGATATGACTTGTAACTAAGATGAGAAAAAATTAGGGACACTTAATTACATGGTTGAATCCCTCAAATGTCAATTTAGAAAATTTGTCACAGGCTGTTCATCGGTCGAGTTGGAAACTCGACCAATCTTATGAAGGATTTTCTGAAGCTGACCCATCGATTGATTTTCACACTCACACAACTCAACCGACCGACTCACTGAGCAAACATGATTTTAGCTCATCGGTCAAGTTTTCCAGAACAAACTTGATCGATAGTTTGAAAATTGGCTTTTCCAGAACAAACTTGATCGATAGTTTGAAAATTGGCTTTTCCAGAACAAACTTGATCGATAGTTTGAAAATTGGCTTTGTCATTTAGTGAATCGGTCGAGTTACCTTTATTGAAACTCGACTGAATGTACTGTACAGATAATGCAGAAAAAGTGATTATAACTATTGGTGAGTTGTTAAACGTCTATATTTTGACCCTAAGTGATCCCACACTCAAGGAACACCCCCAGCTATAAATAGGACCCCTTGGAGTTCATTCCAAGTTTGTTCATTCATGCTATTCTAAGTCCTTGCTATAATTGAGTGTGTTGCAACTCCTTGAGCCCCTTTCTCTCTCTAGTTTACACTTCATTTCATGATTATGAGTGAGATAGGCCTGTTGTAAGAGAGCTACTTCCTTGTGCTTGTAAAAATCTCATTCCATTCCATCTTTCCTACCCCTTTCCTCTAGGAAGAAAAGGTGAAGCAAGCTACTCCGAGTGAAGGTGGAGCTGTTGTTGTTCTTCTTCAAGGTTGAAGAAGAGGTGAAGATCTTCTCTAGGTGAAGAAGAAGGAAAAGGCTGAAGATCCAAGAAGAGTGGGAAAATCCTTGAAGGATGAAGACTTTTGAAAGAGTAGGTAAGACTTGGAAGAAGGTTGAAGACTCTTGGAAAAGTGGGTAAGTCCTGGGTAAGGTGGAAGACTCTTGGTGCTTGGATGGGTAAGTCCTTTAGTGGTCTTTTGTTGTAACTCTTATTGGTGAATATATAGAGAAAAGCACTTGCAAAGTCCTAAAGGTTGACCTCTCTAGGTAGTGGACTGACTCTCTCCTAGTTTGGAGAGTAGAACCACTCTACATGACCTTGTCAAGTGCTTGATATCAATTCCTCTCATCCTTGCTATGCTTGTTAGTTAGGACTTCAAATTACACTTAAGATAATGGTTTTAATTGATATAATTTAAAGGTCTAATCTATCTTGTGAGAATTTTTGAAGCTATATTCCCCCCTCTAGAGCCCAAGATCCAACACTTGATGGACATGGTGGAGCCACCAAGACACCACGAGCAGGTTGCTCCCTCCACCATTGGCAACTAGCAAGGCATTCATGTGGTGGGTTCTCTCATTTCTCTTCCATTCTGGGAACATCTACCCACGGCATGTCTTCTGGTCTTTCCTTTGCGAACAACAATGGAGGGGGGATGAGGAGGATGTATGTGTTAAATTGGTAGAGATAGAGAAGAATAGCTAAAGAGAGGGACTTATTCTCTATGTTATTATGGCTACAGGACTAGTGCTACAGGTTGTTTAGATCTGAAGGGTACGGTAGGTGCAGAACATGGAGGAGGCTGGGACTAAAGGCTAGGTCATGGTATCTATTTTCTGACTAAAACTTAGATTTTATGGCATTTGATGAGTCTTTCCATTCACAAGGTTGGCTCTTGGCTTATGTAGAAATCATTGAGGAAGGGGGAGAAGGTCGAGGCTCCCTCACCTCAACTTCATATTTGTGTCGTTGAGTAGATCCTATCTAGGAGGATCTAACTAGACTTACAACTACTATTATCGGGGTTCCTTGATCCTTGTATTTCAAGTGTGAGATGACCTGTTAAGTGCATTCCTCCACAAGTGTCGCATGTAGAAGACACGACAATCATCATTTGATCATTTCTAGGGCCATGATTAGATCACCTCTATATGGATCTATTTTTTTTTCATCCCTACCCTTACACTTAAGTATTTGATACCAAGGGATGTGTACATGAGGCTAATGTCAATGATCTAATATCAAGCTTGGTTCTAGTTATATAAAACCTTAGTCATTCCAGAAAAATTAATGATCAATATTTCTCAAATGGATGGTCCAAAAGGCATGATTATTATTATTTACTTTTTTTGACCTCTAACATTACTAAAATTATATGGTGATTAATATTACATTCACATACTATCTACTGATTGGTTAACATAAATACTGAAGAGGGTTCACACCAATGGACATTATCTCATTATTAATCACAAAATCTCTCCTAAGGACCATTAAACAATCACATTAGGTGTAGGTAATCACATATACCAATCCATTGGTTAGATGTCAATTCAATATACCAATAAATCAAGTTGAATAGCTAGTGATCGCTCACAAGTCCCATAATCATAGTAGGTATCAAACACTTAAAATCTGGGTTATCACATTTACCCTACCTTGTATGGAATTTCTTCCTTGAAATTCAACAAATATCATACTCAAGGTAATATCAAGGAGTTCATGATGTGTGTAGGCCATCACTTCTAGGTGCCAAATCTTTCATGAATTTGGATTTTCCCTAAGTTGTCATCATAGGATATTAGATCATCTAGGGTGTACACATCCCACCTTATATATGTCAAAGCATCATTGAGTAACGTAGTCATAACATGGCATTCTTTCAAGTTAAGATTCACATGACATATATCTCTAAGAAATAGTGTTTTATTCATACATTTGAAGTTGAGGAGATATTATCAAGGTTTCATCGATCACCCTACTCACCAATGTAAGGTTATATAAGACTTCACATCATCTATTAGTGAAATTTTCATACTTAAAATCCTTGTTTTGGTTTGAGATCATCCATTATAGAACGAGTTCTTATACATACTTAAACATTAGGGTTTAAATCCCATTATGAGGGTTTGATATGATCTAGATGGATAAAGTGGTTTAACTATGATTAACTTCTTCAAAATATGATAAATGTATTTACATAATCCTTAATGCTTGGGTAAATTGAGGATGTAAATTCTAAAATGTGAAAACCATGTATAATCTAGTGTTTAACTCTTATGGTTGGGTGAAATGAGTACAAAAATTCTAATTGAAAATATGACACCACACAAGCATCTAAATCATGATATATGTTGAGTGGTTCACCATAGATGCTTTTAAATATCTTAGAAGTGCTTTGCATATATGGTTCTTGGTATCTTGTGTGGTTATGTTTCACCCAGAGTAGTACCCTACATGTGGAAGAAGATCCTTAGTTTTCCTTAGAATATGAGAAAGTCTTAATTTTGAGGACAAAATTCTTTTTAAGATGTATATGATGTGAATGACCAGATTTTGGCAAAATTTAGAAGATGAAATTTGTTTTAAGGTGTGTAGGATGTGATAAAGTGATCTTTTGGAACCTTTTTAATGCTTAATGGCATAAATAAATTCATGTGTTTGGTTATATTAAGAGTTCCAAGTGTTTTCCTAAAGCTTGGATGTCAAATGATACTTAGATAATGATTAAGATCATTCAATTTATGCCTTTTGAAGTATTTACTTGACTGAACAGATAGTTGAATTTTGGTACCATATTTGATAATAATGTAGCTTGAGTTATAGTAAAGGTATGGTTAAAATTTCATGAAGATTTGATCATCCTAGTAGAAGTTATTTAGGCTTTAATTTTTTGGAAGTAATGTGTATTATTGATGGATGATGGGTCAATGTATATAAATTTTAGCCTAAGTTGTTAATATCTTCCATGTCACGCTCCTTGTTGATTTTTGGAAGGGGTTGTGTGGCCTTTTTCTAGTGGTTGTGCCCTTCGTTAAGCGAGGAGCCACAAATTTTCTCCTTTGTTGCCTTGTTATGAACCCTTGGATGGAGACATCAGATGGACGAGGTTTGATCCCCTACCTTATGTCAGTTTGGAGATGGTGGGAGTGGCAATGACAACGACCGTATCCTAAGCCCACATCGTGGTCATGTCTCTATGCAAGGAGGTAAATAGGTAGTTTTCACTAGCCTGTTCTGAGAACCACAGTTCAAGCCCTCAATTGAGGCATGAGAGTGAGGGAACAACGAGAAGGCAATCTTCTATTTCTCGACCTCTTCACCAACAGGGTAGATGAGGAAGAAGGAGATTGTGACAACGCATGGAGGAGACATGAAAAACTAGAAGGTGTCACTGATGACATTATAGATTCATGTCGAGGAAAGAATCCTGGGATGGTGGCACGCACAAAGCAAGGAAGTAGATGGTGACGATCTCCTCATTGTAGTCTATTCAGGAGACACGATCACACAGACGAAGGTGTTGAGCTAAGAAGATGAAGGCGCAGTGGGCGGTCCAGGGAAGCTCTTGGTAGTAGTAGATCTTGACAAGGAGGAAGACCTCATAGTCAATCCTTGGCTGGAGACCAGCCTCGCGGTGGCGCCTAGTTGGCATGGACTGTGAATCATGAGGAACAAAGAAGAGTCGTGCATCGAAACCCAGGCGAAGAAGACAAAGAATGCAGGTAGACATCAGGTAGGATCATGTGCGCATAAGAGTGGGGAAGGACCAGACGAAGCTTGTGGTAGGGAGGAGGTTCTGGTTATCGACTGCACGCCGCAGAGAAGACCGACAATGGTGTTCACACAAGTAGCGTTAGGCGGAGAACGACGCATGAGACATTTGTCTTGTATGGAACTAGAGAAATGGCAGACTGTGTCCATGTCTTGAACTATTTGGCTTCCAGCCCAACACAACAGCAAGGAGAAACTCCACCCCTATAGACACATGGCAGAAGTTGATAGGCCCAGAAGGTAATATTCCTCAGAAAATCCCAAATCATAGATAAATCGTAGACAATAGCCCGCTTATTAGAAAAATACAAAGAAGGTACCCAAATTCTCAAGAAAATGAGTAGAACAACATGGAACCATGATATCTGGATTTTGATGCACTGATATCAAGAATATCATGTAAGTTGTGAAATACTCATATCATGTATTGTAAATGTCAAATGATGACCTAAAATTATGAGAACTTGTCAATAAATCCACAATCATGTTTATAATCTATCTGATGTCAATGATTATAATGTTCATGCACAAAATCACATAAAATGCTTTGCATAGCTATTTAGGGCTAATAACCCTAATAATGTAAAATAATTAGAAATATTCTTAAAGAACCCTAGAAATTGTAGAGTAAGCTCATATCAACAACTGGAAAATAATATATTAATTTGAGATCAGTTTTATACACAAAATCCATTTTATATGAATATGACTTTTAATGCATGGTTTGAAACCCTAATTTAGGTAAATGCATGTAACCTAAGGTTAATATGTTCACATAATAATGTGAAACACAATAATCAAGTAATGAAATATAATCTAAAATATGACATCAGTAAGATAATTCTAATACAAGAATACAAGTAAAAGAGGAAATATCCTAATGAGTTAAGTAAACCCTAAAATGAATATAACTAGGGTTAAGATGATGGGAATCTAATGATAGAACATGGTCATATCTTTATCAGGGTTTGACCAAGAGGATAAAGATGATCAAAGAATATGTGTATGAAATACTTGGCATATGATATTGGATGAAATGGTTGTTCTTGTATGATATCTTACTTGATTTTCCATACTTATGTATATGAACACATGAAACATAATGTATCTATTCCATTATATCCAAGAACTTCAACTCTTCGGTAGTAAAGTACTGGAAAGTAAAATACTTCAACTATTTGGTAGTAAAGTACTTGGAAGTGATCTGACTCTTTGATAGTAGATCACATTGTGAAATGATCCAATGCTTTGGTAGTAGATCATAAAGGCCTTAATGCATTCAACTCTCAGGTAGTAAATGCATGGATGATATAATGGAAAATGTGCCTAAAATATGTGTTCTCTTTTGTTAATAAATGTTCTTGTTCAATTATGCTTTTTGGCTACATATTTCTTTTATTACTGCCAAGTATTAGTTTTATCTTATTGTGAAGTCATAGTATTGATAGGTATTTAAAAGACACGTAGGCATACTCAGTACAATATTTTTGAATATTGTGTTGACATGTACCACATGTAATCTTTTCTTTTGGTTGTGGGCATGTTTTCTTGAAGAACTAGTATAGTTGAGAGTCGTGTGGCAAGGTAATGTACAGGTGAACCTATTGTCTTAAGATCCTATTATGGAATGTAGTACATTCCCTTGTAAAATTTTACTCTTCAATATGTAATATCCAATGTTGTAACAATTCATTATGTAATTATATGTTCAATGGTGAGCTTGTGTTGTTGTGGTTTGTTTATTGTTCATGTGCATGTGCTACTATTGTTTCCTTCTGACTTCCTCTGATATTTTCTTCTTAGCCTAGTGTGGGGTGTTTAAATTGTAGTCTGTAGAGGTGAGGTTTCAATTTGGGCGTCACAAATAAGATTAAGTTTTAGAAAATATTGGGATGTCATAGTTTCCTATATTTGCGCCCTATTTTCTTACAATAGTATTAGAGCCACGTCAATTTAATGTGTTTTAGGACAATTGATATAGTCATATTTTGGTTTTATTGTTTATTTATCTCACACAATGAGAATATTTCAACTATCTCATATGTGTATTCAATCAAAGACCACATAATATCATAATATATATATATATATATATATATATATATATATATATAGGGCTTATCTTTAATACCCAGTGGGTAACTAACAGGTAGCTACCCGGCAACAGTTCCTGATATTTTTTTTCATACTTCCTGGATCTGACTTCTTCTTCACCCACAGACCCAAAAAGAAATGGTCCCCTGCTTCTCCCAGCACATGTCGCCGCCACCGTGTGGGTTGCCTCCGGTGACCCCAAACTCGGCGCTGAGGCCGCCGTCCCACTAGGTGATTGCGCTAATGGCTCTGTCTGGGCTTTCATGCCATGGGCGATGCCATCTTGGTGAAAAAGAGAGGTCGAGACTAAAGATCCCCTAACTGGACCTCACAACCACCATGTCCCTCTTCCTCCTTTGTTCTCCCTCTCCATCTCCCAGTCTCCATCCAAACCCTAGATTTAGGTTCTTCAAACCCTTGTAGTTTAGGAAAAGCGGCTTTTATAAGCTTTTTCCCTCCGGATCTTGGGCAAGTATCCCACACTTTGGGGACACTGTTTGGGTCTGAAAATAGGGGCGTGGATCTCAGCCCGCGAGGACTGAGTCGCCCCCCTTTTTTTGCATAAAAGTCCATTTTATAGAAATATTTGTATATCCCAATTCGTAGCTCCGTTTGATCCCAAAATTTGGGAGATACATTGCATTCTATTAATCTTTACATTAGAAATACATCAAGTCAAAATTAATTAGGTAGACCCTCCAAATTTTTCTTTTAGATAAATATCAGATAATTACTAATTTAATCACCTAGGCAACTAGATAAGTCAAAAACATCTAAATTTTCTCCCTTGATTTTATATATCAATTATCCATCTATTAAAATTACATTGAGTATTTATTATGAACATGAAATGCTAAATCCCAAAATTTGTACTCTAAGGACCTATTTGTAAAACTTAATTGGTCCAAAAAGGCGGAAATTGGGCTCTAGGGCGCATGCCCATCCCTTAGTATTTCAAAGGGTCCATGAGCTTAATTGTATTCCAAATCATGAAAGTAAATTTTGAATCAATATAATTTCTCAATTAACACTCATGTATGACACATGTGATCACTATTTCTTTAGTTACATAACATGAAGACCTAAGCTAGGTCTAAGGCTCAAGCCACGTCAATTTAATGTGTTTTAGGACAATTGATATAGTCATATTTTGGTTTTATTGTTTATTTATCTCACACAATGAGAATATTTCAACTATCTCATATGTGTATTCAATCAAAGACCACATAATATCATAATATATATATATATATATATATATATATATATATAGGGCTTATCTTTAATACCCAGTGGGAACTAACAGGTAGCTACCCGGCAACAGTTCCTGATATTTTTTTTCATACTTCCTGATATTTTTTTTATTTTTTATTTCACAACTGTAGAGGAACATTTTATCTAGCTCTCCAAAAAATTTGATCAAAAAATAATATCATTTGCCCCCCAAAAATCATAAAACCCGTCCATATATATTACTGACTGTATATATGTTTATGTGTGTGTACACACACACACACACACACACATATATATATATTTATATATATATATATATATATATATATTTATATATATATATATATATATTCACACTTCCTGATATTTTTTTAAATTTTTTTCGCAATTGTAGAGGATAATTTTGTCTAGCTATCCAAAAAATTTGATCAAAAAATAATATCATTTGCCCCCCCCCCCAAAAAAAACCCATCCATATATATTACTGACTGTATATTTTTTGCACAGTTACTCTTTTGCACTCAGAGTTACTCCAGCATACCATATAGTTACTCTTGCTATTCAGACGGGTTACTCCAGCATGCCATATAGTTACTCTTTTGACCCGAGTTACTCCAGCGGGTAGCGAAAATTCTGGCTACCCGCCGGGCAACGAATGAACAACCATATATATATATATATATATATATATATATATATATTAGTATGATATTATGGACAATAACCCAATATTTGTGTGTGGTTGGATGGTTTGGTTTTATTCCTTTTTATATCAGTCTATGTACCCAACCTCTACCTCCTAATTCCTAATGTAAAGTTAATTCTTTCCTACCTTTGCTCCCCTCGAATGTAACTTGAGGTTTCTCTTAACAATGTAATAAATTGCAATAGGATAGTTTTCTTTCTTGCAATGACAAAGAAGATAATCATCGTCAGATGACTAGTTTTTGAGACGAGACAACCATCTGGAGGACCATGGAGGACAGAACGATGGAGTGAGCTGACCACCCGGAGGTCTCAACCAACCGTTTGGAAGGATTCCAAACATAGGTTCCGCTGGAGACCAGACGACCGACTGGTGGACCGAACCGATCATTTGGAGGGTGTTCATCAGTTGGAAAAGAGGCCAAACAACTGTTCTTGGCTACCAACCAAACGACCTATTCAAGGGTTGAACCGATCTACCCAGATTGGCAAGTAGAGATCTACACCAATAATGAGTTCATACATGTGATGTGATGATTGCCCTAGGTGGTATTCCTTGTGGCTCCAAGGAATTACAATATACATGGTCATAACCATTGATTTTTGTTTTATATTGCATTTTTACATTGTGTGATATATCATGTATATGATGCATACTATATATGTGGTGATCAGATATAATATATGTATATATATACCTCAAATCCAAATTTATTAAGTCTAGTATGTTTTCCATTAGAAACACACATGAAAAGTTTGTTCAACTAAGTGCATGTTATACCCTCGCGTGGTGCGTTGTCTACCTCCTATAAGTGTGATGGTAGATATGTAGGTTCTACCTTTACAGGGTGCATATCAATCGTGTTGGCTATTTAAGTCAGGCTTAAACTGGTGATTCGTAGATCATCTAATCCCAGAAGATGTAAATGATTATGGCAAGGAGTTTTTCATATTATCTATCAAGAATTGAATATGATGCAATTGGAAAAAGTCACCTACCTTGGTAATTAACTGTGTATTCCGGAGTTGGTCGGGCCATAGTTGAATTACCTTGGATCTTGCTCATTAGAAAATTGATTCACTATAATTTTCCACATTGATACTTGAGGGTTATCAATTTGAATAAAATAATGAGAACAATAATCAATTAAAGACATAATTATTATCGTCAAAATCTTAATCAGATCAAAGCAAAATGAGTTTTTGAGGAAATTGTAAATTCTTTTGTTGAATCAAATGGCAACCAATAACAATCACTTTTCTCTGTGATCGGTCCTTGAGAAGGAAAAAAGTGAATGGGATCAACTTCCATGACTTGTTCAAGACACCGAGAATCATTTTCACACTGAGACACAAGCTCTATGTCCTGGAGGCTTTAGAACCAGATGAACCCCTTCCGATTGCACCTAAGGTTGACAAAGATGCTTATAAGAAGCACACTGAAGATGTCATAGATGTCAAGTGTTTGATGCTATGATCCATGAACTACGAGTTGTAGAGGTAGAATGAGAACATGGATGTGATTGAGGTGGTCACACATATCAAGAACATGTTCTAAAATCAGCCAAGACAAGAGAGATATGATGTCTCCAAGGCACTGTTCAAATGTAACATGACAGAAGGAGACCTAGTCGGTCCTCATGTACTGAACCTCATTGGGTATGTGGAGAACCTAGCTAGAATGGGATTCCCCTTGGGTCAAGAGTTGTCCACTGATGCAATTCTACAGTCTCTTCCAGAATCATATAGCCAGTTTGTCATGAACTACAACATGAACGACTTTGACAAATCATTGATAGAGTTGTTGGGCATGTTGAGAATAGCTGAGGGATAGATGAAGAGAGACAACCCTAAGTTTGTGATGGTGATAAAAAAGACAAAGGGGAAGTCTAAAGGCAAATGCAAGGATAAGAAAAGTTTTAAAGTTGGCTAAAAGCCCAAATCCTCATAACTCAAAGCAAAGGTAGGAGTGAGGGAAAGAGCAAATTGTCACCAGCCTAGACATTGGGAAAGAAATTTCCCACTCTGGTTAGAGGAACTAAAGAAGAAGAAGGAAGGCACTAAGGCCTCCACTTCAAGTATAAACATTATAAGATAAATTTGATTACTTCTTCATCTTCTTATATGATACCAAATAAATATCTGACATACTTGATGTGCAGGATCTGACAAGAAGTAAAATCCCTCATTGAAGGACAAAGACGAACAAGGGAGCGCAAGAGTTATTGGAGCTTTAGTCTACATATAAATTTATCTTAGACCAATGGGAATGTAATAGATTTAGTAGGACTACTATTTCATTATACCTATAAATAGAAACATTTACTTTAAAGCATCTTGTATGACAAGGATGATAGATCAACAAAGTGAGTTTTGATGCTTCTATTTAGAAAGATATGATCTTGTATGGCTATGAGGAAAATATATAAATGATCGTTGAATAAAATAATCTCAAAGATGAATGTTTATAATGTTTATACCAAAGGATTATAATTGATAACTCAAAACTATCATTAGCATTAGTCATCTTAAAAGTATATATAAGTATTGCAAATCTAGAATACATATCAGTGTTAATCTAGATTTCTTTGGTTAATGAACCTGAGGAAACATCCAATTTTTACTTACACACAAACTGACATAACATCCTTGACTAGGTGTAGTGGGAGGATACATTTTCCACTACGCCTCATACGTGTGATGCATGAATATCTTATGGAATGAATGATATAGATAATTGTCTATACATCATTTTGTATACTGGTAATAGGATGATATGTATTCACTAAAATAGAAACATAAATCCTTTGAAGTGTTCAAGTATATGATAAATCAAGTATAACTTTTGTAAGTGTATTAAGAAACTTTGATGAGATCAAATATTAAAATACTTTATACCTTCAAGAATGAACTGTGACAATGTATCACAAGTCAATTCATCTGAACATAATGATGGGTCAAATTGAAGGAATTATACCGTGATGAGTCATGATATAATTGGAAATTGATCTAATATTATTGTATTCTCATTAATAGATACCTATCACTATATCATGTAACACCTAAAAGGTTTATAAGACATCATGCATGATATGATGTGGGAATGTCCTAATATGTATAAAGGATTAAAAACTACATGGAGAAAGTAGTTTGTTTAAAAGATTTGTCCACAAACCATAGTTTTTTAATGTTACTATTAATCCCAATCCAATAACAAAATTGTTTTGTAGATATGATAATTGAGTTACTAAAGAATCAGTGGGAGTAAAAGTAGAACTCAAAATGTTTGAGGTCAGCAAAGAGGTACAATGAGAACTAAGAGAATCACAAGATGTTGTAGAATCTCAAGTTCATCATATGACACTGAATGAAATAAAATTCTAGTAAAATAAATCTAAAATTGAAGGATTGTGAATCCAACAATTCAGATAAGTTGGTCATAACAGGATGAGCAAACTAATCGATTAGAAACTATTAAGTACCATAATATTAGTAATGGGTCAAGGCCATTATGGGGTCTATGTAAACTAACAATGTAGGACCTTCATAGAGCCACCTAAAGGGTAATACCTAAAGGGTGCAAGAAGGTCTTGAGGCAAAGACCTGCATGGATAACATAAAATGATAGATTTGTTGAATAAGTTTTTCAATTCAGTTCAAGATGTTGAATATGACAGAAATTCCTTTACCAATTGTCAAAGCTTGTTGTTGTGGTTCAAATAGACTAAAATATTTAGCATATGAAGACATAAACTAGATTCCTTAAAAGTAATACATCATAGGATGTGTACGTGACACAACCTAGAAGGTTTTATAACTTCAAGGAATGCAAATAAAGTCTATCAACTACAATGATCAATATGGGATTGAAACAAGTAACCCATAGGAGGAATCTTTGACCTGACAAATATAGTCAAAGAGTTTGACTTGAATCAACATAAAAGAAGAAATCTATGATTAAAAAATATTTAGTGGGAGCATATGTGAGTATTCCACATGTGATGAGGAATTACATCACAATAATGTGAATATTGAGAACTGGCATGAAAACACCTTTAATAATGAAGGATTAGGTGAAACATATTATGAGATAAGGATCAAGTCCTATAGATGGTTCTTGAATGTTTCACAATGAGAGTTTAACATGAAAGGATTGAATGAGAGAAAATCCAGATTAGTCTCTCATGATCCATGTGTTCCCATTCTTGTGAAGAATGGAAATAACAAGATAACAATGCCATAGGCTGTAGCAATGGATCTATCATGAATTCTATAAATGTACTTGTCCCATATAATCTTTTGTGCATTGGACGTGACAAGATGGTATTAAATTACAATAAGGTTTGTAGGAATATCATTAAAGGTATCCATTAGTACTTGTGAAGTACTTAAAGCTACACTGCTAATTATTAAAGATAGAAGTAAAGGAAGAGTTGGGTGTAAAGGGTTGTGCCTTCAAACTTGTGAAATGAGAAAGGTGATTGGAATAAAATATTTATGATTATAAAGAAAGGTGTTATCAGTTGGAAGGGTTCTGAACTAATCACCATTAATTTTTTTCTACAATAGAAGTTGAGTATACTTGTGTTATGAACACAAAGTGATGATATATGGATATAGAAGTTCATTTGGATAGACTTAAAGATGTTCCAACCATTAATGACACAGTAGTGATACTGTGATAACAATGAAGCTACTTGTTAGGCATGAAATATCAAATACCATATTACGACAGTTTCAAATCATAGTGAAGAGATAAGAAACATGCAATGATACCGACCAAATAGCAAAATATTGCTAACCCACTGGATTAGCACTAGCACAGTAGAAACATGGTGAAAATATTTAAATCACTATGAATGAGATTCATGAGTGATTGGCTCTAAGTGAAAGTGGGAGTCTATTGGTAAGGTATGTTGGTAAGGTATGCTCGTAGAGCCAATCATATGATGATTGACATGGCATATACCACAAAGGATTTGATTAATACTTATTAAAGGCAAGCTTCCAATTCATTTTGTTTCAATCGGTTATGAGATAATGAGGAAACACTATGAATGTCTAGAGAATAATATTACTCAATGACATATGTCTTCAAGTATTAGCCTTGTCTAAATGAGATCATATGGATGTTAAGAGTACATATACATAAGCTCATTGTGTACCTAGTCGGTTGTTACTATGGAAGGCAGATAGACACCAGTAACACATAAGACTAGAATGTGAGTTGGTTGATGACTGAATCTCACTAAGTCATGATATGTCAATATCAAACCAAGCACACAGATACATTTTAAGGAATGGTGTTTTGAATAGACCCACCTTTAGAGTGACACATGGTTGTGGTGGTCAAAGTCATATCTCATAGTGAAGGTGGTGATTGTGATTCTTAGACCTAAAATCATTACACTCGTCACATGTCGTTGGGTATCCTTTGACATCATCAAAAGCAATCTAGAAACATGGTTCGTTATAATGGTGATGATTGGTTGACTTTGACACATGGATATACACTATGAGTGATATACATGGGATTTGTCCCTCCTACTGGAGTATGATATCCTAGCCACTTGATAAGAAAGACTGAGAAACACATGCGTATGTGCATGGACATGTGAATGAATATATGATATTGAGGTCACATTATCTCAGACCGTCTACTCTTAGTTCAAGGAACATGGATTGAATTTTTAGAAGATGACCTTCCATGCCTCGAGTTCCTCCTGGATATCATAGATAATAGAATGATACACTCACTGCAACACCTTACACAAAATGTAGGTTGATGTTGTTCTCCAACTTTCCATTCACTTGGGTATCACTAATGTGCGACTAGGCACCACTATTTACTTATAATGTCATAAGCTAGTTATGGACATTCACTACCAATGAGACATGGTACCTATAGGGTCACAGACATATGAACTCATATAGAAGAGGAGTTTGATCTTGAATAATAATTGGATTGATTACTGAAATGTTTAGGTATTCAATTTAGTCAACATGTTGATTGATTGGCTAACTGGACTACCAAATGACCATCGCATTGAGTGAGATAGCCGTTTGGTCATGCCAGACGGGCGTCTCAAGTGTTGAGACGGCCGTTTGGGTTGTCATGTTGATCGATGGTCAAATTGGCTTAGTTTTGCCCTTAAAAGGATTGGTTCGATATGATTGAACCAACCAACTCATCTCAACTCACCAGACGGTGTCTGGGTGAGTGAGACAAGCATCTGGGTAGGGTGAGATGGATTAGTTTGGCCAAATGAAGGTTCAAGATGTTTCCCGAATAGTTTCAATTGTACTTTACTTGGGGTACAAGAAAATTAATATATGACATTAATTGGAATTGAAATTACCAAGTTCATGTGCAATTGGGAAACTACCAAACAGCCATTTGGCAATGCAATACAATCATCTCACACACCATACGATTATTTGGGTTTTCCAAATGACCATTTGGCATCTTGTCGGTTGCAAAAGTTTAAGTTCTTCTGGTCTGTTCCACTTCCATGCAATCCTGTACAAACTGGAAACCCTGAACCTAACTTCACATATATAAGGAAGGGTACTGGGGCTTCCTAGAACACAACACACAACATAGATAACTGAGAATCATTTCCTTTGACAATTTTTGTCCTCTCTAGTTGTGGTAACCAAGAGATCCTAGGAAAGTCGTACTCGACAGGGGGGATAACCATTGGGAGAGAACAACTGAGACGTTGTCTTTGTGGGAGAGCGGGTTGGTGACTAGTAAATCAATGAGAGGGACAACTCCTTCCTATCCATTCTTGGTAAATGATATGATTTGTAGTTGGTTTGTGTGAACTACTCTAGAGGTAGGAGTCCTTTGGTTGTTGCTCGAAGAGAAAAGTCAAAATGCAATCCATGGTGAGACCACCGGAGTTACTACAGATGTTGTGGAGACAATTTGTTTGTGGTGAAGACCAGGAGCTGTACATCCACCATCCAAGAGAAACTTGTTAGCAGTTGCAAAGAAGCGAGTTTTATCGCTAGACTTGCTCCAAGACCAAGTATTTGATGTGATCTTGTGGTTATGGGAATACAGATAGATAAAAAATTTGTTACCGCTGCTATACTCTGTGCCCATATTTCCCTATAGTGGTATCAGAGCAACATCAATTTATTATGTGTTAGGATAATTGATATGATTGGATTTTTGGTTTTATTGTTTATTTATTGCATATGATATAAATAATTAAACTTCTCTCATATGCATATTGGATCAAAGACCACATTATCCCAAACTAATATATATATAAATATATATGATATATTTGCAATTTACATGTGTTTCCCTAAAAGTGGTTTTGATGAGGGATGTGTAGTGTATTTATGGAAGATAACCTTTATCTATGTGTGGTTGGATGGTTTGGTTCTTGTTTATCTCAGTCTACATACCGATCCTCTACCTCCCTCTTCCCAATATAAAGTTAATACTTTCCTACCTTTGCCCCCCTTGAATGTAAAATGAGATTTATCTTATTCTATGTAATAAAGTAGCAATAGGATAGTTTTATTTTCATGCAATGAAGAAGATGTTCATTATCGATTGAGATGTCCAGTTCGTGAGATGATCTGACCATCTAGAGGACCATGAAGGAGAGGACAATGGAACCAGAGGACCGCCTGGTGGGCCCAACTAATGATATGGAAGGAGTCCAAACATCAGTTGAATAGGATGACCAATTGAATGGCTAAGAGGTGAGATGACCAGTTCAAGGGTTGAACCGATCTACCCAGATTGGCAAGTATAGGTCTACACTAACAGTATGTTCATATATATGATGTGATGATTGACCTAGGTGGCAGTAGTTCCTTGTGGCTTTAAGGAATTACAAGTAGACATGGCCATTACCATTGCCTTTTGTTAATATTGCATGTTTACATTGTGGGATGTAGTATGCATATCATACTTATTATATATGTGCTAACCTACGTTTAGTCAAATTGTGATGGTAATAATGTAGGCTTCACCTCCACGGGATGCATTATTATCATATTGGCTATTGGGTCAGGCTTAACTAGTGATTCTTAGAGCGTTTGGACCCAGAGGCATGCAAATGAGTATGGCAAGGAGTTGTGCATATCATCTATTTAGAATTTCATATGATGCAATTGGAAAGAATTGGCTACCTTGATGATTGACTATGTTTGCGGTATTAATCATGCCACAATTATATTATCTTGGGTCTACTCATTAGAAAATTGTTTGCTACAATTTTCCAAATTGATACTTGAGTGCTACAAATTTAAATAAAAAATAATGAGAATGATAATTAATTAAAGAGCTAATTATTATCGTCCAAACTTTAATCAAATCAAATCAAATCAAAATGAGTTTTTGACAAAATTACAAAATTCTTTTGAAGAACCAAATGGCAACAACAAGCAATCATTTTTCTCTATGATCAGTCCTTGAGAAGGACAAACTTACTTGGAACAACTTTCGCGGCTAGTTTAGGATGTTGAGTATTGTTCTCATGCAGGAGAGCAAGCTTTATGTCCTGGAAATGCCTAAACTAGACGAACAGGCTCAAAATTCTCTAAGGGATGACAAGGATGCTTATAAGAGGCATACTGAAGATGTTGTGGATGTCAAGTGGCTAATGTTATGTTCCATGAACCATCATTTGCAAAGGTAGCATGAGAACATGGGGGTGATTGAGATGGCCACACATCTCAAGAACATGTACCAAGATCAGGCGAGATAGGAGATGTACGAGATCTCCAAGGCATTGTTCAAGTGCAACATGGCATAAGGTGATCCAATAGATCCTCAAGTACTCAAGCTTATTGGGTATGTGGACAACCTTGCTAGACTGGGATTCCCCTTGGGTCAAGAGTTGGTCACTGACGTGACTCTACAGTCTCTGCTAGAGTCATATAGTCAGTTTGTCATGAACTAAAACATGAACAACTTTGACAAGCCATTTCAGAGTTGTTGGGCATGTTGAGGACAACTGAGACACAAATGAAGAAAGACAATCCCAAGTCTGTGATGATGATCAGCAAGACAAAGGGGAAGTCTAAAGGTAAATGCAAAGCTAAGAAGAGTTCTAAAGCTAGCCAGAAGCTTAAGTCTTCAGATCTCAAGGCAAAAGGTGGAGTAAAAAAACCAAGAGGTGATTGTCACCATTATCACCAACCTAGACATTGGAAGAGAAATTTCCCACTCTGGTTAGAGGAACTAAAGAAGAAAAAGAAGGATGGCACTGAGGCCTCCACTTCAGGTATAAACAATATAAGATAAATTTGATTACTTCTTCATACTAGTATATGATACCAGATAAAAGATTTGACATACTGATGTGCATGATCTGACAAGAAATAATAGCCCTCATAGAAGGACAAAGATGGAAAAGGCAGAGCAAGAGTTGTCGAAGCCATAGTCTACATTTAAATTTATCTTAGGCCAATGGGCATGTGATAGAGTTATTAGAACTGCTATTTCATTATGCCATTATAATA
The DNA here is from genome assembly GCA_963693085.1 of Alisma plantago-aquatica. Lineage (NCBI taxonomy): Eukaryota > Viridiplantae > Streptophyta > Magnoliopsida > Alismatales > Alismataceae > Alisma > Alisma plantago-aquatica. Next base: position 216,495,202 of record OY856412.1, read on the forward strand.
GAAATATTTTCTTTGTGCATCCTATATGGACAAGGATGACTATCAATAAAGATTTTTTAGTGCTTCTATATCAAAAGATATGATCTTGTATGGCATTGGCCTAAAAGATGTTGTGATATTTATGTGAAATGATCCAAATATGAAAGTTTATACCAAAGGAGTATAATTGATAACTCAAGACTATCATTAACATTAGTCATCTTGAGTGAATATGAGAATTGCATGCCTAGAATACATATTGATGTTGATCTAGATTCCCTTCATTATTGAACCTAAGGAAACATGCAAGTCTTATTCACACACAATATGAAATGACTTCGTTCAATAAATGTACGTAATGGGAGGATGAATATTTCATTAGACCCCATGCATATGATGCATAAAGATCTTATCAAAAAAATTATAGATGATTACTTATACCTCATATCCATTTACTGGTAATATGATGATATGTACTCAGTAAAATAGAAATCTCTTGAAATATTCAAAGATATTATAAATGAAGTATAACATTGATGAAAATATTAAGAAACTTTTATGAGATAAAATGTTGAAATACTTTGAATCAATACCTTGAGTACCTTATAGAAAAGAAGTATGATAGTGTATCACAAGTCAAATCAATCTAAACATGATGATGTGTCAGAATGAAGGAATTAGACCATGATGAGCAATGATATAATTATCAATTAATCTAATTTTCTTATATCTTCACAAATATAAATCTATCAATAGATGATGTACCGTCTGAATCGTTATAAGACATCATATATGATATGATTTGGGAATGTCCCAATATGTCTAAAGAATTGAAACCTACATTAAGAAAGTAGTTTCCTGAAGAAGGTTTATCCAAAAAACATAATTCTTGAAAATTACAGTTAATCCCGATCTAATAACAAAAGTATTTTGTTAATAGGGTAACTGAGTTCCTAAAGATCAGTGGGAGTAAAAGAAGATCTCAAAATGTTTGAGGTTAAGAAATAGGTACAGTGAGAACCATAAGAATCACAAGTTATTGTGGAGTCTCAGGTTCATCATGTAACATAGAAAAGGTAGTTCTAATAATAATTCAGATGGGTTGGTCATACATGATGAGCCAACTAGTCAACTAGAAGCTACTTTTGAGTAATATGGAAACCATGTAAGCTAGCAAGGTAGGACCTTGATAGAACCACCAAAAAGGGTAATACCTAAATGTGCAATAGGGACTTGTGGAAAAGACATGCATGGACAACATAAAAGGACATATTGGTTGAATAGGCTTTCAAATTAGTTCAAGTTGTTGAACATAAAAGAAATTCCTTTACTAATTGTCAAGCTTGTTGTTGAGGTTAAAATAGACAAAAGATTTGGCATATGAAGATTAAAACTGGATCCATTAAGGGAATAAATCAAAGGATGTTTATGTGACATAACCTAAAAGGTTTTATAACTTCGCGAATGCAAATAAAGTCTATGAACTACAAAGTTCAATCTATGACTGAAACAAGCATCTTAAGAATGGGATCTTTTAATTTGACAAGATAGTCAAAGAGTTTGAGTTGAATCAAGATGAAATATGTGATTACAAAGGATGTAGTGGGAGAATATGAATATTCCACATATGATGAGGAATAACATCTCAATATTGTGAATCATGAGAACGGTCATGAAAACCCCTTCAGTAATAAAGGATTAGGTGAAACATCTTACGAGATAAGGATCAAGGTCTATAGAGATAGTTCTTGAATGTTTCACAACGTAATTTTAAGCACATACAATAGCAATGTGTTGAAAGAGTTCAACGTGGAAGCATTCAATGAGATAAAATTTAGATTATCCTCTCATGAACCCTATATTCCAATTCTTTAGAAGAATGGAAACATCATGAATAAGATTCCATGGGTCAGGCCAACAATGAATGTATCATGTAAGCTATTAACACATTTATCCCATATAGTCTTGTATGTAATGAAATGACAAGATGATATAAATGCCAATAAGGGTTATTGGAAAGTCATTGAAGACACCCTTAAGTACTTGTGAAGTACTTATAGATAGATTGCTAGTCAATAAGGATATAAATAAAAGGAAGAGTTGGATGTAAACAGTTACATCAATACAAGCTTCCGTAATGACCAAGTGATCACAAATTAATAAATTTGTTTTGATTTAAACGGGATAGGTGATGATTACTAGAAAGGTTCTGAATTTATAGCCATTAATTCTATTCTACAATAGAAACTGATGTATACTTGTGTTATGAACATAGAGTGATACTGTAACACCCAGATTTGCTTATTACGTGAGCAGAAGCATTTGTTTACTGGGGTATCACATACATGATTACCAATGCAATTATAGTAAATGAAACACTTTGCATAACTGGAAAACTGTTTCATACATAGTTTCGAAAAACAAAAACAAGTCATCTAATATACTCTACTAAGAAGACTATACATAATAAAAGATGTCTAAACTCTGGATCGTCTCAGTATATGGCACCCCACTAGGCAAGCTTGAAAATATCCTAGACCTTTACTTGTTCCTTTGATCCTCAGCTGCTCCAAAACCTACAGACATCGCAACCCCAGCCATGCATTGGGAAAAACAGTCGTTAGAGTAAGTGGCATGAGTATTCTAAAATATACATTGCTATAGAAATGAAATTGGACTTTATAAATAGTAAGTTAACTTCAAGCTCTGAGTAAAATTTGTAACATATTCTCTCTTATTACTTAATCTAAATTCTTATCTTTCTACCATATCTTTCTCTGGAGACATGTATCCTGGTACATGGATCTCAAGATCAGCACCACAGTGCATGGGTCATAGTTATCTTATCTAATTCCCTCTCATCATACTTATGGATGAGATTATGGGCATGCTCTAGCCTAATGTATCTTTTACTTACAATTTTTATCTGATTGTGGCCACCATTATATAAGAAGTCCTCCTAAATTGGCGATCTACGCCCTGAATTGGTACCGAAGTACCTTGAATTGGCACTACATGCCTATGAATGACACCGAGGTGTCTCTGAATTGGCGTAACTATGCCCTTCTTGGTACCAAAGTACCTCTGAATTGGAGTAAATGCTCATCTAAATTGGTAGCATATGCCTCTGAATTGTCCTGGGACTACTGAATGAGGACTTATCATATAATTTCTTATGCGAAGGTTTTGACTTATATATCTTAGGTCTAAACTTACTCAACTCTTAATCCGAACTGAAGCTGAATACTGATTGCTTTACTAAATTCTGAATCTGAACTTATCTTATATTAAAATTGAACACTGAAAATTGAACTTATCTGAAACTGATTACTGAGCATTGAGCAAGTACTGAATTCTAAATCTGAATCTGAATCTGAATATTTTATTCTTAAGTGATAAACTTAATCTAGAATTGAATGTGAGTATGGATCTCAATTACTTCATAATTGATATTGGGTCTAAAACCCTTATCATGTATCTTTATTCAAAATATGGGGACTCACACAGTGAGTAGTCTAAGCCTGAATCTAAATCTATTATTCTTGAGTTCTAAACTAAATCCATTATTGAATTTGAACATGTATCTCATTATCTAGGTAAACTTTATTCTAAAACTTTGATTTGGTAAGATTACTTCATTATACCAATTATATCATAAATGAGTCTAATGTTTTATGAGAAAGGATCTGAAATGAATATAGAAATACTAAGTATACAAAGTATCTTAAGTCAAGCTTATGAAAGTATCATAAGTATGACATTTCTAAAAATATCAATTGTGACAAGTTGGTTCAATCCTTCTTATAAAATATGATGTTACCTTGAACCTTTACATATGAACTTACATATTAAACCTTAAATATCAAAATAGAAATCTTATAAATATCATCTTGCAACCTAATTGTAATTTAATGGGTCATTATCTTATAATGCCATCATGAACTCATCTTTACAATACATTGTGATCCCAATACCTTTATTTCCAAAAGTAGACCATGTATTAATATTCTAAAATTCATATTCTTACATTGTAATTAAATTCTAGATATTATTCATTCTATGGAATCTAGTCTTTGATCTCTACATATGTATACAATCTTAATGGAATATTTCTACTTGAAATATTTCTATATTCTTATCACACATTGTCAATTTTGGTTGCATATCTTATCTTGTAGTCTTATTCATCAATATGAATCATTACTAATAGTTCTTATAGAAACATGATCCTTTAGTTTTCTCATGATCCTGGTTCATGAGTCCCTATCATTCTTATAAATCTTAATAACATATCTCTTCTTGAGATATTAGGCACGTGTAAGGATGTATCCATGAATGTATAGAAATCATAATTGCATATCTTAACATCAAATCTTAGAACATTGGATCACATAAAGTATGAAGTCTTACAAAAATATGCTAAGTTTGATATATATGAGTACTCATGGGCATGAACCACTTACCTTTATATTGAAGATGTTCTCAATGTAGCCTTGTTTCCTTGATTCACAACATATATACCTAGTCATCAACAAAATTGTATAAGTCCATGTGTATTCTCCTCTCTTGGTTTCTAAATCTCAAACCCCATCTATCTAATCTCCTAGACTGAATTAGGAATCATGTTTGACTAAGACTAACTCTGCTTTAAAACATGTTTCGTCTCTAAACATTGAATTAGACTTGATCCCCATATTATATAGCATACACATACTAATATATTCCTCATACCAAAAATATCATATGCCCTAATATATAAGCATATACCTCATATACCAAGAGTAAACTCCATACATACTCACATATACTACTCTTGCTAACTTATTTATAAAATCAAATGAAGATATAATGATAATAGTTTTCCATACTAAATAGGCCTATAAAATACATGTTGTCTCACAAATACACATGAATCATCTTACCTAATGGCCACTTAGGCCCAAAAACTAAATACAAACCCAATTATATATAAAACTACCTCAAAACTTTTAGAACAGTAAGAACATTATATATTAAGGTATGAGTAAAAATCTCAGATTGTTTCATTGTCAATCAATGTGTGAAATGTCCAAAATACCCTTATTAGGGTTTGCCTCAAAATCATAGATAAAACTTCAAATCAGGATAATCAGGGTTAGCAATCATGTACATTACATGAAAATATACTAACCATAAAATATTCATTAATTTCTAAAGTCGTTTACTATTTTTAATTGTCAAAACATTGAAATCACATATATACTCTAGAAATCGGCTAGTAATAATTATTATACATCAAAACCGTCCTATGGACATATTTTTAGCATATAGTACACATCATAAGATTTCTGTAGGTACCTTGTTTGATAAAATCCAAGCTCCCAATCCCAACATATGAATTTTCGAAATTACCTCAGTTTGGATCTACCCCAGTCACTGATTTGGGATCCAACCAGCCACGATAGTGGCGCCCCTTCCCTTCTGATACTTAGCTGATCGTGGATCCACTGGATCTGACTTCTTCTTCACCCACAGACCCAAAAAGAAATGGTCCCCTGCTTCTCCCAGCACATGTCGCCGCCACCGTGTGGGTTGCCTCCGGTGACCCCAAACTCGGCGCTGAGGCCGCCGTCCCACTAGGTGATTGCGCTAATGGCTCTGTCTGGGCTTTCATGCCATGGGCGATGCCATCTTGGTGAAAAAGAGAGGTCGAGACTAAAGATCCCCTAACTGGACCTCACAACCACCATGTCCCTCTTCCTCCTTTGTTCTCCCTCTCCATCTCCCAGTCTCCATCCAAACCCTAGATTTAGGTTCTTCAAACCCTTGCAGTTTAGGAAAAGCGGCTTTTATAAGCTTTTCCCCTCCGGATCTTGGGCAAGTATCCCACACTTTGGGGACACTATTTGGGTCTGAAAATAGGGGCGTGGATCTCAGCCCGCGAGGACTGAGTCGCCCCCCTTTTTTTGCATAAAAGTCCATTTTATAGAAATATTTGTATATCCCAATTCGTAGCTCCGTTTGATCCCAAAATTTGGGAGATACATTGCATTCTATTAATCTTTACATTAGAAATACATCAAGTCAAAATTAATTAGGTAGACCCTCCAAATTTTTCTTTTAGATAAATATCAGATAATTACTAATTTAATCACCTAGGCAACTAGATAAGTCAAAAACATCTAAATTTTCTCCCTTGATTTTATATATCAATTATCCATCTATTAAAATTACATTGAGTATTTATTATGAACATGAAATGCTAAATCCCAAAATTTGTACTCTAAGGACCTATTTGTAAAACTTAATTGGTCCAAAAAGGCGGAAATTGGGCTCTAGGGCGCATGCCCATCCCTTAGTATTTCAAAGGGTCCATGAGCTTAATTGTATTCCAAATCATGAAAGTAAATTTTGAATCAATATAATTTCTCAATTAACACTCATGTATGACACATGTGATCACTATTTCTTTAGTTACATAACATGAAGACCTAAGCTAGGTCTAAGGCTCAAGCCACGTCAATTTAATGTGTTTTAGGACAATTGATATAGTCATATTTTGGTTTTATTGTTTATTTATCTCACACAATGAGAATATTTCAACTATCTCATATGTGTATTCAATCAAAGACCACATAATATCATAATATATATATATATATAGGGCTTATCTTTAATACCCAGTGGGTAACTAACAGGTAGCTACCCGGCAACAATTCCTGATATTTTTTTTCATACTTCCTGATATTTTTTTTATTTTTTATTTCACAATTGTAGAGGAACATTTTATCTAGCTCTCCAAAAAATTTGATCAAAATATAATATCATTTGCCCCCCAAAAATCATAAAACCCATCCATATATATTACTGACTGTATATATGTTTATGTGTGTGTACACACACACACACACACACACATATATATATTTATATATATATATATATATATATATATTCACACTTCCTGATATTTTTTTAAATTTTTTTCGCAATTGTAGAGGATAATTTTGTCTAGCTATCCAAAAAATTTGATCAAAAAATAATATCATTTGCCCCCCCCCCCCCAAAAAAAAACCCATCCATATATATTACTGACTGTATATTTTTTGCACAGTTACTCTTTTGCACTCAGAGTTACTCCAGCATACCATATAGTTACTCTTGCTATTCAGACGGGTTACTCCAGCATGCCATATAGTTACTCTTTTGACCCGAGTTACTCCAGCGGGTAGCGAAAATTCTGGCTACCCGCCGGGCAACGAATGAACAACCATATATATATATATATATATTAGTATGATATTATGGACAATAACCCAATATTTGTGTGTGGTTGGATGGTTTGGTTTTATTCCTTTTTATATCAGTCTATGTACCCAACCTCTACCTCCTAATTCCTAATGTAAAGTTAATTCTTTCCTACCTTTGCTCCCCTCGAATGTAACTTGAGGTTTCTCTTAACAATGTAATAAATTGCAATAGGATAGTTTTCTTTCTTGCAATGACAAAGAAGATGATCATCGTCAGATGACTAGTTTTTGAGACGAGACAACCATCTGGAGGACCATGGAGGACAGAACGATGGAGTGAGCTGACCACCCGGAGGTCTCAACCAACCGTTTGGAAGGATTCCAAACATAGGTTCCGCTGGAGACCAGACGACCGACTGGTGGACCGAACCGATCATTTGGAGGGTGTTCATCAGTTGGAAAAGAGGCCAAACAACTGTTCTTGGCTACCAACCAAACGACCTATTCAAGGGTTGAACCGATCTACCCAGATTGGCAAGTAGAGATCTACACCAATAATGAGTTCATACATGTGATGTGATGATTGCCCTAGGTGGTATTCCTTGTGGCTCCAAGGAATTACAATATACATGGTCATAACCATTGATTTTTGTTTTATATTGCATTTTTACATTGTGTGATATATCATGTATATGATGCATACTATATATGTGGTGATCGGATATAATATATGTATATATATACCTCAAATCCAAATTTATTAAGTCTAGTATGTTTTCCATTAGAAACACACATGAAAAGTTTGTTCAACTAAGTGCATGTTATACCCTCGCGTGGTGCGTTGTCTACCTCCTATAAGTGTGATGGTAGATATGTAGGTTCTACCTTTACAGGGTGCATATCAATCGTGTTGGCTATTAAGTCAGGCTTAAACTGGTGATTCGTAGATCATCTAATCCCAGAAGATGTAAATGATTATGGCAAGGAGTTTTTCATATTATCTATCAAGAATTGAATATGATGAAATTGGAAAAAGTCACCTACCTTGGTAATTAACTGTGTATTCCGGAGTTGGTCGGGCCATAGTTGAATTACCTTGGATCTTGCTCATTAGAAAATTGATTCACTATAATTTTCCACATTGATACTTGAGGGTTATCAATTTGAATAAAATAATGAGAACAATAATTAATTAAAGACATAATTATTATCGTCAAAATCTTAATCAGATCAAAGCAAAATGAGTTTTTGAGGAAATTGTAAATTCTTTTGTTGAATCAAATGGCAACCAATAACAATCACTTTTCTCTGTGATCGGTCCTTGAGAAGGAAAAAAATGAATGGGATCAACTTCCATGACTTGTTCAAGACACCGAGAATCATTTTCACACTGAAACACAAGCTCTATGTCCTGGAGGCTTCAGAACCAGATGAACCCCTTCCGATTGCACCTAAGGTTGACAAGGATGCTTATAAGAAGCACAGTGAAGATGTCATAGATGTCAAGTGTTTGATGCTATGATCCATGAACTACGAGTTGTAGAGGTAGAATGAGAACATGGATGTGATTGAGGTGGTCACACATATCAAGAACATGTTCTAAAATCAGCCAAGACAAGAGAGATATGATGTCTCCAAGGCACTGTTCAAATGTAACATGACAGAAGGAGACCTAGTAGGTCCTCATGTACTGAACCTCATTGGGTATGTGGAGAACCTAGCTAGAATGGGATTCCCCTTGGGTCAAGAGTTGTCCACTGATGCAATTCTACAGTCTCTTCCAGAATCATATAGCCAGTTTGTCATGAACTACAACATGAACGACTTTGACAAATCATTGATAGAGTTGTTGGGCATGTTGAGAATAGCTGAGGGATAGATGAAGAGAGACAACCCTAAGTTTGTGATGGTGATAAAAAAGACAAAAGGGAAGTCTAAAGGCAAATGCAAGGATAAGAAGAGTTTTAAAGTTGGCTAAAAGCCCAAATCCTCATAACTCAAAGCAAAGGGAGGAGTGAGGGAAAGAGCAAATTGTCACCAGCCTAGACATATGGAAAGAAATTTCCCACTCTGGTTAGAGGAACTAAAGAAGAAGAAGGAAGGCACTAAGGCCTCCACTTCAATTATAAACATTATAAGATAAATTTGATTACTTCTTCATCTTCTTATATGATACCAAATAAAGATCTGACATACTTGATGTGCAAGATCTGACAAGAAGTAAAATCCCTCATTGAAGGACAAAGACGAACAAGGGAGCGCAAGAGTTATTGGAGCTTTAGTCTACATATAAATTTATCTTAGACCAATGGGAATGTAATAGAGTTAGTAGGACTACTATTTCATTATACCTATAAATAGAAACATTTACTTTAAAGCATCTTGTATGACAAGGATGATAGATCAACAAAGTGAGTTTTGATGCTTCTATTTAGAAAGATATGATCTTGTATGGCTATGAGGAAAATATATAAATGATCGTTGAATAAAATAATCTCAAAGATGAATGTTTATAATGTTTATACCAAAGGATTATAATTGATAACTCAAAACTATCATTAGCATTAGTCATCTTAAAAGTATATATAAGTATTGCAAATCTAGAATACATATCAGTGTTAATCTAGATTTCTTTGGTTAATGAACCTGAGGAAACATGCAATTTTTACTTACACACAAACTGACATAACATCCTTGACTAGGTGTAGTGGGAGGATACATTTTCCACTATGCCTCATACGTGTGATGCATGAATATCTTATGGAATGAATGATATAGATAATTGTCTATACATCATTTTGTATACTGGTAATAGGATGATATGTATTCACTAAAATAGAAACATAAATCCTCTGAAGTGTTCAAGTATATGATAAATCAAGTATAACTTTTGTAAGTGTATTAAGAAACTTTGATGAGATCAAATATTAAAATACTTTATACCTTCAAGAATGAACTGTGACAATGTATCACAAGTCAATTCATCTGAACATAATGATGGGTCAAATTGAAGGAATTATACCGTGATGAGTCATGATATAATTGGAAATTGATCTAATATTATTGTATTCTCATTAATAGATACCTATCACTATATCATGTAACACCTAAAAGGTTTATAAGACATCATGCATGATATGATGTGGGAATGTCCTAATATGTATAAAGGATTAAAAACTACATGGAGAAAGTAGTTTGTTTTAAAGATTTGTCCACAAACCATAGTTTTTTAATGTTACTATTAATCCCAATCCAATAACAAAATTGTTTTGTAGATATGATAATTGAGTTACTAAAGAATCAGTGGGAGTAAAAGTAGAACTCAAAATGTTTGAGGTCATCAAAGAGGTACAATGAGAACTAAGAGAATCACAAGATGTTGTAGAATCTCAAGTTCATCATATGACACTGAATGAAATAAAATTCTAGTAAAATAAATCTAAAATTGAAGTATTGTGAATCCAACAATTCAGATAAGTTGGTCATAATAGGATGAGCAAACTAATCGATTAGAAACTATTAAGTACCATAATATTAGTAATGGGTCAAGGCCATTATGGGGTCTATGTAAACTAACAATGTAGGACCTTCATAGAGCCACCTAAAGGGTAATACCTAAAGGGTGCAAGAAGGTCTTGAGGCAAAGACCTGCATGGATAACATAAAATGATAGATTTGTTGAATAAGTTTTTCAATTCAGTTCAAGATGTTGAATATGACAGAAATTCCTTTACCAATTGTCAAAGCTTGTTGTTGTGGTTCAAATAGACTAAAATATTTAGCATATGAAGACATAAACTAGATTCCTTAAAAGGAATACATCATAGGATGTGTACGTGACACAACCTAGAAGGTTTTATAACTTCAAGGAATGCAAATAAAGTCTATCAACTACAATGATCAATATGGGATTGAAACAAGTAACCCATAGGAGGAATCTTTGACCTGACAAATATAGTCAAAGAGTTTGACTTGAATCAACATAAAAGAAGAAATCTATGATTAAAAAATATTTAGTGGGAGCATATGTGAGTATTCCACATGTGATGAGGAATTACATCACAATAATGTGAATATTGAGAACTGGCATGAAAACACCTTTAATAATGAAGGATTAGGTGAAACATATTATGAGATAAGGATCAAGTCCTATAGATGGTTCTTGAATGTTTCACAATGAGAGTTTAACATGAAAGGATTGAATGAGAGAAAATCCAGATTAGTCTCTCATGATCCATGTGTTCCCATTCTTGTGAAGAATGGAAATAACAAGATAACAATGCCATAGGCTGTAGCAATGGATCTATCATGAATTCTATAAATGTACTTGTCCCATATAATCTTTTGTGCATTGGACGTGACAAGATGGTATTAAATTACAATAAGGTTTGTAGGAATATCATTAAAGGTATCCATTAGTACTTGTGAAGTACTTAAAGCTACACTGCTAATTATTAAAGATAGAAGTAAAGGAAGAGTTGGGTGTAAAGGGTTGTGCCTTCAAACTTGTTAAATGAGAAAGGTGATTGGAATAAAATATTTATGATTATAAAGAAAGGTGTTATCAGTTGGAAGGGTTCTGAACTAATCACCATTAATTTTTTTCTACAATAGAAGCTGAGTATACTTGTGTTATGAACACAAAGTGATGATATATGGATATAGAAGTTCATTTGGATAGACTTAAAGATGTTCCAACCATTAATGACACAGTAGTGATACTGTGATAACAATGAAGCTACTTGTTAGGCATGAAATATCAAATACCATATTACGACAGTTTCAAATCATAGTGAAGAGATAAGAAACATGCAATGATACCGACCAAATAGCAAAATATTGCTAACCCACTGGATTAGCACTAGCACAGTAGAAACATGGTGAAAATATTTAAATCACTATGAATGAGATTCATGAGTGATTGGCTCTAAGTGAAAGTGGGAGTCTATTAGTAAGGTATGTTGGTAAGGTATGCTCGTAGAGCCAATCATATGATGATTGACATGGCATATACCACAAAGGATTTGATTAATACTTATTAAAGGCAAGCTTCCAATTCATTTTGTTTCAATCGGTTATGAGATAATGAGGAAACACTATGAATGTCTAGAGAATAATATTACTCAATGACATATGTCTTCAAGTATTAGCCTTGTCTAAATGAGATCATATGGATGTTAAGAGTACATATACATAAGCTCATTGTGTACCTAGTCGGTTGTTACTATGGAAGGCAGATAGACACCAGTAACACATAAGACTAGAATGTGAGTTGGTTGATGACTGAATCTCACTAAGTCATGATATGTCAATATCAAACCAAGCACACAGATACATTTTAAGGAATGGTGTTTTGAATAGACCCACCTTTAGAGTGACACATGGTTGTGGTGGTCAAAGTCATATCTCATAGTGAAGGTGGTGATTGTGATTCTTAGACCTAAAATCATTACACTCGTCACATGTCGTTGGGTATCCTTTGACATCATCAAAAGCAATCTAGAAACATGGTTCGTTATAATGGTGATGATTGGTTGACTTTGACACATGGATATACACTATGAGTGATATACATGGGATTTGTCCCTCCTACTGGAGTATGATATCCTAGCCACTTGATAAGAAAGACTGAGAAACGCATGTGTATGTGCATGGACATGTGAATGAATATATGATATTGAGGTCACATTATCTCAGACCGTCTACTCTTAGTTCAAGGAACATGGATTGAATTTTTAGAAGATGACCTTCCATGCCTCGAGTTCCTCCTGGATATCATAGATAATAGAATGATACAATCACTGCAACACCTTACACAAAATGTAGGTTGATGTTGTTCTCCAACTTTCCATTCACTTGGGTATCACTAATGTGCGACTAGGCACCACTATTTACTTATAATGTCATAAGCTAGTTATGGACATTCACTACCAATGAGACATGGTACCTATAGGGTCACAGACATATGAACTCATATAGAAGAGGAGTTTGATCTTGAATAATAATTGGATTGATTACTGAAATGTTTAGGTATTCAATTTAGTCAACATGTTGATTGATTGGCTAACTGGACTACCAAATGACCATCGCATTGAGTGAGATAGCCGTTTGGTCATGCCAGACGGGCGTCTCAAGTGTTGAGACGACCTTTTGGGTTGTCATGTTGATCGATGGTCAAATTGGCTTAGTTTTGCCCTTAAAAGGATTGGTTCGATATGATTGAACCAACCAACTCATCTCAACTCACCAGACGGTGTCTGGGTGAGTGAGACAAGCATCTGGGTAGGGTGAGATGGCTTAGTTTGGCCAAATGAAGGTTCAAGATGTTTCCCGAATAGTTTCAATTGTACTTTACTTGGGGTACAAGAAAATTAATATATGACATTAATTGGAATTGAAGTTACCAAGTTCATGTGCAATTGGGAAACTACCAAACAGCCATTTGGCAATGCAATACAATCATCTCACACACCATACGATTATTTGGGTTTTCCAAATGACCATTTGGCATCTTGTCGGTTGCAAAAGTTTAAGTTCTTCTGGTCCGTTCCACTTCCATGCAATCCTGTACAAACTGGAAACCCTGAACCTAACTTCACATATATAAGGAAGGGTACTGGGGCTTCCTAGAACACAACACACAACATAGATAACTGAGAATCATTTCCTTTGACAATTTTTGTCCTCTCTAGTTGTGGTAACCAAGAGATCCTAAGAATGTCGTACTCGACAGGGGGGATAACCATTGGGAGAGAACAACTGAGACGTTGTCTTTGTGGGAGAGCGGGTTGGTGACTAGTAAATCAATGAGAGGGACAACTCCTTCCTATCCATTCTTGGTAAATGATATGATTTGTAGTTGGTTTGTGTGAACTACTCTAGAGGTAGGAGTCCTTTGGTTGTTGCTCGAAGAGAAAAGTCAAAATGCAATCCATGGTGAGACCACCGGAGTTACTACAGATGTTGTGGAGACAGTTTGTTTGTGGTGAAGACCAGGAGCTGTACATCCACCATCCAAGAGAAACTTGTTAGCAGTTGCAAAGAAGCGAGTTTTATCGCTAGACTTGCTCCAAGACCAAGTATTTGATGTGATCTTGTGGTTATGGGAATACAGATAGATAAAAAATTTGTTACCGCTGCTATACTCTGTGCCCATATTTCCCTATAGTGGTATCAGAGCAACATCAATTTATTATGTGTTAGGATAATTGATATGATTGGATTTTTGGTTTTATTGTTTATTTATTGCATATGATATGAATAATTAAACTTCTCTCATATGCATATTGGATCAAAGACCACATTATCCCAAACTAATATATATATAAATATATATGATATATTTGCAATTTACATGTGTTTCCCTAAAAGTGGTTTTGATGAGGGATGTGTAGTGTATTTATGGAAGATAACCTTTATCTATGTGTGGTTGGATGGTTTGGTTCTTGTTTATCTCAGTCTACATACCGATCCTCTACCTCCCTCTTCCCAATATAAAGTTAATACTTTCCTACCTTTGCCCCCCTTGAATGTAAAATGAGATTTATCTTATTCTATGTAATAAAGTAGCAATAGGATAGTTTTATTTTCATGCAATGAAGAAGATGTTCATTATCGATTGAGATGTCCAGTTCGTGAGATGATCCGACCATCTAGAGGACCATGAAGGAGAGGACAATGGAACCAGAGGACCACCTGGTGGGCCCAACTAATGATATGGAAGGAGTCCAAACATCAGTTGAATAGGATGACCAATTGAATGGCTAAGAGGTGAGATGACCAGTTCAAGGGTTGAACCGATCTACCCAGATTGGCAAGTATAGGTCTACACTAACAGTATGTTCATATATATGATGTGATGATTGACCTAGGTGGCAGTAGTTCCTTGTGGCTTTAAGGAATTACAAGTAGACATGGCCATTACCATTGCCTTTTGTTAATATTGCATGTTTACATTGTGGGATGTAGTATGCATATCATACTTATTATATATGTGCTAACCTACGTTTAGTCAAATTGTGATGGTAATAATGTAGGCTTCACCTCCACGGGATGCATTATTATCATATTGGCTATTGGGTCAGGCTTAACTAGTGATTCTTAGAGCGTTTGGACCCAGAGGCATGCACATGATTATGGCAAGGAGTTGTGCATATCATCTATTTAGAATTGCATATGATGCAATTGGAAAGAATTGGCTACCTTGATGATTGACTATGTTTGCGGTATTAATCATGCCACAATTATATTATCTTGGGTCTACTCATTAGAAAATTGTTTGCTACAATTTTCCAAATTGATACTTGAGTGCTACAAATTTAAATAAAAAATAATGAGAATGATAATTAATTAAAGAGCTAATTATTATCGTCCAAACTTTAATCAAATCAAATTAAATCAAAATGAGTTTTTGACAAAATTACAAAATTCTTTTGAAGAACCAAATGGAAACAACAAGCAATCATTTTTCTCTATGATCAGTCCTTGAGAAGGACAAACTTACTTGGAACAACTTTCGCGGCTAGTTTAGGATGCTGAGTATTGTTCTCATGCAGGAGAGAAAGCTTTATGTCCTGGAAATGCCTAAACTAGAGGAACAGGCTCAAAATTCTCTAAGGGATGACAAGGATGCTTATAAGAGGCATACTGAAGATGTTGTGGATGTCAAGTGGCTAATGTTATGTTCCATGAACCATCATTTGCAAAGGTAGCATGAGAACATGGGGGTGATTGAGATGGCCACACATCTCAAGAACATGTACCAAGATCAGGCGAGATAGGAGATGTACGAGATCTCCAAGGCATTGTTCAAGTGCAACATGGCATAAGGTGATCCAATAGATCCTCAAGTACTCAAGCTTACTGGGTATGTGGACAACCTTGCTAGACTGGGATTCCCCTTGGGTCAAGAGTTGGTCACTGACGTGACTCTACAGTCTCTGCTAGAGTCATATAGTCAGTTTGTCATGAACTAAAACATGAACAACTTTGACAAGCCATTTCAGAGTTGTTGGGCATGTTGAGGATAGCTGAGACACAAATGAAGAAAGACAATCCCAAGTCTGTGATGATGATCAGCAAGACAAAGGGGAAGTCTAAAGGTAAATGCAAAGCTAAGAAGAGTTCTAAAGCTATCCAGAAGCTTAAGTCTTCAGATCTCAAGGCAAAAGGTGGAGTAAAAAAACCAAGAGGTGATTGTCACCATTATCACCAACCTAGACATTGGAAGAGAAATTTCCCACTCTGGTTAGAGGAACTAAAGAAGAAAAAGAAGGATGGCACTAAGGCCTCCACTTCAGGTATAAACAATATAAGATAAATTTGATTACTTCTTCATACTAGTATATGATACCAGATAAAAGATTTGACATACTGATGTGCATGATCTGACAAGAAATAATAGCCCTCATAGAAGGACAAAGATGGAAAAGGCAGAGCAAGAGTTGTCGAAGCCATAGTCTACATTTAAATTTATCTTAGGCCAATGGGCATGTGATAGAGTTATTAGAACTGCTATTTCATTATGCCATTATAATAGAAATATTTTCTTTGTGCATCCTATATGGACAAGGATGACTATCAATAAAGATTTGTTAGTGCTTCTATATCAAAAGATATGATCTTGTATGGCATTGGCCTAAAAGATGTTGTGATATTTATGTGAAATGATCCAAATATGAAAGTTTATACCAAAGGAGTATAATTGATAACTCAAGACTATCATTAACATTAGTCATCTTGAGTGAATATGAGAATTGCATGCCTAGAATACATATTGATGTTGATCTAGATTCCCTTCATTATTGAACCTAAGGAAACATGCAAGTCTTATTCACACACAATATGAAATGACTTCCTTCAATAAATGTACGTAATGGGAGGATGAATATTTCATTAGACCCCATGCATATGATGCATAAAGATCTTATCAAAAAAATTATAGATGATTACTTATACCTCATATCCATTTACTGGTAATATGATGATATGTACTCAGTAAAATAGAAATCTCTTGAAATATTCAAAGATATTATAAATGAAGTATAACATTGATGAAAATATTAAGAAACTTTTATGAGATAAAATGTTGAAATACTTTGAATCAATACCTTGAGTACCTTATAGAAAAGAAGTATGATAGTGTATCACAAGTCAAACCAATCTAAACATGATGATGTGTTAGAATGAAGGAATTAGACCATGATGAGAAATGATATAATTATCAATTAATCTAATTTTCTTATATCTTCACAAATATAAATCTATCAATAGATGATGTACCGTCTGAATCGTTATAAGACATCATATATGATATGATTTGGGAATGTCCCAATATGTCTAAAGAATTGAAACCTACATTAAGAAAGTAGTTTCCTGAAGAAGGTTTATCCAAAAAACATAATTCTTGAAAATTACAGTTAATCCCGATCTAATAACAAAAGTATTTTGTTAATAGGGTAACTGAGTTCCTAAAGATCAGTGGGAGTAAAAGAAGATCTCAAAATGTTTGAGGTTAAGAAATAGGTACAGTGAGAACCATAAGAATCACAAGTTATTGTGGAGTCTCAGGTTCATCATGTAACATAGAAAAGGTAGTTCTAATAATAATTCAGATGGGTTGGTCATACATGATGAGCCAACTAGTCAACTAGAAGCTACTTTTGAGTAATATGGAAACCATGTAAGCTAGCAAGGTAGGACCTTGATAGAACCACCAAAAAGGGTAATACCTAAATGTGCAATAGGGACTTGTGGAAAAGACATGCATGGACAACATAAAAGGACATATTGGTTGAATAGGCTTTCAAATTAGTTCAAGTTGTTGAACATAAAAGAAATTCCTTTACCAATTGTCAAGCTTGTTGTTGAGGTTAAAATAGACAAAGAGATTTGTCATATGAAGATTAAAACTGGATCCATTAAGGGAATAAATCAAAGGATGTTTATGTGACATAACCTAAAAGGTTTTATAACTTCGCGAATGCAAATAAAGTCTATGAACTACAAAGTTCAATCTATGACTGAAACAAGCATCTTAAGAATGGGATCTTTTAATTTGACAAGATAGTCAAAGAGTTTGAGTTGAATCAAGATGAAATATGTGATTACAAAGGATGTAGTGGGAGAATATGAATATTCCACATATGATGAGGAATAACATCTCAATATTGTGAATCATGAGAACGGTCATGAAAACCCCTTCAGTAATAAAGGATTAGGTGAAACATCTTACGAGATAAGGATCAAGGTCTATAGAGATAGTTCTTGAATGTTTCACAACGTAATTTTAAGCACATACAATAGCAATGTGTTGAAAGAGTTCAACGTGGAAGCATTCAATGAGATAAAATTTAGATTATCCTCTCATGAACCCTATATTCCAATTCTTTAGAAGAATGGAAACATCATGAATAAGATTCCATGGGTCAGGCCAACAATGAATGTATCATGTAAGCTATTAACACATTTATCCCATATAGTCTTGTATGTAATGAAATGACAAGATGATATAAATGCCAATAAGGGTTATTGGAAAGTCATTGAAGACACCCTTAAGTACTTGTGAAGTACTTATAGATAGATTGCTAGTCAATAAGGATATAAATAAAAGGAAGAGTTGGATGTAAACAGTTACATCAATACAAGCTTCCGTAATGACCAAGTGATCACAAATTAATAAATTTGTTTTGATTTAAACGGGATAGGTGATGATTACTAGAAAGGTTCTGAATTTATAGCCATTAATTCTATTCTACAATAGAAACTGATGTATACTTGTGTTATGAACATAGAGTGATACTGTAACACCCAGATTTGCTTATTACGTGAGCAGAAGCATTTGTTTACTGGGGTATCACATACATGATTACCAATGCAATTATAGTAAATGAAACACTTTGCATAACTGGAAAACTGTTTCATACATAGTTTCGAAAAACAAAAACAAGTCATCTAATATACTCTACTAAGAAGACTATACATAATAAAAGATGTCTAAACTCTGGATCGTCTCAGTATATGGCACCCCACTAGGCAAGCTTGAAAATATCCTAGACCTTTACTTGTTCCTTTGATCCTCAGCTGCTCCAAAACCTACGGACATCGCAACCCCAGCCATGCATTGGGAAAAACAGTCGTTAGAGTAAGTGGCATGAGTATTCTAAAATATACATTGCTATAGAAATGAAATTGGACTTTATAAATAGTAAGTTAACTTCAAGCTCTGAGTAAAATTTGTAACATATTCTCTCTTATTACTTAATCTAAATTCTTATCTTTCTACCATATCTTTCTCTGGAGACATGTATCCTGGTACATGGATCTCAAGATCAGCACCACAGTGCATGGGTCATAGTTATCTTATCTAATTCCCTCTCATCATACTTATGGATGAGATTATGGGCATGCTCTAGCCTAATGTATCTTTTACTTACAATTTTTATCTGATTGTGGCCACCATTATATAATAAGTCCTCCTAAATTGGCGATCTACGCCCTGAATTGGTACCGAAGTACCTTGAATTGGCACTACATGCCTATGAATGACACCGAGGTGTCTCTGAATTGGCGTAACTATGCCCTTCTTGGTACCAAAGTACCTATGAATTGGAGTAAACACTCATCTAAATTGGCAGCATATGCCTCTGAATTGTCCTGGGACTACTGAATGAGGACTTATCATATAATTTCTTATGCGAAGGTTTTGACTTATTTATCTTAGGTCTAAACTTACTCAACTCTTAATCCGAACTGAAGCTGAATACTAATTGCTTTACTAAATTCTGAATCTGAACTTATCTTATATTAAAATTGAACACTGAAAATTGAACTTATCTGAAACTGATTACTGAGCATTGAGCAAGTACTGAATTCTAAATCTGAATCTGAATCTGAATATTTTATTCTTAAGTGATAAACTTAATCTAGAATTGAATGTGAGTATGGATCTCAATTACTTCATAATTGATATTGGGTCTAAAACCCTTATCATGTATCTTTATTCAAAATATGGGGACTCACACAGTGAGTAGTCTAAGCCTGAATCTAAATCTCTTATTCTTGAATTCTAAACTAAATCCATTATTGAATTTGAACATGTATCTCATTATCTAGGTAAACTTTATTCTAAAACTTTGATTTGGTAAGATTACTTCATTATACCAATTATATCATAAATGAGTCTAATGTTTTATGAGAAAGGATCTGAAATGAATATAGAAATACTAAGTATACAAAGTATCTTAAGTCAAGCTTATGAAAGTATCATAAGTATGACATTTCTAAAAATATCAATTGTGACAAGTTGGTTCAATCCTTCTTATAAAATATGATGTTACCTTGAACCTTTACATATGAACTTACATATTAAACCTTAAATATCAAAATAGAAATCTTATAAATATCATCTTGCAACCTAATTGTAATTTAATGGGTCATTATCTTATAATTCCATCATGAACTCATCTTTACAATACATTGTGATCCCAATACCTTTATTTCCAAAAGTAGACCATGTCTTAATATTCTAAAATTCATATTCTTACATTGTAATTAAATTCTAGATATTATTCATTCTATGGAATCTAGTCTTAGATCTCTACATATGTATACAATCTTAATGGAATATTTCTACTTGAAATATTTCTATATTCTTATCACACATTGTCAATTTTGGTTGCATATCTTATCTTGTAGTCTTATTCATCAATATGAATCATTACTAATAGTTCTTATAGAAACATGATCCTTTAGTTTTCTCATGATCCTGGTTCATGAGTCCCTACCATTCTTATAAATCTTAATAACATATCTCTTCTTGAGATATTAGGCACATGTAAGGATGTATCCATGAATGTATAGAAATCATACTTGCATATCTTAACATCAAATCTTAGAACATTGGATCACATAAAGTATGAAGTCTTACAAAAATATGCTAAGTTTGATATATATGAGTACTCATGGGCATGAACCACTTACCTTTATATTGAAGATGTTATCAATGTAGCCTTGTTTCCTTGATTCACAACATATATACCTAGTCATCAACAAAATTGTATAAGTCCATGTGTATTCTCCTCTCTTGGTTTCTAAATCTCAAACCCCATCTATCTAATCTCCTAGACTGAATTAGGAATCATGTTTGACTAAGACTAACTCTGCTTTAAAACATGTTTCGTCTCTAAACATTGAATTAGACTTGATCCCCATATTATATAGCATACACATACTAATATATTCCTCATACCAAAAATATCATATGCCCTAATATATAAGCATATACCTCATATACCAAGAGTAAACTCCATACATACTCACATATACTACTCTTGCTAACTTATTTATAAAATCAAATGAAGATATAATGATAATAGTTTTCCATACTAAATAGGCCTATAAAATACATGTTGTCTCACAAATACACATGAATCATCTTACCTAATGGCCACTTAGGCCCAAAAACTAAATACAAACCCAATTATATATAAAACTACCTCAAAAAGTTTAGAACAGTAAGAACATTGTATATTAAGGTATCAGTAAAAATCTCAGATTGTTTCATTGTCAATCAATGTTTGAAATGTCCAAAATACCCTTATTAGGGTTTGCCTCAAAATCATAGATAAAACTTCAAATTAGGATAATCAGGGTTAGCAATCATGTACATTACATGAAAATATACTAACCATAAAATATTCATTAATTTCTAAAGTCGTTTACTATTTTTAATTGTCAAAACATTGAAATCACATATATACTCTAGAAATCGGCTAGTAATAATTATTATACATAAAAACCGTCCTATGGACATATTTTTAACATATAGTACACATCATAAGATTTCTGTAGGTACCTTGTTTGATAAAATCCAAGCTCCCAATCCCAACATATGAATTTTCGAAATTACCTCAGTTTGGATCTACCCCAGTCACTGATTTGGGATCCAACCAGCCACGATAGTGGCGCCCCTTCCCTTCTGATACTTAGCTGATCGTGGATCCACTGGATCTGACTTCTTCTTCACCCACAGACCCAAAAAGAAATGGTCCCCTGCTTCTCCCAGCACATGTCGCCGCCACCGTGTGGGTTGCCTCCGGTGACCCCAAACTCGGCGCTGAGGCCGCCGTCCCACTAGGTGATTGCGCTAATGGCTCTGTCTGGGCTTTCATGCCATGGGCGATGCCATCTTGGTGAAAAAGAGAGGTCGAGACTAAAGATCCCCTAACTGGACCTCACAACCACCATGTCCCTCTTCCTCCTTCGTTCTCCCTCTCCATCTCCCAGTCTCCATCCAAACCCTAGATTTAGGTTCTTCAAACCCTTGCAGTTTAGGAAAAGCGGCTTTTATAAGCTTTTTCCCTCCGGATCTTGGGCAAGTATCCCCCACTTTGGGGACACTGTTTGGGTCTGAAAATAGGGGCGTGGATCTCAGCCCGCGAGGACTGAGTCACCCCCCTTTTTTGCATAAAAGTCCATTTTATAGAAATATTTGTATATCCCAATTCGTAGCTCCGTTTGATCCCAAAATTTGGGAGATACATTGCATTCTATTAATCTTTACATTAGAAATACATCAAGTCAAAATTAATTAGGTAGACCCTCCAAATTTTTCTTTTAGATAAATATCAGATAATTACTAATTTAATCACCTAGGCAACTAGATAAGTCAAAAACATCTAAATTTTCTCCCTTGATTTTATATATCAATTATCCATCTATTAAAATTACATTGAGTATTTATTATGAACATGAAATGCTAAATCCCAAAATTTGTACTCTAAGGACCTATTTGTAAAACTTAATTGGTCCAAAAAGGCGGAAATTGGGCTCTAGGGCGCATGCCCATCCCTTAGTATTTCAAAGGGTCCATGAGCTTAATTGTATTCCAAATCATGAAAGTAAATCTTGAATCAATATAATTTCTCAATTAACACTCATGTATGACACATGTGATCACTATTTCTTTAGTTACATAACATGAAGACCTAAGCTAGGTCTAAGGCTCAAGCCATGAACTGGAGTCATCATATTATATATTCGTCACATTATTGTTCATAGGCATTAATCATTTATATTCATCTACAACTGACTACAATCATATAGATTTATGTCGTTATGTGTGTATTGGTTGGTCAGATGACTTGCATTACACATTTTGTGAACTTAATTACATACATGGCCATGGTTAGGCTTATTAGGTCCCTTGGAACGCACATACCACAAAACTCCACATTAAAGACTTACATTAGTTATGAAACTGAGGATGTTACAATTCTACCCACCTTAAATAAATTTCATCCTCGACATTTTTCCTGGCTACTACCCACCTTAGGGTTCTGCTTACCTCTTCATTTATTGATAATTAACATATTAACGCAGACATGCTCAAAATTTGGCATGAAAAGAGATATGTAATGTATTTCATAAAATATTTATGTGAGCATAATCTATTGCCTTGGTCTATTGCTCAGCTCATACTTAGGGTTTGAGAAACTAAACTTGGCTCTATACTTAGGAAATTATCTACCTCAACATTGTTATGACTTTCTTACATTAGGTGTACATGATTTTCAAATCTTAGGTTCTTTAGGTAACTCCCACATTCCTAGATATGTGGTGATCAGGCACATACCGAGAGATGTGGGATCTTGTCATACTATCTCTCATTAACGTACTAATACATGTGCCCCATATTACACAGACTAGTAAGAAATGAGAGGTTTATCAAAGTCTAATGCTTATGACATTCCTCTTCAATTCTTAATTGGCTAGCCATAACCATTGAGAATGGAGAAGCAACATCATTAGCTAGGGTTAGGTTGAAACTTGAGACCTAGAATAAGTACACATATATCTCTGACATCTTTATTTCTTCTCAGGTGAAAACTCTTAATCATTCTAGGTCATAGTATCCTTCTTGGAGAATCTATCTCTAAATACTAATCTCACTTCTTCATTCTAGGGTGACTATGAGAATCATGTTTTCCTAGTGGCCATTTACCAAATTGCTCTGATACCATATTGTAACACCCATATTTTCTTATCACGTGATCAGAAGCATTTTTTTACTGGGGTATCACAAACATGATTACCAATGCAATTATAGTAAATTAAACACTTTGCATAACTAGAAAACTGATTCATACATAGTTTCAAAAAAGAAAAACAAGTCATCTAATATACTATACTAAGAAGACTATACATAATAAAAGATTTCTAAACTCTGGATCATCTCTGTAGATGGCACCCCACTAGGCAAGCTTGAAAATCTCCTTTACCTTTACTTGTTCCTTTGATCCACAACTTCTCTAAAGCCTGCGGACATCGCGTCCCTAGCCATGCATTGGGAAAAATAGTCTTTAGAGTAAGTGGCATGAGTATTCTAAAATATACATTGCTATAGAACTAAAATTGGATTTTATAAACATAAAGCTAACTTCAAGCGATGAGTAAAATCTGTAACATATTCACTCTTATTGCTTAATCTAAATTCTTATCTTTCTACCATATACTTCTCTAGAGACATGTACCATGGTACATGGATCTCAAGATCGGAACCACAATGCATGGGTCATAGTTATCTTATCTAATTCCCTCTCATCATACTTATGGATGAGATTATGGGCATGCTCTAGCCTAAGGTATCTTTTACTTACAATTTTTATCTGATTGTGGCCACCATTATATAATAAGTCCTCTTGAATTGGCATATCTACACCCTGAATTTGTACCAAAGTACCCTAAATTGGCACTACATGCCTCTGAATGACACTGAGGTGTCTCTGAAATGGTGTAACTACGCCCTACTTGGTACTAAAGTACCTATGAATTGGAGTAAACACTCCTCTGAATTGGCAACAGATGCCTCTAAATTGTCTCGGGACTACTGTATGATGACTTATCATATAATGTCTTATGTGAAGGCCTCGACTTATTTATCTTAGGTATAAACTTACTTAATTCTTAATCCAAACTGAAGCTGAATACTGATTGCTTTACTAAATTTTGAATCTAAACTTATCTTATATTAAAATTGAACACTGAAAACTGAACTTATCTGAAACTGATTACTGAGCATTGAGCAAATACTGAATTCTAAATCTAAATCTGAATCTGAATCTTTTATTCTTAAGTGATAAACTTAATCTAGAACTGAATGTGAATATGGATCTCAATTACTTCATAATTGATATTGGGTCTAAAACCCTTATCATGTATCTTTATTCAAAATATGGGGACTCACACAGTGAGTAGTCTAAGCCTGAATCTAAATCTCTTATTCTTGAGTTCTAAACTGAATCCATTATTGGATTTGAACATGTATCTCATTATCTAGGTAAACTTTATTCTAAAACTCTGATTTGGTAAGATTACTTCATTATACCAATTATATCATAAATGAGTCTAATGTTTTATGAGAAAGGATCTGAAATGAATATAGAAATACTAAGTATACAAAGTATCTTAAGTCAAGCTTAAGAAAGTATCATAAGTGCGACATTTCTAAAAATATCAATTCTGACAAGATGGTTCAATCCTTCTTATAAAATATGATGTTACCTTGAACCTTCCCATATGAACTTACATATGAAACCTTAAATATCAAAATAGAAATCTTATAAAATATCATATTGCAACCTAATCGTAACTTAATGTGTCATTATCTTATAATTCCATCATGAACTCATCTTTACAATACATTGTGATCCCAATACCTTTATTTCTAATAGTAGACCATGTCTTAATATTCTGAAATTCATATTCTTACATTGTAATTAAATTCTAGATATTATTCATTCTAACGAATCTAGTCTTAGATGTCTACATATGTATAAAATCTTAATGGCATGTTTCTACTTGAAATATTTCTACGTTCTTATCCCACACTATCAATCTTGGTTGCATATCTTATCTTGTAGTCTTATTCATCAATATGAATCATTACTAATAGTTCTTATAGAAACATGATCCTTTAGTTTTCTCATGAACCTAGTTCATGAGTCCCTATCATTCTTATAAATCTTAATAACATATCTCTTCTCGAGATATTAGGCACGTGTAAGGATGTATCTATGAATGTATAAAAATCATTCTTGCAAATCTTAACATCAAATCTTAGAAAATTGGATCACATAAAGTATGAAGTCTTACAAAAATATGCTAAGTTTGATAGATATGAATACTCATGGGCATGAACCACTTACCTTTATATTGAAGATGTTCTCAATGTAGCCTTGTTTCCTTGATTCACAACATATATACCTAGTCATCAACAAAATTGTATAAGTCCATGTGTATTCTCCTCTCTCATTTGACTAAATTAGGAATCATGTTTGACTAAGACTAACTCTGCTTTAAAACATGTTTTGTGTCTAAGCATTGAATTAGACTTGATCCCCATATTATATAGCATGCACATACTAATATATTCCTCATACCAAAAATATCATATGCCCTAATATATAAGCATATACCTCATATACCAAGAGTAAACTCCATACATACTCACATATACTACTCTTGCTGACTTATTTATAAAATCATATGAAGATATAATGATAATAGTTTTCCATACTAAATAGGCCTATAAAATACATGTTGTCTCACAAATACACATGAATCATCTTACCTAATGGCCACTTAGACCCAAAAACTAAATATGAACCCAATTATATATAAAACTCCCCAAAACTTTCAGAACATTAAGAATGTTGTATATTAAGGTGTGGGTAAAAATATCATATTGTTTCATTGTCAATCAATGCGTGAAATGTCCAAAATACCCTTATTAGGGTTTGTATCAAAATCATATATAAAACTTTGAATCAGGATGATCAGGGTTAATAATCATGTAAATTACATCAAAATATACTAACCATAAAATATTCATTAATTTCTAAAGTCGTTTACTATTTTTAGTTCTCAAAACATTGAAATCACATATACTCTAGAAATCGGCTAGTAATAATTATTTTACATCAAAACCGTCCTCTGGACATATTTTTAAAAGATAGTACACATCATAAGCTTTCTGTAGGTACCTTGTTTGATAAAATTTAATCTCCCAATCCGAATATATGAATTATCAAAATTACCTCAGTTTGGATCAACCCCAGCCACTGATTTGGGATCCAACCAGCTGCGACAGTGGCACCCCTTCCCTTTTGTTCCTTAGCTGATCACAGATCCACTGGATCCATCTTCCTCTTCACCCACAGACTCGGAAAGAAAATAGTCCCCTGCTTCTTCCAGCGTGTGTCGCTGCCGCCGCGTGGGTTGCCTCCGGCGACCCCAAACTCGGCACTTAGGCTGCCGTCCCGCAAGGTGATTGCGCCAATGGCTTTGTCTGGGCTTTCATGCCATGGGTGGTGCCATATTGGTGAAAAAGAGAGGCTGACACTAAAGATTCCCTAACCGGACCTCACAGCCACCGTGTCCCTCTTCCTCCTTCGTTCTCCCTCTCCATCTCCTAGTCTCCATCCAAACCCTAGATTTAGGTTCTTCTAACCCTCGCGGTCTAGGAAAATCAGCTTTTATAAGCTTTTGCCCACCAGATCTTAGGCAAGTATCCCCTGCTTGGGGGACTCTGTTCGGGGTCTGAAAACATGGGCACGGCTCTCAGTCCGCGAGGACTGAGTAGCCTCCCTTTCTTTTATTTTTCTTTTTGCATAAAAGTCCATTTTATAGAAATATTTGTATATCCCAATTCGTAGCTCCGTTTGATCCCACAATTTGGGAGATATATTGCATTCTAATAATCTTTTCATTAGAAATACATCAAGTCAAAACTAATTAGATATACCCTCCAAATTTGCCTTTTAGATAAATATCTGATAATTACTAATTTAATCACCTAGGCAACTAGATAACTCAAAAACATCTAAATTTTCTCCCTTGATTTTATATATCAATTATCCATCTATTAAAATTACATTGAGTGTTTATTATGAACATGAAATGCTAAATCCCCAAATTTGTACTCTAAGGACCTGTTTGTAAAACTTAATTGGTCCAAAAGGGCTGAAATTGGGCTCTAGGGCACATGTCCCATCCCTTAGTATTTCAAAGGGTCCATGAGCTTAATTGTATTCCAAATCATGAAAATAAATCTTGAATAAATATAATTTCTCAATTGACGCTAATGTATGACACATGTGATCGCTATTTCTTTAGTTACATAACATGAAGACCTAAGCTAGGTCTAAGGCTCAAGCCATGAACTGGACTCATCATATTATATATTCGTCACATTATTGTTCATAGGAATTAATCATTTATATTCATCTACAATTGACTACAATCATACATATTTAAGTCGTTATGTGTGTATTGGTTGGTCAGATGACTTGCATTACATATTTTGTGAACTTAATTACAAACCTGGCCATGGTTAGGCTCAGTAGGTCCCTTGGAACACACATACTAGAAAACTCCACATTAATTAAAGACTTACATTAGTTATTAAACTGGGGATGTTACATGTAATGTATGGATCTAAAGGTTCATGTGATGAACTTGTAGATGTTCCAACCATTTATGACTCAGTAGAAATACTTTGACAACAATGGAGCTAATTGTTAGGCAAGGAATATCAGATACCATATTATGAAGGTTTCACCTCAGAGAGAAGAAATAAGAAACATGCAATATCCCCAATATAAGTAAAGTGTTGATAACCCACTGAATAGGCACTAGCATCACAGAAGCATGTTGGACATGTTTAGATCACAAAGGATGAGATTTGTTCGCGATTGGCTCTAAGTGCAAGTGGGAGTATGTTGGTAAGGTATGCCTATAGACCCAATCATATGATGATTGACATGGCATATACCATAAAGGATTTGATTAATACTTATTAAAGGTAAGCTTCCAATTCATTTTGTTTCTCTCAGTTATGAGATAATTTGGAAATCATATGAATGACAAGAGAATAATATTACTCAATGACATATTTCTTCAAGTATTAGCCTTGTCGAAATGAGATCATACAGATTAAAAGTACATATACATATGCTCATTATGTCCCTAGTCAGTTTTTACTATGGAAGGTAGATTGACACTAGCAACACATAAGACTAGAGTGTGAGTTGGTTGATGAATAATTTCACTGAGTCATGATATGGAAATATCAAACCAAGCACACAGAAACATGTTAAGGAACAGTGTATCAGACAGACCCACCTTGCGAGTGACACATGGTTGTGGTGGTCACAGTCATCTCTCATAGTGAAGGTGGTGATTGTGATTCTTAGACTTGAAATCATTGTACTCATCACATGTCATTGGGTGCGCTTTGACATCATCAAACATAATCCTGAAACATGGGTCATTATAATGGTGATGATTGGGGGACTTTGTCACATTGGGATAGACTGTGAGTGATAGATATGGGATTTATCCCTGCTACTAGATTATGATATCTTGGCCACATGATAAGCGACATTGAGAAACGCATGTGCATGCACATGTGAATCAATATATGATATTCAGGTCACATTATCTCAGACAGTCTTCTCTTGGTTCAAGGAACATGGATTAAATGTTGAGAGGATGACCTTCCATGCCATGATTTCATCTTGGATATCAGAGACAAAGGAATTATACAATCACTACAACACCTTACACATAATGTATATTGAAGTTGTTCTCCAACTTTCTATTCATTTAGGTAGCACTGATGTGTGACTAGGCACCACTCTTTGCTTGTGATGTCATAAGATAGTTATGGACATTCACTGCCAACATGACATAGGACCTATAGGGTCACACACATAGGAACTCATCTAGAATAGGAGTTTGATCTTGAATGACAATTGGATTGATTACTAAAGTGCTTAGGTATTCAATTCACATAAAAAGTTGACTAATTGGCTGACTGGACTGCCAAACGACCATCTCACTAAGTGAGATGGTTGTTTGGGCATGCCATACGGGTGTCTCAAGTGTTGAGATGGCCGTTTGGGTTGTCAGGTTGATTGAGGATTGAATTTTCTTAGTTCTTCCTTTAAACAGAACAATTCAATATGATTGAACCGACCATTTCAATATGATTGAACCGACCGGCTCATCTGAACTCACCATACAAGTGTCTAGGTGAGTGAGACAGACATCTCAGCTGGGTGAGATAGTTCGGTTGGGCTGAATGAAGGTTTGGAATGTTTCCTGAATAGTTTCAATTTTACTTTACTTGGGGTACAAGCAAATTAATATGTGATATTAATTGGAATCAAAATTACTAAATTTGTGTGTGATTGTGAAACTACCAAATGGCCGTTTGGCAGTACAAGATGACCCTAACGCAAACCATATGACCATCTAGGTGTGCCAGACAACCTTTTGGCATGTTGCAGGTTGTGAATTCTCATGTTCTTCCTATCCGTTCCACTCCCACTCAATCTTGTACAAAATGGGAACCTTGACCCTAACCTCACCTATATAAGGACAGGTACTGGGGGATTCCCAAAACACAACACACAACACAGACAACTGGGAATCAGTTCCTGTGCGAACTATTTTCCTCTCTGGTTGTGGTAACCAAGATAGCCCAGGCAAGTCCTACCAGATAGGGAGGGATAGCCAATAGGAGAGAACAACTGAGATGTTGTCATTGTAGGAGAGCAAGTTGGTTACTAGTACACCAATGGGATGGACAACTCCTTCTTATCTGTTCTTGGTGAACGACATGAGTTCTAGTTGGTCTGTGTGGACTACTCTAGAGGCTGGAGTCCTTTGGATGATGCTCGAAGAGTAAAGTCAACCTGCAGCCCATGGTGAGACCACTGAAGTTGCTTAGAGGTTGCGTAGACATCTTGTTTGTGATGAAGACTGTGAGTTGCACAACCACCATCCAAGATCAACTTGTCAGTAGTTGCAAAGAAGTGAGTTTTGTCGTTGGACTTGCTCAAGGACATGGTTTAACTCTATAAAACCATCCTTCCTATATCATAGTAGTTGAAGCGATCTTGTTGTTATGGGAATACAGATAGATAAATTTTTTGCTTTCGCTGCTATACTTTGTGCAGATATTTCCTTACAAGGTAAGCCCAGAGAGCCAATCATTTGATGGTTGACATGTCACATATAATAAAGGATATAATTAGTACTCATAAAGGCAAGCTTCTAATTTCATTCAGTTATGAAATAATGAGGAAACATTGTGAATGTCTAAAGAATGACAATACTCAATGACGTATGTCTTAAAGTACTTGACTTGGAGAATGAGATCATACAAATTCTAAGATTATGTACATTCATATTAGGTCCCTATTCGGTTGTTATTGTGGAAGGTTGATAGACACCAATAACACATAAGACTGAAGTGTTGGTTGGTTGATGACATAATCTCATTAGTGATGATATGGCATATCAAACCAAGTACATAGATACATGTTAGGGAATAGTGTATCAGATAGACCCACCTTGAGAGTGACACATGGAAACCATAGTGAAGGTGGTAATTGTGGTTCTTAACCTGAAGTCACTACACTCATCACATGTCATTGCGTATACTTTGACATAGTCCTAAAATTCGGGTTGCCATAAAGGTGATGATTGGATGGATTTGATACATGGGGACTTACAATAAGTGATAGAGATGGAATTTATCCCTCCTACTGGAGATTGATATCTTAGACACTTTATAAGCGAGACTGAGAAACACTTGTGCATGCCATGTGAATCAATATTGATTCTAAGGTCACATTATCTTAGATAGTCTGCTCTTGGTTTAAGGAACATGTTTGAACATTGAGAGGATGATGATTCCATGCCTCGAGTTCATCCCTGATATCAGAGATGAAGAACTATACAATCACTACAACACCTTACAAAAATAGTAGGTTGAAGTTGTTCTCCAACTTTCCATTCACTTAGGTAGCATTGATGTATGACTAGGCACCTCTCTCGGCTTGTGATGTCATAAGTTAGTTATGGACATTCACTGCCAACATGATATGGGACCTATAAGGTCACACACATAGGAACTCATCTAGAAGACGAGTTTGATCTTTAATGATGATTGGATTGATTGATAAATTGTTTAGGTATTACATTCACACAATCGATTAGCTGACAGCACTGCTAAACGATCGATCACAGGGTGAGATAGTCGTTTGGAGATCTAGATGATCATCTCAAGTGTTGAAATAGCCTTTTGGAGTGCAAGGCTGATTGGAACAGAATTGGCTAGAGTTTTTACACGAATAAGGCACCAACCAATCGGCTCATTGGGTGAACCGATCAACTCGGGTGAGCGAGATGACCGGTTCATCTGGTGAACTGATCGGCTAGATAGGGTCAAGGAAGGTTCTAGTAGTTTTTCCAAATTTGTGAGTAAATTTGATCGTTTCAAATGTTCAATTCTATTGATACAAGGAAATTAATGCTCAAATTAATTGGAAATGATTTTTCCAAAGTCATTTACAATTGGTAACTGCGAGACAAGTGTCTCGCAGTGTGTACCAATCAGCTCAAGCACCAGATGGCCGTTTTGGTTTCCATACCAGTTTGGATGTTGTAGATTATGAAAATTCAAGATCTTTCGGTCCCTTCCACTGCTAAATAGATCCCAAATAGACTGGGAACCTTGAACTAAACCCCTCCAATAAATAGAGGGGCACTAGGGGCTTCCAGAGCACAACATAGACAATTAAGAATCAGTTGCTATGACAATTGTTGTTCTCTCTGGTTGTGGTAACCAAGAGAGCCCAAGAAAGTCCTACCTGACTAGGGAGGGATGGAAAGGGAGAGAACAACTGAGGATCATTGTTGTGGGAGAGCAAGTTGGTAACTAGTACATCAATGGAAGGGACAACTTCGTCCTATCTATTCTAGTTGAACAACATGAGTCCTTTGGCTACTTCTAGGAGGGAAAACGCAATCTACAGTCTATGGTGAGACCGCATGAGTCTCTGTAGAAGCTTTCATGTCCGATGTCCATGGAGAAGACTAGGAGCTGCACAACCACTGTCAAGAGCAACAAGGAGAAAGTTGCACTGCAACAAGTTGTTTTGGGTGGACTTTCTCCAGGACCATGTATAAATCGTTAAACCCTCCTTTCTATATCATAGTAGTTGATGTGATCTTGCTCTTATGGGAATACAAATTGATAAAAAAACTTCCACTGCCATACTCTGTGCCCATATTTCCTAACAGTGGTATTAGAGACACGTAAATTACTATGTTTTAGGATAATCAATACGATCCGATTTTTGATTTTATCATTTATCTATGCATACAATGCATATATTTAAATTGTCTCATATGCGTATACAATCAAAGACCACATAATCTAAAACTAATATATATATATATATATATATATATATATATATATATATATATATATATATATATATATATATATATATATATATATATATATATATATATATATATATATCTATGTGTGTGTGTGTGTGTGTGTGTGTGTGTGTGTGTGTGTATGTAATTTACACATCACCCTAAAAGTGGTTTTGATGGTGGATGTGTAGCATGGTTATTCCCAATAACCCAATATCTATGTATGGTTGGATGGTTTGATTATATTCTTGTGTATATCAGTCTTTGTATTAAGAATCTACTGTTGGGAAATACGGGCACAAAGTATGGTGGCAGAAATAAAAAAACTTATCTATACGTATTCCCATAACAACATGATCACGTCAACTACTAGGAAATAGGAAGAATGGTGTAACGAGTTATACTTGGTCCTAGAGTAAGTCTGGTGACAATGTTGCATTATAACTTTCTTCTAGTTTCTCTTAGACGGTGGTTGTGTAGCTCATGGTCTTCTCCATGAACAGTGCATAAGACAACTTCTGCAGCGAATCATGTGGTCTCACCACAGACTACATGCTGACTTTGCGCTCCTAGCAGCAGCAAAAGGACGCCTACCTCTAGAGTAGTCCATACAGACCAATGAGAACTCATGCCGTTAAGCTAGAATAGATGGGAAGGAGTTTTCTCTCCTATCCTCATACTAGTCACCAACTTGATCTCTCACAACAATAAACCTTAGTTGTTCTCTCCCTTGCTTTCCCTCTCTAGTCAAGTAGGTCTTGCTTGGGCTCTCTTAGCTACCACAACTAGAGAGGACAACAACTGTCGGAGTAATTGATTCACAATTGTCTGTGTTGTGTTGTGGGAAGCCCCCAATACCCCTCTATATATAGGAAAGGTTTGGATCTGGGTTCCCAGTCTATTTGGGAGTTGTGTGGGAGTGGAATGGACCAAAAGATCTTAAATTTTCACAACCTGTGACACCTAAACTGGACATATTGTAACCCAAATGGCCATCTGGTGAGAGAATTGACCAGTTCACACTGTAAGACATTCATCTTGTAGTTTCCCAATTGTACACAAATTTGGAAAAATCATTTCTGATTAATGTAAGAAATATTTCCTTGTATCAATAGAATTGATCAATCAAAACAATCAAATTTTCTCAAAATTTTGGGAAAGTTACTAGAACCTATCTTTGGCCCAATCAAGTTGAACGGTTCATCCAGTCAGTTGATTGGTTGGTGCCTTATTTGTGTAGAATTCCAGCCAATTCAGTTGCAATTAGCCTGACACTCTAAACAATTGCTTCAACACTTGAGACGATCATCTTACTCTCTAAACGGTCGTCTCACCTTGTGATTCAATCGTTTGGTAGTTTTTCATCCAATATATTGTGTGAATTGAATACCTAAACACTTTAGTAATCAATCCAACCATCATTTAAGATTAAAATCCTCTTCTAGATGAATTCCTATGTGTGTGACCCTATAAGTCCCATATCACGTTGGTAGCAAATGTCCATAACTAACTTATGACCTCAAAAGAAGAGAGTTATGCCTTGTCTGACATCAATGCTACCCAAGTGAATTGAAAGTTGGAGAACAACGTCAACCTACAATCAGTGTAAGGTGTTGCAGTGATTGTATAATTCCTTCATATCTCATTTTTGGGATGAACTTGAGGCATGGAATCATCATCCTCTCAACATCTAAACTTGTTCCTTAAAATAAGAGCAGACTGTCTAAGATAATGTGACCTCAAAATCAATATTGATTCACATGTGTATGTGCATGCATTCTCAGTCTTGCTTATTAAGTGGCTAGGATATCAATCTCCATTAGGAGAGACAAATCCCATCTCTACCACTCACTTTAAGCCCCCATGTGTCAAAGCTACCCAATAATCACCTTTATACCATCCCATATTTCAGGACTACATTTGATGATGTCAAAGTATACCCAATGACATGTGATGAGTGTAGTGATTTTAGGTTAAGAATCACCACCTTCACTATGAGAGATGACTATGACCACCAATTATGGTTTGTGTGTGTCACTCTCAAGGTGGGGCTGTCTGATACACTGTTACCTAAGATGTATCTATGTGCTTTGTTTGATATATCATATCATGACTGATGAGATTGTGTCATCAACTAACCCACACTCCAATCTTACGTGTTATTGATGTCTATCAACCTTCCACAATAACAACCGACTAGGGACATAATAAGAATGTACGTACTCTTAGCTTTTGTATGATCTCATTCTCCAAATCAAATACTTAAAGACATATGTCATTGAGTATTTTCATTCTTTATACATTCATAATGTTTCCTCATTATCTCATAACTGAATGAAAAAAAATGAATTGTAAGCTTTCCTTTGTGAGTATTAATCATATCCTTTATGGTATATGCCATGTCAACCATCATATAATTGGCTCTCTGGGCATATCTTACCGACAAACTCCCAGTTGCACTTAGAGCCAATCACCCATGAATCTCATTATTAGTGATTTAAACATGTCCACCATATTTCTATTGCACTAGTGCTAATCCAGTGGGTTAGCAACATTTTGCTATTTGGTCATTGTTATTGCATGTTTCTTATCTCTTCGCTATGAGATGAAACTGTCATAATATGGTATTTGATATTCCTTGCCTAACAAGTGGCTCTATTGTTGTCACAGTATAACTACTGCATCATTAGTGGTTGGAGCATCTTTAAGATTATCCAAATGAACTTTGTGTTATAACACAAGTACACTTTGCTACTTTTGTAGAACAAAATTAATGGATATTAGTTTGGACCCTTCTAACTATTAACACCTTTCTTTATAACCAGACATAGTTTATTGTGATCACTTTTGTAATTTTAGAAGTTTGCATTGACGTAACCCTTTACACCGAACTCTTCCTTTACTGCTAATCTTTAATTATTAGCATTGTATCCTTAAGTACTTCACAAGTACTAATGGATACCTTTAACGATATTCCAATAACCCATATTGAAATTTAGTACCATCTTGTCATGTCTAATACATATAAGATTATATGGGACAATTACACTTATAAAAATCATGATAAATTCATTGCTACATCCCATGGCATCTTTATCATGTCATTTCCATTCTTCACAAGAATTGGAACACATGGCTCATGGGAGACTAATCTGGATTCTCTCTCACTGAATCCCTTCATGTTGAACTCTTTCAACATATTTCTATTATATGTGCTCAAACTTACATTGTGAGACATTCAAGAACTGTCTATAGAGCTTTATCCTTATCTCAGAAGATGTTCCACCTAGTCCTTCATTATTCGATATGTCTTCATGCCACTTTCCGTATTCGCATTATTGTGACGTACTTCCTCATTGTATGTGGAATACTCACATATGATCCCACTAAACATTTTGTAATCACATATTTCATCTTTTATCTTGATTCAAGTCAAACTCTTTGACTATTTTTGTTAAGCCAAAGATCCCTCCTCTGAGTTTCTTGTTTTAATCCTAGATTGAACTTTGTAGTTTATAGACTTCATTTGCATTCCTTGAAGTTATAAAATCTTTTAGGTTGTGTCACGTACAGATCCTATAAAGCATTCCTTTTAAGAAAATTGGTTTTATCTTCACATGCTACATCTCATAGTCTATTTTAACTACAAAAATAGGATTTGACAATTGTAAAGGAATTTTTGTCATGTTCAACAATTTGAACTGATTTGAAAAACTTATTAAAGCAATTTGTCCTTTTATGTTATCCATGCAGGTATATTCCTTAAGACTCTATTGCACCCTTTAGGTATTACCCCTTTAGGTGGTGCTATCAAGGTCCTACCTTGTTAGCTTACATGGACCCCATAATGTGCTTGAGCCAATACTCAGATTATGGTACTTAATAGCTTCTAGTTGAATAGTTGGTTCATCCTGTTATGAACAACTTATTTGAATTGTTGGATTCACAATCCTTACATTTCAGATGTATTCTACTAGACTTTTATTTTATTCTATGTCGTATGATGAACTTGAGATTCCATAACATCTTGCAGTTCTCTTTATTACCATTGTACCTCTTTGTTGACCTAGAACATTTCGAGTTCTAGTTTTACTCCCACTGATTCTTTTAGAACTTGGTTATCCTATCAACAAAATAGTTTTCTTATTGGATTGGCATTAATAGTAAAATTTAGCAACTCTGGTTTGTGGATAAACCTTGGAAAGAAACCACTTTCTCAATGTAGGTTTTAATCCTTTAGATAGACTGGGATATTCCCAAATCATATCATGTATGATGTATTATAAATCTTTCAGATGGTACATGATTTAGTGATAGGTATCTATTTACGTGGATACAAGATGATTAGATTAATTGACAACTATATCATGACGTATAATGGTATAATTCCTTCAATATGACACATCATTATGTTCAGATGAATTGAATTGTGATACATTTTCATATTTCATTCTTGAAGGTTCTCAAGGTATTGATATAAAGTATTTTAACAATTGATCTCATCAAAGTTTCATAATACTTGTATCAATGT
The DNA here is from genome assembly GCA_963693085.1 of Alisma plantago-aquatica. Taxonomy (NCBI): domain Eukaryota; kingdom Viridiplantae; phylum Streptophyta; class Magnoliopsida; order Alismatales; family Alismataceae; genus Alisma; species Alisma plantago-aquatica. Next base: position 216,533,242 of record OY856412.1, read on the forward strand.
TATGCTTCATTTATAAACTTCCTAGACACTTCAAGGGATTTATGTTTTTATTTTATTAAATACATATCATTACCAGTAAATAAAATGATGTATAAGAAATTATCTATAGCATTCATTCCATAAGATCTTCATGCATCATGTGTATGAGGTCTAGTGGAAAACTTATCCTCCCACTACATCTAGTAAAGGATTTTATGCCACTTTGTGCGTAAGTAAGAATTGCATGTTTCCTCAGGTTTATTATCCAAAGGAATCTAGATTAACATCAATATGTATTGTAGATATGCATTTCTTATATATACATGCAAGATGACTAATGCTAAAGATAGTTTTGAGCTATCAATAATAATCTTTTGGTATAAACATTATAAACATTCATGTTTGAGATTATTTTATTCAAAGATCATTTAGATGTTTGGGCATAGCCATACAAGATCATATCTTATGAAATAGAAGCATAAAAACTCACTTTATTGATTTATCATTTTTTTCATACCAAATTCTTTAAAGTTAATGGTTCTATTTATTGGCATAATGAAATAGCAGTTCTACTAACTCTATTTGCTAAGATAAATTTAAAGAGTTCTGAGGATTTGGGCTTTTGGCCAGCTTTAAACTTTTCTTTGCCTTGACTTTACCTTTAGAATTCCCCTTTGTCTTGTTGATCACCATCACAACTTAGGCTTATCTTTCTTCATTTGTCCCTCGGTTGTTCTCAATACGCCCAACAACTCTGCAATGATTTGTCAAAGTTGTTCATGTTGTAGTTCATGATAAACTAACTATATGACTCATGCAGAGACATCGGAATCACATTAGTAGCCAACTCTTGACCCACAGGAATACTATTCTAGCTAGTATCTCCACATACCTATAAACTTGAGTACATGAGGGCCTATTGGGTCTCCTTCTTCCATGTTTCATTTGAACAGTGCCTTGAAGACATTGTATCTCTTGTCTTGCCTGATCTTTTAATATGTTCTTGAGATGAGTGATTGTCTCAATCACATCCATGCTCTCATGTTGCCTCTACAACTCGTAGTTCATTGATCAAAGCATCGGACACTTGACATCTATGACATCTTCAGTATGCTTCTTGTAAGCATCCATGTCAGCCCTAGGTTCAGTTGGAAGGGGTTCATCTGGTTCTGGTGTCTCCAGGACATAGAGATTGCACTCCTATGTGAGAACAATTCTCAATATCCTGAACCAGTCATGGAAGTCGTTCCCATTTAGTTTGTCCTTCTTCATGACCAATCACAGAGAAAAGTGATTGTTGTTGGTTGCCATTTGATTCTACCAAAGGATTTTATGATTTTGTCAAAAATCCATTCTGATTTGATATGATTGAGATTTTGGTGATATTAATTAGGTCGTTAATTAATTATCAATCTCATTATTTTATTCAAATTTATAACCCTCAAGTATCAATTCGGAAAATTGCATCAAATCAATTTTACAATGAGCAAGATCCAAGATAATACAACTATGCCCCAACCAATCCCGCAATACATAGTTAATTACCAAAGTAGGCAACTTTTGGCAATTGTTGTTGGTATGTATGCCCTGAGAGCCAGTCATGGGATGATTGGTGGGATACATTAAGATTGATTTGATAAACATCAAAGGCAAGCTTCCAATTCTTTCTAGTTCAATCATATGAGATAATGATAGAACAGATTGAATGTCTAGAGAATGATAGTACTCAATGACGTATGCTTTCAGATTCAGGACCTGAATGATGAGATCATACAGATGCTAAGAGTTTGTACATTCTTATTATGTCCTTAGTTGGATGTCATCGTAGAAGGTAGATAGACAACAATGACACACAAGACTAGATTGTGATGTTGGTTGATGACAGAATCTCATTAGTCATGATATGGAGATATCAAACCAAACACATATGTACTTGTTAGAGAACAAGTGTACCAGATAGACCCACTATGAGTTTGACACATGGAACCATGACATGGTAGTCACAGTTAGTTCTCACAGTGATGGTGGTGAGTGTGATTCGTTGACCTAAAATCACTACACTCAACACATGTCGTTGGGTACACTTTGACATCAACAAACACGGTCTTGAAACATGGGTTGTTATAAAGGTGATGATTGGGTGGCTTTGACACATGGGGCTTTTGAGGGGTAAGTGATAGATATGGGATTTTTCCCTCCTGAGGGAGTTTCATATCCATGGCCACTTGATGAGTAGGATTGAGATAGTCGTACGCACGCATGTGTGAATCAGTATGTGATATTGATGTCACACATATCTCCTCTAATCTACTGTGAGATCAAGAAAGTGAATGAACATTGATAGGATGACTGTTCTATGCCTTGAGTTCATTTGGGATATCAGTGACATAGGAATTATACATTCATTGTAACACCATTCACGAATTGTAGGATTGAAAGTTGTTCTCCAACTTTCTATTTCACTTGGGTAGCATTGATGTGTGACTAGGCACCAGTCTTTGCTTGTGAAGTCATCAGTGTTATGGACTTTCACTGCCAATGTGAAATGGGCATGTAGGGTCACACACATAGGATTTAACCTAGAAGAGGAGTTTGTCCACAAACGATGTTTAGATTGATTACTAAAGGAGTTTAGTAGTTCAATTAAACACTCAATCAATTGATAGCTCAATATCATAGTGTTCAAGGTGTTGGACCGATTGATTAGAGTATCGGATTGATTGAAACTGCAATTGGTTGATTTTGCACAGTCTGCACTTCCAACCGATCGGCTCATCACACTTCCAACCGATAGGCTCATGTGATGAACTGATCGGCTCAAGATAGGTTGAGATGACCGGTTCAAGGGTTGAACCGATTGGCTCAACTGGTCCAAACGAGCGAGTTGGGAAAGTCAGGTTGGCAAGAAATTTCTCTTCATTTCACTTGTCCAATTTGATTGGAACAAGGATTGGTATTTGGATCAATTCGAAACAAAAGAGGAAACGTCAACCGGGAACTGTAACATCCCTGACCTGGGTTATTCCTTAATCCTAGGTGTTTTTCTTAATAAATATAATATTATATGTTTGATTTTATCTTTTGAAAAAGTAATTAAGGCTCAAGAGGAACTTATGTTTCAATTTTAGTCCTTTTTGAACAATATTGAAACAATATTTTGTCTATCTTGGACTAAAGTGCAAATTACCCAAGTTGAGAGGTTAAATTGCAAATGTTACATGATAAGATGTTCCTCATATGTTGAAGCATCATGAGAATGAAGATGATGCAGAGGTATGGCTTGTGGTAACCTGAGTACCAAGAAAGAGCTGATAAAGCAATGTTTGTGCACTAAAACCTAGTTTTGGTGTAATGTGCAATTTACCCAAAACCTAGGGTTCAATATGCAAATTACCACTTCAAAATAGTCCCTAATGTTTCTTGGCATCATTTAGAGCAAATAAAATGAGAGGGGCGTCTCATTTGTATCTCTTTGGAGGAGAGAGAATCTTGATATTAAAATAATCAAGATTTAAGCATAATTGGAACTTTACTTCCAACTTAATGCAAAAATAAATATATTAATTAAAAGCCCCTTTAACCAAAAGGTGAGGGAGGAGTTTAAAAGAGAGTGGACGACCATGTGCCTTGAAAAGGTTCGAAAATATCTAGATGAAGTGGATAACTCACTCACCTTATATAAGAAAAAGAAATATCCACTCACTTACGGATATTAGTATAATATGATTTAAGGTGCTTAATTTGCTTTTCTATAAATCATGGATAATTGAGAGTAATAAGAGGCAAATAAGAAGCCTCGTAACCAAGGAAGGGAAGGGGGAAAATGGCAAGGAAATGGAGTAGATAATCCCTACTTTCGCTCTCCTAAAATGAATTTTTAATAAAATACATACATGCTCCCTTATCCATAGCTTGGATGGGTAATTTCGAAACCCCTTTCACTTCTTGCTTGCAAAAACGACCAAGGGAGCTTGGAGCAACAGGAGGACGACCCCCAACCTGTTGGTAAGCTTCTTGACCTTCTTTCACCATGATTTCATGGTGGAAATCGAAAATAAATGATGGATTTCTTCTTTTCTCCATGCAATCTTCTATCCTAGCCATTCCTTTTCACTCAAAGCTTGAGGACGAACCTTGGGATGGTGAAAGGAGTTGCATCCACCATTTTTGACGTTAGCTTGGATCTTTGAAGCTCAATTGGAGGCGGGTTTTATAACTTGAACCCTTAATATAGTTATTGCATTCAATTCCTTATCAAATTGTTGATCCTTTCTTATTCTCAAAATTTTATTTGGTTGATTGATGCAATCACCATGAAAATCACAGAAATATTCGTGGGTTTAGAGCTTGATGATGATGAAATCATCACAAGCACACACCTCCCCAAATATCTTGTGCAAACGGTTTCAAAATTTGGGTCCAATCGGTTTCACCAAACCGTTTGGTGACCAAACGGTTTGGAAACCGTTTGGGGTTTGGAATCCCAAACCGTTTAAGAAGGTTGACAGTTTGAATCAGTTGACCGTTTGAGGACAGATCCCTAGAACATGTTGGATAAGGATCAAATGGTTCCAATTGATTAAATCAATGAATAGACAATCATCTAATTGGAAACCCTAATCGGGTTTAGTGCTGATTTTGCAATTGATTAATGTAATTCTTTGGGTTGATTAACCCAAACGGTCTCAAGACCGTTTGGAGATCACCCAAATGGTCTCAAGACCGTTTGGAGGTCATCCAAATGACCTCAAGACCGTTTGAGTTTAGGTCATGCCCAAATTGAATGATGGACCAATGATTTTAAAGCAATTAGTTCCACAATGTCTAATATTGAAGGTTCATCGATTTCAATCATAATTAGATTGGGTTTAAAACCCTAATTGATGACCAATTGAAGGTTTAATCAATTGAAGGCTTTATTATCTCAATTGAAGCATGATGCTTAGGTTCAATTGATGAGTAATTATATGGATTAAATTGAGGGAGTTAACCATGGAAACCCTAAATCAATTTTAGTGGTTGAGACAATTCTTGGTCCAATTGGTTTTGAGGAGGTTTGGACCAAACGTTATCAAGACCGTTTGGGACAAAACGATCCCAAACCGATTGAGACTCAAACGGTTTCAAACATCTACTTTATCAAATGGTTTCAAGTACCTACTTTGCTAAATGGTTTCAATTGTTAGACTTAGACTGTTTGAAGGTTATCCATGCAAGACCGTTTGAGGTCTGGTTGGTCAAGATCGTTTCGGTTCTAAGTGACCAAGACCGTTTGGAAGTAATTAACCCCAAACCGCATGGACACTTAAGGTGTTTAAAGATCAATTTTATAATTGAACATTATATGATGTGAACCAAAGGTGATTATAGTGATTGTACCCTTCAAAATATAGGGTGATTAATACCTTATGAATGATTAATCCTTAATGATCAAGGAAGTAATGACATAATACATGGTGTCAAGCCTTCAATCAAGTTGAGTTGACCTAATCCAATCATATTTAATGCAAATGTCATCTTGTAAAGGATGAGAGAGAGGACTTCATACATGAATGATAATCATGTAGAGGTTAAGTCCCAACACTTTCAACATAAATGAATGTGTAATTGGGGTATGATTCTTGATAAAGAGATCATGAACCCTAATTAAGAAGGTTAATGAGCCCTAACCCTAATCTAGGGCAATGCAAGGTTTAACCCTAATCTAGGGTAGGGATGTAACCCTAATTGAGGTGATTCCATGAGAAACCCTAATTGAGGGTGATGCCATGTGAAACCCTATTTGAGGGTGATTCCATGAGAAACCCTAATTGAGGGTGATGCCATGTGAAACCCTAATTGAGGGTGATTCCATGAGAAACCCTAATTGAGGGTGATGCCATGTGAAACCCTAATTGAGGGTTATTCCATGAGAAACCCTAATTGAGGGTGATGCCATATCCTATGCAAATGATATGATGAGGAGCCCTAATACAGGGTGAAGGTATGTGAAACTCTAATTTTGAGTTATAATACAGGGATCCCTAATTCTTGGGCAATATGATGATAAAACAAAACCCTAAGTACTAGGTAATAGCAAGAAAGAGCCCTAATGCTAAAATAGTGAGTAATGCCTTATAAAGGTGAATTATCCCAAATAGTTGATCATAGACAACTTTAAGTAAGCAATGCAGTAACCTGAAATGAGTCCATATCATTGAAGATAGCTGGACCATTCTTGTGTGTGACCTATGCACTTCATGGTAAAAGTGATAGGTTAGTGGATGGAAGTATTAAGATGGGAGATACCTTAATACAAGATAAGTTGATAACCCAAGTAAATGGAAGTGATGAGGAAAGTGATACATCAAGATACGACAGATATCACTTTTAGCATTCCAAGGTTGATCCACCTCAAATTCAATATACTTGGACAAGAAACACATGAAGTGTGTTATGTAAATTATTGCAATGAAATGTAATAAGTTTGATATACCTTGATAAGTATATGCTAATATACCTTGAGAATGGGGTTAAGCCAAACTAATGAGTATGATGTAATCATACCATGATAAGGATGAGAAATGAACTCATACATTGTACTGATAATCATTTAATGATAAATGATAAGAGTAATAAACATGATTGAATACTCAAGATGTCGAATGGCCTTGTAAGCCATGTGGTTAGATGTTTCCTAGTAATAGGTAACAAGATGCTTTATGGGCCTTATGAGCAATGAGAACAATTGTGGGCTAGTGAGAGGCACCAAGATAATTATAAAAGTTTATTGTAAGAAATGATAATGTTTTAATAAACTTAATAAAAGGAACAATTGCACTCAGTAAAGAATGTGAAAAGATATGAAGGCTAACCTCAGGGTTCAGAGCCTAGCGAAGGATGTGATGATTAATGATGGGTCAAAGGAATTTATATTCTACGATCCATGTAATTAGGATTGGTTAGAGTCTAATGCCTGGCTGTGTAATCAGGATTGGTTAGAGTCCAATGCCTGGTTGTGTAATCAGGATTGGTTAGAGTCCAATGCCTGGCTGTGTAATCAGGATTGGTTAGAGTCCAATGCCTGGCTGTGTAATAAGGATTGGTTAGAGTCCAATGTCTGGTGGTGTAATCAGGATTGGTTAGAGTCCAATGCCTGGCTGTGTAATCAGGATTGGTTAAAGTCCGATTTCTGGTGGTGTAATCAGATTTGGAGATGTCCAACATCTGGCAGAGGTGTAATGCCTGTAATCAAGATTGGTTAAAGTCCAATGCCTGGCAGTGTAATCAGGTTTGGAGATATCCAATACCTGGAAGAGGTGTAATGCCTGTAATCAGGGTTGTTTAGAGTCCAATGCCAGGCTGTAAAATCAGGATTGGTAGTGTCCAATGCCTGGCGGTGTAATCGGGTATGGAGATGTCCAATACCTGGCAGAGGTGTAATGCATGTAATCAGGGTTGGTTAGAGTCCAATGCCTGGCTGTGAAATCAGGATTGGTAGTGTCCAATGCGTGGTGGTGTAATCAGGTTTGGAGATGTCCAATACCTAGCAGAGGTGTAATGCCTATAATCAGGATTGGTTAGAGTCCAATGCCTAGTTGTGAAATCAGGATTGGTAGTGTCCAATGCCTGGCAGTGTAATCAGGTTTGGAGATGTCCAATACCTGGCAGAGGTGTAATGCCTGTAATTAGGATTGGTTAGAGTCTAATGCCTGGCTGTGAAATCAGGATTGGTGGTGTCCAATGCCTAGCAGTGTAATCAGGTTTGGAAGAGTCCAATACCTGGCAGAGGCTCAATGCCTGTAATAATGACATAGGATTGGTAATAACCCAATGCCTGTGTTGATGATATATGAGTACATGGTAAATATAATTCCATATCTGTTTAGCAGATTGGCTAAAGCCAACAGATGAAACACGAATGTTTCATGGTGACATATTAAGAGAATGAATGTCACAAGAGAAGTTTGACATGATGGTATAATATGATGGATAAATGATATACATGTTCTTCCTATTCCTTATTAAGAGAATAGCTGACCTATTGTTCTATCATAAATGGTTACAATGCTTTAAGATGAGAATGCTTTAAACTACTTATCCTCTGTCCAGTTTTATATTATTAAACTGCTATAATAATGTTTTTGGCGGAGAGTTATATCTCCCGCTGGGGCAATTACAATTGTCTCACCCCCGTGGGATCCAACATTTTTTAGGTGGACAAGCACAGAGGAGAGTGAGAACATCTTGTAGAGGAGGAACTTTAGCAGCAGCAGGGACAGCAGTGACAGCTCAAGTTGAGTAAATTGTCTGTCATGTCATGTAGATAGAAGTCCTATGTGTCGTCTCTGTACTCTCAGGTCCTCGGAGTTAATAGTTAGTGCTTTTAATGAATCATTTTGAGATTTTGGCTTGATGCCTTGAGGTTCTTATGTTGTCTATGTTTAGCTTTTAATGAGGCAGCTGATGTTGTAAACCTCAAGAAGAAAGATGGTACAAGACATGTACTTATGAACCAGGTTGTAATTGTAATACATTGGTTCTTTTTGAAAGAGTTTTCCTATGATTGGATTTCTTTGAAAAAGGTTTTAAATTTTTAGTGATTTTCAGTAATCCGCTGCAAATGATACACTTCCGCATTAGTTAATCTTGTTTTTGTGAGTTAGATGCCACAATTTAGTGGTATCAGAGCTTTAGGTTTGCTGAGTCTACAGAGACATAGGACTAAGGTATCGAGTCTATTCTAAGTGTACCTCAGTGTATCTTATAGTGCCTTCTGCTTATGAGAAGAAGATATATAACTCCAAGATGTCTGGAGAACATGAGTAACATGTTGCTGAGAGCAATGTTGTTGCACCTGTGGGAGGTGCAAGGGATCAAACAAGGGAGGAACCAGTGCCTAAAAATCCCCATGTTGATGGAATCATGAGAGGAAACCCAGATGATCATAATCTTTTTGGGCAATTCATGACCACACTGAGGTATATGGCAGACCGGATGCCAGCACCTGCACCTAGGGCACCAGCTCCCAATGAGGGATATGGTTCTGGTAAGACTTTTGAACGAATATGCCATGTAGGAGCCATAGAATATGCTGGAACATCTGACCCAACAGATGTTGATTTATGGCTCACTGAGTTAGAGAAGGCTTTTAAGATCCTTAATATCCCAGATGTTGACAAAGTTAAACATGTTGTGTACCTTTTGAAGGGTAGTGCTAGACATTGGTAGGCTATAGAAGAAATAAAAAGGAATGATGAAGAGGTTGAATGGGAGGAATTTCGTCGAGAATTTGTCAATAAGTATTTTCCAAGGACTTATTTAGATGAAAAGATCTCATAGTTTGAGAAGATTCGACAAGGATCCATGTCAATAAGTAAATATGAGGTTAAGTTCATGGAACTTTTATGATTTTGTCCTCAGATGACTGCTACTAAGGAGGAAAAGATTCGACATTTTGAGAAAGGATTGAATGTTGAGATGTCTATTTCGGCATCTGCCCTAGAAAGTAGAGAGAGGTTTACCACATTTGTGGAGTCAATTCAAAGGATAGAAGGGTCTATGACAAAGAAATATGAGACATACCTTAAAAGGAAGTCTAAACAATCACAAGAACAAGGAATTAGTAGTACTAAACAATCAAAGATTTCAGTAGTACCGACTCAAGTACAATATAGTGTAGCTGAGAAGCAGTCAGTTAAAAAGCTTTGAGCTTGCTATAGATGTGGACAGAGAGGACATCTGAGGTGGAAATGTCCAAATAGAAAGTGATGAGGTGACTCAATAGAGAAGACACTGGATAAATTGTAATAGGTAGACATATCAAGATAGAACTTTCTATTTTGAATTATCTTGCACTCTCTACTATAAGAAGGGTAGCTGTTATTTAGTTCATCTGTAAAATCCTTTGAGAAAATGAGGAAGAGATAAGTAGAATGAAAACTTGTGTTTAGTTTAAATATTCTCTTATATGTTTTGAAATTTCTCTTTCTTTATTAAGGAAGGGAAGAAATGAAAGAGGAACTCAGAGAAAAATTTGAGACATTAAGTATATCAAATTTAAAGAAATGAAAACATAAAATAAAATAAAAGCATACTACCTAAATTCAGCTCTTGAATACCCTGGCCAGGTATTCATTGACTGAAGGCAAGGTAAGTATGACATACCTAGATTGTTATCTTTTTTATTACTCTGATCAAGTAATCATTCTGAAACAATCCAAAGAAGCCTAATGAAGAAGGAGATGTGGCATGGAGATTTCTACCACATTATAAATGATATATGAAGGAATTTGATTTAATTATAAATCAACTTATAAACAAAAGAAGAATATGATCCTTTGTTTTCTTTCCTTTCAGGGACATGGCAATCAAGTGGTTCTTAGGACACTTGATGTGCACAATTAAAAATGCTTATGGATGGATACTGAGAAAAAGTATCAGTTTGTCGTGAACTTGGGTTACAAGAAAAATATGTGTGTAACAAGTAATGTCCCAGGATGAAACAAAGATGAATATGTGATGTGCTTCCAGCACATGTAATGGATACCAAGGTAAGGGATTCTGGTATCAGATAAAGTATGTTGACCACCTGGAGTGGTTAACTGTGAAATTAGATCAGTTATATAAAATAGCATGGACATCATATGTTAGGGGTTTATGCCTTGCATAAACATGACATTGAGATGTTATGAGACTCGATGAGATGATATATGAATAATATCTGTCTTTTTTTATCTGGGATTTCGGGGACGAAATCCTTGTTAGGGGTTTATAATTTGTAACATCCCTGACCTGGGTTATGCCTTAACCCTAGGTGTTTTTCTTAATATAGATAATTATATGTTTGATTTTATCTTTTGAAAAAGTAATTAAGGCTCAAGAGGAACTTATGTTTCAATTTTTGTCCTTTTTGAACAATGTTGAAATAATGTTTTGTCTATCTTGGACTAAAGTGCAAATTACCCAAGTTGAGGGGTTAAATTGCAAATGTTACATGATAAGATGTTCCTCATATGTTGAAGCATCATGAGAATGAAGATGATGCAGAGGTATGGCTTGTGGTAACCTGAGTACCAAGAAAGAGATGATAAAGCAATGTTTGTGCATTAAAACCTAGTTTTGGTGTAATGTGCAATTTACCCAAAACCTAGGGTTCAATATGCAAATTACCACTTCAAAATAGTCCCTAATGTTTCTTGGAATCATGTAGAGCAAATAAAATGAGAGGGGCGTCTCATTTGTATCTCTTTGGAGGAGAGAGAATCTTGATATTAAAATAATCAAGATTTAAGCATAATTGGAACTTTACTTCCAACTTAATGCAAAAATAAATATATTAATTAAAGGCCCCTTTAACCAAAAGGTGAGGGAGGAGTTTGAAAGATAGTGGACGACCATGTTCCTTGCAAAGGCACGAAAATATCTAGAGGAAGTGGATAACTCACTCACCTTATTATAAGAAAACGAAATATCCACTCACTTATGGATATTAGTATAATATGATTTAAGGTGCTTAATTTTCTTTTCTTTAAATCATGAATAATTAAGAGGAATACGAGGCAAATAAGATAGCCTCGTGACCAAGGAAGGGAAGGGGGAAAATGGCAAGGAAATGGAGTAGATAATCCCTACTTTTGCTCTCCTAAAATGAATTTTTAATAAAATGCATATATGCTCTCTTATCCATAGCTTGGATGGGTAATTTCGAAACCCCTTTCACTTCTTGCTTGCAAAAACGACCAAGGGAGCTTGGAGCAACAGGAGGACTACCCCCAACCTGTTGGTAAGCTTATTGACCTTCTTTCACCATGATTTCATGGTGGAAATTGAAAATAAATGATGGATTTCTTCTTTTCTCCATGCAATCTTCTATCCTAGCCATTCCTTTTCACTCAAAGGTTGAGGACGAACCTTGGGATGGTGAAAGGAGTTTCATCCACCATTTTTGACGTGATCTTGGAGCTTAGAAGCTCAATTGGAGGCGGGTTTTATAACTTGAACCCTTAATATTGTTATTGCATTCAATTCCTTATCAAATTGTTGATCCTTTCTTATTCTCAAATTTTTATTTGGTTGAATGATGCAATCACGATGAAAATAACAGAAAGATTCATGGGTTTAGAGCTTGATGATTATGACATCATCATAAGCACACACTTCCCCAAATATCTTGTGCAAACGGTTTCAAAATTTGGGTCCAATCGGTTTCACCAAACCGTTTGGTGACCAAACGGTTTACAAACCGTTTGGGGTTTGGAATCCCAAACCGTTTAAAAAGGTTGACCATTTGAATGGGTTGACCATTTGAGGTCAGAGCCCTAGAACATGTTGGATAAGGATCAAATGGTTCCAATTGATTAAATAAATGAATAAACAATCATCTAATTGGAAATCCTAATCGGGTTTAGTGTTGATTTTGCAATTGATTAATGTAATTCTTTGGGTTGATTAACCCAAACGGTCTCAAGACCATTTGGAGATCACCCAAATGGTCTCAAGACCGTTTGGAGGTCATCCAGACGACCTCAAGACCGTTCGAGGTCAGGTCATGCCCAAATTTAATGATGGACCAATGATTTTAAAGCAATTAGTTCCAAAATGTCTAATATTGAAGGTTCATCGATTTCAATCATAATTCAATTGGGTTTAAAACCCTAATTGATGACCAATTGAAGGTTTAATCAATTGAAGTATGATTTATTATCTAATTTTAAACATGATGCTTAGGTTCAATTGATGAGTAATTATATGTTTTCAATTGATGAGGGAGTTAACCATGGAAACCCTAAATCAATTTTAGTGGTTGAGACAATTCTTGGTCCAATCGGTTTTGAGGAGGTTTGGACCAAACGGTCTTAAGATTGTTTGAGTCCAAACGGTCTCAAGACCGTTTGGGTCCAAACGATCCCAAACCGATTAAGACTCAAACGATTTCAAACATCTACTTTAGCAAACGGTTTCAAGTACCTACTTTGCTAAACGGTTTCAATTGTTAGACTTAGATCGTTTGAAGGTTATCCATGCAAGACCGTTTGTGGTCTGGTTGGTCAAGACCGTTTGGGGTCTAAGTGACCAAGACTGTTTGGAAGTAATTAATCCCAAACCGCATGGACACTTAAGGTGTTTAAAGATCAATTGTATAATTGAACATTATATAATGTGAACTAAAGCTGATTATAGTGATTGTACCCTTAAAAAGATAGGGTGATTAATACCTTGTGAATGATTAATACTTAATGATCAAGGAAGTAATGACATAATACATGGTGTCAAGCCTTCAATCAAGTTGAGTTGACCTAATCCAATCATATTTAATGCAAATTTCATCTTGTAAAGGATGAGAGAGAGGACTTATTTCATGAATGATAATCATGTAAAGATTATGTCCCAACACTTTCAACATAAATGAATGTGAAATTGGGGTATGATTCTTGATAAAGAGACCATAAACCCTAATTAAGAAGGTTAATGAGCTCTAACCCTAATCTAGGGCAATGCTAGGTGTAACCCTAATATAGGGTAAGGATGTAACCCTAATTGAGGGTGATTCCATGAGAAACCCTAATTGAGGGTGATGCCATGTGAAACCCTAATTGAGGGTGACTCCATGAGAAACCCTAATTGAGGGTGATGCCATGTGAAACCCTAATTGAGGGTGATTCCATGAGAAACCCTAATTGAGGGTGATGCCATGTGAAACCCTAATTGAGGGTGATTTCATGAGAAACCCTAATTGAGGGTGATGCCATATCCTATGCAAATGATATGATGAGGAGCCCTAATACAGGGTGAAGGTATGTGAAACTCTAATTTTGAGTTATAATATAGGGATCCCTAATTCTTGGGCAATATGATGATAAAACAAAACCCTAAGTACTAGGTAATAGCAAGAAAGAGCCCTAATGCTAAAATAGTGAGTAATGCCTTATAAAGGTGAATTATCCCAAATAGTTGATCATAGACAACTTTAAGTAAGCAATGCAGTAACCTGAAATGAGTCCATATCATTGAAGATAGCTGGACCATTCTTGTGTGTGACCTATGCACTTCATGGTAAAAGTGATAGGTTAGTGGATGGAAGTATTAAGATGGGAGATACCTTAATACAAGATAAGTTGATAACCCAAGTAAATGGAAGTGATGAGGAAAGTGATACATCAAGATATGACAGATATCACTTTTAGCATTCCAGGGTTGATATACCTTGATGCATCTCAAATTCAATATACTTGGACAAGAAACACATGAAGTGTGTTATGTAAATTATTACAATGAAATGTAATAAGTTTGATATACCTTGATAAGTATATGGTAATATACCTTGAGAATGGGGTTCAGCCAAACTAATGAGTATGATGTAATCATACCATGATAAGGATGAGAAATGAACTCATACCTTGTATTGATAATCATTTAATGATAAATGATAAGAGTAATAAACATGATTGAATACTCAAGATGTCGAATGGCCTTGTAATCCATGTGGTTAGATGTTGCCTAGTGATAGGTAACAAGATGTTTTATGGGACTTATGAGCCATGAGAACAATTGTGGGCTAGTGAGAGGCACCAAAATAATTATAAAAGTTTATTGTAAGAAATGATAATGTTTTATAAACTTAATAAAAGGAACAATTGCATTTAGTAAAGAATGTGGAAAGCTATTAAGGCTAACCTCAGGGTTCAGAGCCTAGGGAAGGATGTGATGATTAATGATGGGTCAAAGGAATTTATATTCCACGATCCATGTAATCAGGATTGGTTAGAGTCCAATGCCTGGATGTGTAATCAAGATTGGTTAGAGTCCAATGCCTGGCTGTGTAATCAGGATTGGTTAGAGTCCAATGCCTGGCTGTGTAATTAGGATTGATAGAGTCTAATGCCTGGCTATGTAATCAGGATTGGTTAGAGTCCAATGCCTAGCTATGTAATCAGGATTGGTTAGAGTCCAATGCCTGGCTGTGTAATCATGATTGGTTAAAGTCCAATGCCCGATGGTGTAATCAGGTTTGGAGATGTCCAATACCTGGCAGAGGTGTAATGCCTGTAATCAGGATTGGTTAAAGTCCAATGTTTGGCGGTGTAATCAGGTTTGGAGATGTCCAATACCTGGAAGAGGTGTAATGCCTGTAATCAGGGTTGGTTTGAGTCCAATGTCTGGCTGTAAAATCAGGATTGGTAGTGTCCAATGTCTGGCGGTGTAATCAGGTTTGGATATGTCCTATACCTGGCAGAGGTGTAATGCATGTAATCAGGGTTGGTTAGAGTCCAATGCATGACTGTGAAATCAGGATTGGTAGTGTCCAATTCCTGGCAGTGTAATCAGGTTTGGAGATGTCCAATACCTGGCAGAGGTGTAATGCCTATAATCAAGATTGGTTAGAGTCCAATGAATGGCTGTGAAATCAGGATTGGCAGTGTCCAATGCCTGGCGGTGTAATCAGGTTTGGAGATGTCCAATACCTGGAAGAGGTGTAATGCCTGAAATCAGGATTGGTTAGAGTCCAATGCTTGGCTGTGAAATCAGGATTGGTAGTGTCCAATGCCTGGTGGTGTAATCAGGTTTGGAAGAGTCCAATACCTGGCATAGGTTCAATGCATGTGATGATGACATAGGATTGGTAATAACCCAATGCCTGTGTTGATGATACATGAATACATGGTAAATATAATTCAATATCTATTTAGCAGATTGGCTAAGGCCAACAGATGAAACACAAATGTTTCATGGTGACATATTAAGAGAATGAATGTCACAAGAAAAGTTTGACATGATGGTATAATATGATGGATAAATGATATACATGTTCTTCCTATTCCTTATTAAGAGAATAGTTGACCTATTGTTCTATCATAAATGGTTACAATGCTTTAAGATGAGAATTCTTTAAACTACTTATCCTCTATCCAGTTTTATATTATTAAACTGCTATAATAATGTTTTTGGCAGAGAGTTATATCTCCCGCTAGGGAAATTACAATTGTCTCACCCCCATGGGATCCAACATTTTTTAGGTGGACAAGCACGAAGGAGAGTGAGAACATCTTGCAGAGGAGGAACTTCAGCAGCAGCAGGGACAGCAGTGACAGCTCAGGTTGAGTGTACTGTCTGTCGTGTCATGTAGATAGAAGTCCTATGTGTCGTCTCTGTACTCTCTGGTCCTCAGAGTTAATAGTTAGTGTTTTTAATGAATTGTTTTGAGATTTTGGCTTGATGCCTCGAGGTTCTTATGTTGTCTGTGTTTAGCTTTAAACAAGGTAGTTGACGTTGTAAACCTAGAGAAGAAAGATGGTACAAGACATGTACTTATGAACCAGGTTGTAATTGTAATACATTGGTTCTTTTTGAAAGAGTTTTCCTATGATTGGATCTCTTTGAAAAAGGTTTTAAATTTTTAGTGATTTTCAGTAATCCACTGCAAATGATACACTTCCGCAGTAGTTAATCTTGTTTTTGTGAGTTGGATGCCACAGGAACTGACCAAGGAAGTGAACCGATTGGCTCAGGTACCCCAACCGACCGGTTCAGGTGTGAACCGATTGGCTCAGGTCCCCAACTGACCGGTTCATGCTTGAAACGATCGATTCAGTTGGCACAGTTGGTTGTTTGGTGGAAAATCTTGAATCCTTCTACTCCTGCGTTAATCCCGCATTGCCCGGGGTAGAGAACCCTATCCTATGACCCTCCTATATATAGGGGTACTGGGGGCTTCTCAAGAACAACAACTCAGAACACTAGTTGCTCTAAAAAGTTGTCGTTCTCTCTGGTTGTGGTAACTAGGAGAGCCCGAGCAAGTGCTACCCGATAAGGGAGGCACAACAAGGGAAAGACAACTGCAGAAATGTGACTAGTGGCAGGAGAGTGTGTCGGTGACTAGTACGCCGACAGGAGGGTACGACTCCTTCGGGTGCCTTGTGTGACAAGGCTATTGAAGTTCCAGGTGGTCCGTGTGGACTACTATAGAGGCGGGAGACTTCTTCCGCTCCGAGGACAGCTGTCAATCTCGACAGTACCGGTGAGACCAGGAGTTGCACAAACACCGTCCAAGACCGGAGGTGAAGACTGCGCAAGCCGCGAGGTAACATCGCCGAGCAAGCCTCGGGGCAAGGTATGCCTCTACAAACCATCCTTCCTATTATATAGACATTGACGCAATTCCTTTATACTGGATTTGGGGAGAAGAATTTTTTTTTGTTTCCACTACCTTCTCTGTCTTCCCAAAAACCCAACAGTGGTATCAGAGCCACGTCAACTGCTCTATACTTTAGGATTATTGATATATTCAAATTTTGGTTTGTCGCCTTTTTTTATTGCATACGATGTGAATAAAATTGGCTTTATGCATGTCCAATCCTAAATTCACAAATTCCAATATACATATATGATATGTAATATGAATGCACTCAATACGCGTTGCCCTTAAATGAGTTTTGTGGTGGATGTATAGAGTGGTTATGGACAATGAACCCTATGTATATGTGCTTGGTTGAATGTGGTTTCTTGCATCTCAGTCTGCGTACTGATTCCCTACCTCCTTATTCCTGATGTAACTCGAGATAACTCGAGATTTCTTTCCTAAATTTTCTCCCCCCGAATGTAACTCATGGTTTTCCAATTTAAAAGTAAATAGGATAGATCTTTTATATTTCCTATTATGTCAAAGAACGGAGGACAATCTGACGACAACTGAGACGATCGGTTCAATGCGTGAACCGATCGATTGGCAATCCAGACAACCGGCTCAAGGAGCGAGACGAAATCCATGAGGAGATGCACGATGACCAGATGAACCGATCGGTTGGAGGAGCCAATCGATCGGCTGGTGGCACCCAACCGACCGGCCTGATGGCGAGCCGATCAATCATGAAGATGAGTTGATCAAACCCAGAACGACAAAGCACAGAGTTCATCTTGTACAGGTTGCTTGTGATGTGGACCTAGATGACCGTGATTCCTCTTGGCTCGAGGAATGACATTAGGATGGCCATAATTATCACTTTTATGATTTCGCATGTTTACTGTGGGATATAGCATGTATATGATACGTACTATGTATTGTGGTGATTGGATATGTATATGTACCTATAAAACCAAATCCCTCATCTAAATATTAAGTCTTATATGCCTTCCATTAGCAACACACATGAAAAACTTGATCGACCAAACATAGGTTACACTAAAGTGTGGTGCGCCGTCCATCTTGTGGAAGTGTGAAGGGTAGACATGTAGGATCTGCCAAAGCAGGATGCATGTTTATCGTGTCGACTTTTGGGTTAGACTTAACTAGTGATTCTTAGAGCATCTAAGCCTAGAGGCATGGAATGTTCATCGCAAGGTTTTGCACATGTTTATTCATCAAGAGTTGCATATGATGAAATTGGCATGATGGCCTACCTAAATAGTCAAGATTCTGGGCGATCAGCCAAAGCTGACTCATGACTTGATGAAATACGGATCTTGACCCATAGAAGATTGTACGCTACAATCTTCTGAATTGATGGTGAGGGCTATCAATTTGAACAAAAATAGTGGGAGAGATAATTAATTAAAGTCCTAATTATATCATCAACTTTTCAAATCAATCAAATAAGTCAAAATTGAGTTTTGGACTAAATTGCATATATTTCCTTTTTTAGTACAAATGACAACAAACAACAATCACTTTTCATTGTGATCGGTCCTTGTAAAGGAAAAGCTGAATGGGACTAACTTCCACGACTAGTTTAGGACATTGAGAATTGTTCTCACTCAAGAGCAAAAGCTCTATGTCCTGGATACTCCAGCTCCAGAGAAACATACTCCTACCGCACCAAAGGCAGAAAGGGATGCTTATAAGAAGCATTCTAAAGATGCCATTTATGCAAAGTGCTTGATGTTGTGCTCCATGAACCACAAGTTGTAGAGACAACATGAGAACATGGGTGTCATTGAGATGATTCAGCATCTCAAGAACATGTATGAAGATCAAGCACGAAAAGAGAGATATGATGTCTCTAGGGCACTGTTCAAGTGTGTCATGACAGAAGGAGATCCAGTTGGTCCTCACATGCTCAAAATGATTGGGTATGTGGAGGACCTAACAAGATTGGGATTTCCCCTGAGCCAAGAGTTGTCTACTGACGTGATACTACAATCATTGCCAGAATCCTACAGTCAGTTTGTGATGAACTATAACATGAACAACTTTGACAAGCCGTTGATAGAGTTGTTGGGCATGTTGAGGATAGCCGAGGCACAGATGAAGAAGGACAATCCTAAGTCTGTGATGATGATCAACAATAAGAAAGGAAAGTCCAAATGCAAGGGCAAGGGCAAGGCTAAGAAAGGTTCTGATGCTAGCCAGCAGCCCAAGTCATCTTCAACTCTCAAAGCCAAGGGAGGCGTGACCAAGAGAGGCAATTGTCACCATTGTCAAAAGCCAGTACATTGGAAAAGGAATTGTCCTCTCTATCTGGAAGAAATAAAGAAGAAGGAGGTGACAGACGTCTCCACCTTAAGGTGTCATGAAATAAACTTGTAACATTTTTGAGGTATATGATACCAAGATATAAAACGTAAAGCACCCAATAAATGGGGAAAGTGTTGCCGTCATAGATAGGAGTACTTTAGCTTATTTTCAGCATTGAAGGCATGTAATAGAGTTATGAACTGCTATTTCATATTTGCCAATGGATAGAAACACCTTTATTTTTGTATATTGTATGATAATGATGGCAATTAATAAAGTTGATGTTTCAATCTTTGTGGCAATACCTTGTTTATCTTGTGGTACTTGGTATGCATAAGATAAAATGATACCTAAAAATTATTGATAACTCAAACAATCAAATTAGCATAAATCATGAGAAATTCATTTCTAGTTTTCATATGATGGATAAATCTAGACTCTCTTGGTTAGAGAACCAGTAAGAGACATGAATCTCTTGGACATGATCAATCTTCACTAGTCATAGTAGGAGATTGATTATCCTATTAGGTATAATACATGTGATGTATTTACATACCTATTGGAGTTAATGTTGGTACTTCAATTGGTGTTTAGAGAAATACCAATATGAATATCTTGAAGTGTTCAAGAATATCATAGATGAAGTATGAATTTGGTAACGTGTTAATTCTTGATGAGATCAATGAATGAAATACTTGAACCAAATGTTTGAGATCCTTATGCGAGATTATGATAGTGTATCATAATGAAATCATGATTAAGGCATGGTGATGTCTAAATCAAAAGGAGTCATACTCTAAGGAGTTAGAGGATGATTATCAAATAACTAATTTCTTCTTAAATAAGGAATACTTGACACTAATAAAGGACATTAAGAATCACAAAGGGTTGTGAGTTCTTATATCCTTGACAGATACACCTCGATTATCTATGTGATGAGTTGGTCATGTGATGAATCAACTATCTAGATGAATATGAGGAACCAGATTTTGAGTTATGGTTTATGACCATTACATTCTAAATGACTTCCATGTGAACCATAAGGTATGACCTTGGTGGTAGCACTCATTGGGATGACATCCATAAGTGAAAATGAGTCTTAGGTGTTAAGACACATGGATGACATTTTGAGAAGGATGATGCTTGTTGATTGCAACTTAATGACTAAGAGATTTGGCATACAGATACTAAAACTACATTCCTATGAGGAATAAAACAAGGATGTGTACGTGACACAACCTGTAAGGTTTATGAATCCATTGACACAAATGAAGTCTATAAGTTACAATGTACTAATCAATATGATTGATTAAGTACAAGCAACTCAGAGCTGGATCTTTACTTTGATGATATAGTCAAAAGGTTTGACTGATATGTCAAAGATAAAGAGAGATCTGTGATTTAGTGGGAGCGTATTCACATTCTACATGTTGATGTGAAATGGAAATGTTCTAGAATGGAAATCCAAAGTGGAAATTATCTTTAAGGAAGATAGAGACGTTTCCTATGTGATAGGAATAGAGATCTATGGAGATAGTTCTCAAAAACTCTTGACCTAAAAAGAGAAAGCATACATTGGCATTCTATACTGAAGGGTTCAGTGCGCATAGATTCAGTGGGAGAAAACTTGTCCATGTTACATGGAGTTAGTATCCCAAGGCCAAGTGTCCAATTCTTATGAAGAATGGAAACACTAAGAATAGATATGGATCTATGATGTATGTAATCATCCCATTATCTTGCATGTATGGACATAGCAAGAATAAAAATGCATTCATCATCTTGTATGTAGGACATGAAAATATGATGTGCTCATCTTGATAACTCGCATGTGGGACATGACGAGTGGATGTCTGTCTAGTTCCAGTAAGGGTTACTAGAATACCATAAGAACTTGATAAGTACTTGAGAAATACTAGTTCTATGGAAATAAGGAAGGGTTCACTGTAAAGAGTTACACTAGTGTGAACTTCTGAAAAGGACAGAAAATTAATCGCAAAATATATATGGGATGTATAAAAGTGAATGTTTGTTGATAAATGAAAACGTTCCAATAAAGCCGTTTAAAGGAAAAGCCGAGTATCCTTGTCTTAGAGAACATTAGTGGATGCTATATGGATCTGTAAGTTCATGAGATGAATTTATAGATATTTCGATCTTTGATGACAAGTAAGGAGTACTTGGTCATGTAATGTGGCTAAAGGTTAGCAAAGGAATACTAGATCACATATTACGACAACTCCATCTCATATGTGTGACGTACATCGAAGAGATGAGAGACATGCAGTTAATACCGACTTTGGGAAGGTGTTGCCATAACTCACTATGTTAGCACTAGAGCACAGTAACATGTGGGACATGTTTGAAGATCACTATGAATATGATTCAAGGGTGATTGGCTCACAGTGCAAGTGGGAGTCTGTTGGTATGTATGCCCTGAGAGCCAATCATGGGATGATTGGTGGGATACATTAAGATTGATTTGATAAACATCAAAGGCAAGCTTCCAATTCTTTCTAGTTCAATCATATGAGATAATGATAGAACATATTGAATGTCTAGAGAATGACAGTACTCAATGACGTATGCTTTCAGCTTCAGGACCTGAACGATGAGATCATACGGATGCTAATAGTTTGTGCATTCTTATTATGTCCTTAGTCGTATGTCATTATGGAAGGTAGATAGACAACAATGACACACAAGACTGGATTGTAGTGTTGGTTGATGATAGAATCTCATTAGTCATGATATGGAGATATCAAACCAAACACATAGGTACTTGTTAGAGAATAAGTGTACCGGATAGACCCACCGTGAGTTTGACACATGGAACCATGACATGGTAGTCACAGTCAGTTCTAACAGTGATGGTGGTGAGTGTGATTCTTTGACCTGAAATCACTACACTCAACACATGTCATTGGGTACACTTTGACATCATCAAACGCAGTCCTGAAACATGGGTTGTTATAAAGGTGATGATTGGGTGGCTTTGACACATGGGGCTTTTGAGGGGTAAGTGATAGATATGGGATTTGTCCCTCCTGAGGGAGTTTGATATCCATGGCCACTTGATGAGTAGGATTGAGATAGGTGTGTGCATGCATGTGTGAATCAATATGTGATATTAATGTTACACATATCTCCTCCAATCTACTCTGATTTCAAGAAAGTGAATGAACGTTGACAAGATGATTGCTCCATGCCTTGAGTTTATTCGGGATATCAGTGATAAAGGAATTATACATTTGATGTAACACCATTCACGGATTGTAGGATTGAAAGTTGTTCTCCAACTTTCTATTTCACTTGGGTAGCATTGATGTGTGACTAGGCACCGCTCTTTTCTTGTGAAGTCATAAGTGTTATGGACTTTCACTGCCAACGTGAAATGGGCATGTAGGGTCACACACATAGGATTTAACCTGGAAGAGGAGTTTGTCCACAAACAATGTTTATATTGATTACTAAAGGAGTTTAGTAGTTCAATTAAACACTCAATCAATTGATAGCTCAATATCATAGTGTTCAAGGTGTTGGACTGATTGATTAGAGTATCAAATTGATTGAAACTATAATTGACTGATTTTGCACAGTCTGCACTCCCAACCGATCGGTTCATGTGATGATCCGATCGGCTCAGGACATGTTGGGATGAACGGTTCAAGGGTTGAACCGATCGGCTCAACTGGTCCAAACGAGTGAGTTGGGAAAGTGAGGTTGGCAAGAAATTTCTCTTCGTTTCACTTATCCAATTTGATTGGAACAAGGATTGGTATTTGGATCAATTCGAAACAAAAGAGGAAAAGTCAATCAGGAACTGACCAAGGCAGTGAACCGATCATTTCAGAAGTGAACCGATCAGTTCAGGTGCCCCAACCGACTGGTTCAGGTGTGAACCGATCAGCTCAGGTCCCCAACCGATCGGTTCATGCTTGAAACGATCGGTTCAGCTGGCGCAGTTGGTTGTTTTGTGGAAAATCTCAAATCCTTCTACTCCTACTTTAATCCCGCATTGCCCGGGGTAGAGAACCATGTCCCATGACCCTCCTATATATATAGGGGTACTGGGGGCTTCTCAAGAGCAACAACTCAGAACACCAGTTGCTCTGCAAAGTTGTCGTTCTCTCTATTTGTGGTAACCAAGAGAACTCGAGCAAGTGCTACCCGATAAGGGAGGCACAACAAGGGAAATACAACTGCAGAAAAGTGACTAGTGGTAGGAGAGTGTGTCGGTGACTAGTACGTTGACAGGAGGGTATGACTACTTCCGGTGCCTTGTGCGACAAGGCGATCAGAGTTCCAGGTGGTTTGTGTGGACTACTACAGAGGCGGGATACTTCTGCTTCTCAGAGGACAGGTGTCAATCCTGACAGTCCCGGTGAGACCAGGAGCTGCATAGACACCATCCAAGACCGGAGTTGAAGACCTCATAAGCCGTGAGGTAACATCGCTGAGCAAGCCTTGGGATAAGGTATGACTCTATAAACCATCCTTCCTATTGTATAGACGTTGATGCGATTCCTTTATACTGGGTTTGGGGAGAAGAATTGTTTTTGTTTTCGTTGCCTTCTCTGTCTTCCCAAAAACCCAACAATTGCATCATATGTAATTCTTGATACGCAATACGCACAACTCCTTGCCATAATCATCTACATGTTTTTGGTCTTAGATGCTCTAAGATTACCAATTTAAGCCCAACCCAATAGCCAACGTGATAGATATGCACCCTGCGAAGGTAGAACCTAGATATCTACGATCACACTTCCTTGAGGTAGACATCACACCACACGAGGGCATAACATGTGCTTAGTCGAACAAGCTTTTCATGTGTGTTGATAGTGGAAATCATCTTAGACTTAATATATTTCGATTTGAGGGATTTATATATATCATATATACATATACATATATTATATCCAATCGCCACCTATATAGTATGTATCATATACAAGCTATATCCCACAATGTAAACATGCAATATAAAACAAAGGTGACAGTTATGACCATGTCTATTTTAATTCCTTGTAGCTACAAGGAATTACTACCACCTAGGTCAATCATCACATGACATGTATGAACCTATTGTTGGTGTAGATATGTTCTTGCCAATCTGGGTAAGATCGGTCCAACCCTTGAACCGGTCGTCTCGCCTGTTGTCTGGTCACTTGGTAGCCAAGAACGGTTGTTTGGCCTACAATCCAACCGATGTTTGGACACCTTCTAGACGGTCAGTTGGGTCCACCATCCGGTCATCTAGACTCCTGTGAAACCTATGTTTAGACTCCTTCCAAAGGTCGGTTGGAACTAATGGGTGGTCGGCTCGCACCATTGTTCTGTCCTCCATGATCCTCCATATGGTTGTCTTGTCTCACGAACTGGTCATCTGGCGATGATCATCTTCTTCGTCATTACAAGAAAGAAAACAATCCTATTGCTACTTTATTACAAATCAAAGAGAACCCTCAAGTTACATTCGAGGGGAGAAAAGGTAGGAATGAATTAACTTTAGATTGGGAATAAGAAGGTAGAAGCTCGGTATGTAGACTGATATAAATAGGAATAAAACTAAACCATCCAACCATACACATATTTGGATTATTGGTCATAACCATGCTACACATAACTCGTCAAAACCATTAATAGGACGACGTGTGTAAATTACATATGTATTATATATATATATATATATATATATATATATATATATATATATATATATATATATATTAGTTTGGGATAATGTGGCCTTTGATTGGATACGCATATGATACAGTTTAAATATTTGCACCGTATTCAATAAACAAACAATAAAAACAAAATCCGATCATATTGGTTATCCTAAAATAAAGTAAATTGACGTGGCTCTATTACCACTATTGGGAAATACAAGCATAGAGTATGGAAGTAAAAAAATCTATCTATCTGTATTCTTATAACAACAAGATCGCTTCTAGTACTATGAAATGGGAAGGATGGTTTAACGAGTTATACCTAGTCCTGAAGCAAGTCCAGTGACAACAACTCGTTGTAGTGCAATTTTCTTCTTGTTGCTCTTAGATGGTGGTTGTGTAGTTCATGTTCTTCTCCACGTACATCGGATATGACAACAACTATAGCAACTCATGCAGTCTCACCATGGACTGCAGACTGACTTTTCCCTCCTAGAAACAGCCAAAGGACTCATGCCTCTAGAATAGTCCACACAGACAAATTATAACTCCTATCATTTAACTAGAATAGATAGGAAAGAGTTATCTCTCTCGTTGGTGAACTAATCACCAACTTGCTCTCCCGTAACAATGATGCTCAGTTTTTCTCTACCTTGTTATCTCTCCTGGTCGGGTAAGACTTTCTTGGGCTCTCTTGGTTACCACAACCAGAGAGAACAACAATTATAAGATCAATTGATTCTCAATTGTCTATGTTGTTCTCTAAGAAGCCCTCAGTACCCCTCTATTTATAGGAGGGGTTTGGGTCAGGGTTGCCAATCTGTTTGGGATATGTGTAGGAGTGGAAGGGACTAGAAGATCTTTAATTTTTGCAACATGCGGCACCCGAACCAGTTGTATGGGAACCCAAACGGCCGTATGTTGCGCAAGTTGATTAGTTTGCACTATGAGATGGTCATCCCGTAGTTTCCTAATTGTACACAACTTTGGCAAAACCTTTTCCAATTAATGCGAACATGAATTTCCTTGTATCAATAGAATTGATCAATCAAAACAATCAAACTATATCACGAATTCGAGAAAGTTACTAGAACCTTCTGTCGGACCAATCAAGCCGATCAGTTCACTAGGTGAACTAGTCATCTCTCTCACCCAAGCCTATCAATTCACACAGTGAGCTGATCAATTAGTGCCATATTTGTGTAGAACTCTAGTTGATTAAGTTCCAATCATCCTGACACTCCAAACAGATGTTTCAACACTTGATATGATCATCTAGCTCTCCAAATGATCACCTCACCCCATGATTCGATCATTTGGTAGTGATGTCAACCAATCTGTAATGTGAATTCAATACCTAAACACTTTAGTAAGCAATCAATCATTATTCAAGATTAAACTCCTCTTCAAGATGAGTTCCTATGTGTGTGACCCTATAAGTCCCATATCATGTTGGCAGTGAATGTCCATAACTAACTTATGAAATCACAAGCAGAGAGTGGTGCCTAGTCGCACATCAATGCTACTCAAGTGAATGGAAAATTGGAGAACAACTTCAACCTACAATCTTTGTGAGGTGTTAAAGTGATTGTATAATTCCTTCATCTTTGATATCCAAGATGAATTTGAGGCATGGAATCATTGTACTCTCAACATTCAAACACGTTCCTTGAACCCAGAGTAGACTATCTTAGATAATGTGACCTCAAAATCATATATTGATTTGCATGTGCATGAGCATGTGTTTCTCAGGCTCTCTTATCATGTGGCGAGGATATCAATCTTCAGTAGGAGGGAAAAATCCCATCTCTATGACTCACAATCAGTCCCCATGTGTCAAAGATACCCAATCATCACCTTTATGGCAACCCATATTTCAGGACTACGTTTGATGATGTCAAAGTATACCCAATGACATGTGATGAGTGTAGTGATTTCAGGTCAAAGAATCATAATCACCACCTTCACTAAGAGAGATGACTATGACCACCAATGATGGTTTCTATGTTTCACTCTCAAGGTGGGTTTGTCTGATACATTGTTCCCTAACATGTATATGTGTGCTTGGTTTGATATACCATATCATGACTGATGAGATTCTATCATCAACCAACCCACACTCCAGTCTTATGTGTTATCGGTGTCTATCAACCTTCCACAATAACAACCGACTAGGGACATAATAAGAATGTACATACTCTTAGCATCCATATGACCTCATTCTCAAGTCACATACTTGAAGACATATGTCATTGATTATTGTCATTCTTTAGACACTCATAATGCTTCCTCATTATCTCATAACCGAATGAAACACAATGAATTTGAAGCTTTCATGTATAAGTATTGATCATATCCTTTATGGTGTATGCCATGTCAACCATCATATGATTGTCTCTCTGGACATACCTTACCAACAGTTATGTCTAGGAAGCCCCCAATACCCCTCTATTTATTGGAGGATCAAGGTTAGGGTTCCCAGTCTATGCAGGAGTCGAAGAGGATGGAATTTTACAATTGTTGCATCTTGTATGCGGCAAGACAGCCCATTCATTGGTGAACCAATAGGTTAGCATGTGAGTCAATCAGTTCAACCCTTGAACCGGTCATTTCATCATGTTTCCCAATCGCAATTGTATTGGCAATTAATATCTGATTTAAAGCATAACATGACATCAACATAAATCCTTGATCCAATCAAATTGATCTGTGAACCAGGTGGTTCATCACATGAACCGGTCATTTGGGACCATGAGTTGATCGGTTCACTAAGTGAACCAGTATTTTCATGCCCCTAGTTCATCTAGTATTCAGCCAACACAATTTCAATCAACCTGACACTCCAACTGATAGGTTCAATACTTGAACCGCCCTATTCAAAGACTGGTCTACCAATTGTTTTTTAAATTGAATACTTACACACTTTAGTAATAAAATTAAACATCCTTCATGAATAAACTCCTATTCCAAGTGTATATTCTATGTGTGTGACCCTATAGGTTTCAATTTACATTGGCAATGAATGTCCATAACTATTTTATGATGTCAAAAGCAATGAGCGATATCTAGTAACACATCATTGCTAACCAAGTAATTGGAAAGTTGGAGAACAACTTCAACCTACAATTTGTGATTGGTGTTACCGTGTTTATATAGTTCATTTGTCACTGATATCCATATTGAACTCGAGGCATGGAATCATCATCCTCTTCAATCATTCAATCTATGTTCTATGAACTACAACAGACTTTTTGAGATATATGTAATCTTAATATCACATATTGACTCACATCATCATGGCCATGCATTTCTCAGTCTTTGTTATCAAGTAGATAGGATATCACAATCCTTTAGGAGCATCTACATCACTCACATTCATCCCCATGTGACACAATGCACCCAGGCACCACCTTTATGGAAACCCTTATTCAAGGTCACAATGGATGATGTCAAAATATGCCGAACAACATGTGATGAGTGTGGCAATTTCAGGTCTAAGAACCACAATCACCACAAACACTATGAGAGATGATTCTGACTACCAATCATGGTTTCCATGTATCACTCTCAAACTGGGTTTATCCAATGCACTATTCTCTAACAAGTATATATGTGTTTGGTTGGACATCACATATCATGACTAATGAGATTTTGTCAATAACAAACACACATTCTAGTCTTAAGTGTTATTGTTGTTTATTAACCTTCCATATTAACAATCGACTAGGGACATAACAAGAATGTATATACTCTTAACATCCGTATGATCTAATTGTTCTAGTACTCAACATGAAGACATATTTCATTAAGTAATTTCATTATTTAGACATTTATTATGACACATCATTATCTCATAACTAAATAAAATAGAATAAATTGGAAGTCTATCTTTATTATTAATCAAATTGTTCACAAAATATACCATTAAAATCATCATATGATTGTCTCTCTAGGCATACATACCAAAAACCACTAGCTCCCTCCTAATCTTTACATTTTCTTCAATGCATTCAATGTTTGATTTTATCTTCTTGTTCTTCTTGGCAAACATCTTCATTTCTTTTTTTTGTGGTGCAGGTGTTTCTTGTTTCCCTTCTACTGGAACTTCTTTTATTGTTGGAGGTGCATATGCTATAGAGATGAAATGTAATGCAGTGAATTGTGTTGATTCCTCCATGGAGTTGAATTGTCTCTTAAAATTGTTGTTCTCTTCCTCCAAGTCATGAACTCTCACTTTCAACTTCTTGTTTTCCTCCATTACCTCTACAAAACTTTTGAAGACATTCATTGTGCACATCTCCTTGTTCTTTGCTATATCATTCTCAAGAGACTTGATTCTATCTACCAAGATATAATTTCTTGTGTCAGATTCTTCATCTAACTTTTTTTTTCCTTTGACTTCACACTCTCCCTCCCTTATTGTGAATACTTGGACTTGTATTGTGGGAACTTTTTTCCGTGTTATGTAAAATAGTATATCTTGTAAGTTTTTATCACTTCCCAATCATCACTATTTTCCACCTTCAACTATTTTAGAACGTCCAGAGAAGATTTTAATATAATTACATAGATGTATTTTGCAATACAAACAACATTTCTATAATAGAAACTTGCATTTTACCAGACAAGCAACATTTTTGTAATATAGATAAGAATTTTGTAATTGGAAATAAATCTTTGTATTAGAAATAATGATTTTGTAACACAAACATGAATTTTTTTATAGAGACAATCTTTCAGTAATACAAGAACATAGTTTGTACGGGAAATGAAGCTTATGTAATACAAAACATGCATTTTGTAATAGATAACAATGGAGTACTACAAACATATATTGTAATAGAGATAAGAATTTTGTAAACTGATATTGTATTTTGTAAGAGAAATACAAATTTAGCAATATAAACATACACCTTGTAATGGAAAAAAATCAGTAATATGGACTTTTACCTCATCTTTTCCTATAGATGACAATTCTTTTGTTATGTTCACTGTAGCTTCTCATTTCTTAACCCTCGTCTTTGCATTATTATATTTGTTTATTCAAAATTTCTTATCTCCAATGCCTAAGCCTACATCCATTCTTTTGTAGTTTATACACATTCAATTTGTTGTCTTACTTAAGAAGGAAAAATACAAAAGTAAATCTGGTTTTTGTACTTCCATATAAGCACACCATACAACTGGTGGAATAATGGGTCTTCTTCTTTGTTATTTCACCTAACATCATTGTCTTAATTTGTCCTTTCATGATCTCCATCTGCTGGAAATTGCTTGTGTACTACTTTGTCCAATTTAGAGATAGAGTTGTTGTCACATCATTGAGATAATGTAAGATATACAATGATGCATTATACCTTGTGTCTGGTACAAGGAATGTGACCCTGAGGTACAACATCTGACACCTACACATGTTTTGGTAATCAACTTCAGTATCACCAGTCATCATTCTTTGCCATGTCTTTGCAAGGTTTTCCTTGTGTAGAAGCTCCATTTGCTTCATCCTTTCTCCTGAAATGTATGCTTCCTCTCTACCTTATTTGTCATTTTTGGAAAACATTTCCTCCCCAAGCATATCCTCCCCAACCTTCCTAACTACCTCTGAGTTCTTAATTGACACAATACAATGCCCGCACATGGTATTCCTAGAATGACACCAACATCTCCTATTGTCATTCTCACTCTTAAGCCATTTGTCATTTCAAACTCATCACCACCTACAAATTTCTCAATAATGTCATGTAGAACACCAATCTCATCTTTTAGTTGTGGCATATTGATTAGCTTGGCAAATGTTGTACTCTTCATCATTTTAAGTTGTCACCTATTTGAGGAGGAGGGGGAGTGGGGTCTCCCTAATACTAAAAAAAAAG
This sequence comes from Alisma plantago-aquatica, assembly GCA_963693085.1. Lineage (NCBI taxonomy): Eukaryota > Viridiplantae > Streptophyta > Magnoliopsida > Alismatales > Alismataceae > Alisma > Alisma plantago-aquatica. Next base: position 216,564,198 of record OY856412.1, read on the forward strand.
TTGTTTTGCACTACAAATAGGTCCATTCCTAATTTGGATATATCCATTGATGTAACATCGATGATTTAGAAATTGAATATTTGCATTTGTATACAACACTTGATGTAAGTTCAATATTCTAAGTATATAGCCATGCATGCTATGATAATTGAAATGGAAATATAAACAATACACATAAAATTGTTGGAATGTGTGCCTTTTTGAACTATTACATTTTGTCATTACATATTTCTCCGACAGAATACAATTTACCACTTTGTATTACATAATATTTGTTTAGGTTACAATTATATACTTCAAATTACATTTACTCTATTAGTATTACAACATGTTAGCTCTTTTTGCAAATATGACATACATGCATCAACACAATCGACAACGTGAACCAATTATAAATTTTTTTGTAGGGATATTCACATTGAAGTGATCTATACCCCAACTTAGAGGAGATAGATTTGTCATTTAGCACCAACAATGTGTTCTCCCAACAAGGATAGTTGCAGGTTTACTCTTAGTTGGCATGATTCTCTTATCACAAAAAATCCAGTTTCTCCCTTATCTACCGTCTTGTTTGATTTTCCAGGGGATATCTTCCTAGGCCACATCCTTGGAAACTAAAATAATATCGATATTGAAGGATATGACTTATAATAGACAATTTGTTCTGCAGTATGCTATAAATTACATTTTCAAGTGAAATGGTAGTTTAGTTGAAGGTGTATGAAGAGTATCAATATTAGTAGCTACTTTTTTTAAGAAATTAGGTCACTAGAGGATGGATTTGACCTCTGGATTTTCTGACCAATCATTTGCCCTTCACATCAACTATCTCTCGACTACCATATGTATGTTCTTCTATATATTCATCAACACTCATGTCCTCATTAATTTCTTTCTATTTATCATTTTAATCTGTGCTTGCTCCTTCTGTGTCTTTTTTAGTCCTTCTCTCACTTGTCTAAACCCCTTTATCAGAACTGTCAAGAGCATCTAGCGCTTTGTGAGCTTTCTTTACAAGGCTAGACTCGACGAAATCGTCAACACTTTCATAGAAGTTGTTATTATCCCTTGTATCGTCAGCCCTGTCTTCATCTTGTACATGAACTAGGGCTCATTTTGTAACGGCCCCCATTTTTCGCTCTTTATGTATGCCCTTTGATTTCCCCATAACTTCAATTTGAACAGGGAAAGAGGAAGGATGAATTGAGAACAAAGGAAGATAGAAGAGGAATCAGGTTTAATGGAAACACATGATACCTTCCCATCTTTGTGACGATTTCAAGTAGCAATGACACAGATGTTGAGCCTTCACACATATTCCCGCTACGGAAACTACTACTAAAGAAGCAATGACAGCAGAACCTTTCGCTAGCCCCTTTTCCTTAGAAACTTCTCCTCAGACGATTATACACCTCCATAGAATCTTCTCTGCACATATTCCATCATCTTCGTTCCTCCACAATGTCTTTGTTGCCGCATTTCACTCCTTTCCGCACATTACTCAGGCGCTTGTATAATGTCAATTAGGTGGGAGGATACTTGGTAAATTAGGAGGACAAAGGTAGTAAGTCAGGAAAATGCAAGTAAATAAAATGAAGTTGCCTGCACGGGTAGAAATTATACACACACCCACACACACACACACACACACACACACACACACACACACACACACATATATATATATATATATATATATATATATATATATATATATATATATATATATATATATATATATATATATATATATATATATATATAGGGTGTTCATTCATTGCCCGCGCGGGTAGCATGGATTTTCGCTACCCTGCAGCCAAAAAAGTAACTCTCCTAGCTAAGAAAGTAACTCTGCTGTAAAAAAAGTAACTATGATGTCAAAAAAGTAACTCTGCTGGCCAAAAAAGTAACTTTGTACAAAATATACAACAGATATATATAAGGACGGGTTTTTTGATTTTGGAGGGGCAACTGATATTATTTTTGGCTCAAATTTTTTGGAGAGCTAGACAAAATAGTCCTCTACAATTTTGAATTTTTTTTTGAAAAAAAGTGATCGGAAGGGTGGGCGGGTAGCTACCCGCGCGGGCAATAAAGATGGGCCCATATATATATATATATATATATATATATATATATATATATATATATATATATATATATTCAAGCTAAAATATACTCGAGTGTATTTGTAGAAGAATACACTCAATTAGCTTTTACTTATGTAATATTTTTTTTCAAAAATCTAATATGTTGATCTTCTTAATTATCTTGTGAATAACTCAAATAAAAAATTTGAGCACATTTGGATATTCATAGGTCATGTTATAAAGACCGTAAAAATTATACATTTCAAATTAGTTTCGTGCGTCGATTTTGTTGCCCTCGGATGAGTAACTTGCACTCATCGAAATGGACTCAAAATTTGTATGTAGTCTAATTATAGTATGGCAATGAAGATCAATGGTTTACATCTTACAAAAAATAGTCTTGATATGCAAACACACTTGAGTGTATCCGTGCGATCTGTACACTTGAGTGCATTCTAACCTGACTATATATATACATATATATATATATATATAAATATATATATATATATATATATATATATATATATATATATATAAATATATATATATATATGGTAGCGATCCAGTGAGAAACATCCTACGGTGAGAGCATGAGAGGCATTTGAATAACTACAAATTAGTAACTATTTTTTAAAATCCAACCATATAGATGGAAAAAGCATTATTTCATTTACCTTGTCGCAAAAAATCATTGCAATCAGACATTGTTTACATGTCCATATGTACAATATATACTTTTTACATCCAACGGTCAGGCTGAATATCAATATAGAGTGTTGAAAAATATTTGGCTGTTGTGAATGATCTACAAATTGGATGGTGATAAAATTTTATAGGAAGGTAGATATTAAGGTATACTTATAATCCGTACGGTTGGATTATGAAAAATTGATCTATGTGGAGAGTTATTCAAATGCCTCTCATGCTCTCACCAGATATGTTTCTCACTGGATATATATATATATATATATATATATATATATATATATATATATATATATATATATATATATAGAGAGAGAGAGAGAGAGAGAGTCAAGCTAGAATACACTCGAGTGTATCCGGAGCGGAATACACTCAAGTAGTTTTTCATGATACAATATTTTTTTTTAAATCTAATCCATTGATCTTCTTAAACATCTCGTGAACAACTCATATGCAAAATTTGAGCACATTTGGAAATGTATAGCTCATGTTATGAAGACCGCAAAAATTATGCATTTCAAATTAGTTTCGCGCGTCGATTTTGTTGCCCTTGGATGAGTGACTTACACTCATCCAAATGGGTTCAAAATTTGTATGTAGCCTACTTATAGTATGACGGTGAAGATCAATGGTTTACATTTTGCAAAAAATAGTCTTGATATGCAAACACACTTGAGTGTATTCGTGTGATCCATACACTCGAGTGTATTCTATCCTGACTCTCTATATATATATATATGTATATTTATTTATTTATATATATGACTGTTCATTCGTTACCCGCGCGGGTAGCCAGAATTTTCGCTACCCGCTGGAGTAACTCGGGTCCAAAGAGTAACTATATGGTACGCTGGAGTAATTTGTCTGAATAGGAAGAGTAATTATATGGTACGCTGGAGTAACTCTGAGATCAAAAGAGTAACTGCGCAGAAAATATACATGCAGTAAATATATGGACGGTTTTTTTTATTTTGGGGGGGGGGGCAAATGATATTATTTTTGGATCAAATTTTTTGGGGAGCTAGAAAAAATGGTCCTCTACAACTGCGAAAAAAAAATTAAAAAAAACATATCGGGAAGTGTGCGCGGGTATTAAAGCTAAGCCATATATATATATATATATATATATATATATATATATATATATATATATAGAGAGAGAGAGAGAGAGAGAGAGAGAGAGAGAGAGACTAGAATACACTCGAGTGTACAGATAACGCCGTACACCGCAATGGTGTTTGCCTATCTAGACCATGTTTTTCTAAAATCTAATCCATTGATCTTCATGGTTACAATAATAATAGGTCACATACAAAAGTTGAACTCATTTGGATGAGTGTAAGTCACTCATTCAAGGACAACAAAATCGACGTATAAAACTGATTTGAAATACATAATTTTTGCCTCCTTTAGATGCACAACATATAAGTGTCTAAATGAGCTAAAATTTATTATATAGTATGTTCTTATGATAACTAAGAAGATCAACGGTTTAGATTTTTCAAAAATTTATTTCATCTTCAAAAATGACTGAGGTGTACGGTACCGACGGTACAGTCGAATGTACACTAGCCTCTCTCTCTCTCTCTATATATATATATATATATATATATATATATATATATATATATATATATATATATATGAATGTTTTTAATACCCGTGCGGGGTAACTAAAATATGCTACTCGTGTTTTCAAAACACGGCGGCTCAGTAGTAATTGAGCATAATTTTAGCGATAGTAAGAATTCCAGCTCCTCTATATGCATTCCTGATTCTGCCAACTCCACAGGACCGCGGTTGGGGCAGATGGGTACAGGGAAGATCCTCGCTGGGGAAGATTCAGGAGCGGGCCCTGGAGGTTGAGTGACCGGAGTGTGACCGTCGTGACATCACCGAAAGTTCCTGCCAAATCGATCGGTTACGCTGAGCAACGAACATGCGGCGGGTTGTTGGCTGCAGTACGATCCATTCAGGGATGTCAGAGTCCACCCACAACAGTGATAGTTCTAGGAGGCGGAGGTATAATTGGTATGCGGCTACATCTGCGACACTTGACTTCATCGCCGCCGAAGCAACCGTTGCAGGATTGATCTTGGGTATATGGGATTAAGAGAGAAAAATTCTCCCCCCATCGTATTTTGAAACCGTTCCGGGATTGATCTTGGGTATATGATGTTGTGTGTGGAGGAGTAAGTCAAGGAATCAGGAGTAGGAAGACGAGGTGTGGATTTCGAGATTAGACACGATGATCATGTCGATCTTCCAGACGTCGGAGTTGCAGTCCAAGTCTACCATGATTGTCGGGACGTGGATACATTATTTATACGCAGGGGACAGGAAGCTTGAGTACAAATTAGCTAAACATTTCTGGTAAAGAATGAAACTAGTGGATGATCGGAGAATCGGAGATATGATAGTCTTGATGGGAACGAGACTGGGGAGGGTGATTTTATGGGAAGGGAGAGTAGATACGGTAGTCCTAATCTTCAGCCACCGTGTGGATGATGATGGATCGACAAGGTGAAACACCGAAGGGAGAGTAAATATATTGTAGTGTTCTAAATGTGTGAATCAGGAGTGGAACTGGGAAGGAGGTTGGGGGGACTTTAGCCCTCCCCCTCCTCTTTTCAAAAAATAATGAAATTTAATTATGAAAGTATAAAAAATATTAATAATAATTAGATATATACATGTTTCACAGTGTATTGAACAAAAAGAGTGTCTAAATGAAGTGGCACTTTGTACTTTTAGTTGTGTAAATTATGCAAGTTTGAATCTTAGTGTGTGCATATTTTCTTTTTCAGCTCCCTTTTGGGAACTCAGCCCCCCTTATTGTGCATATTTTACTTTTCAACCCCTTTTGTGGAACTCAGTCCTCCCTATTGTGCATTTCTAATTTCACCCCTAGTATGAATGATGTGTTCATCCATATAGCAATGTGCAGAACAATGTTAGTATTTTTTTTTTTGAGGGTGGGACGGGAAACCCAAGGTGGGTTCCCCGACACAAAGCTATTTAATTAGATAAATCAAGGTTTACAAGATCTAACAGATTTGGAGGGAAAGAATGCGTAAAGGAAAAATTAGCTACTAGACCTCTACGTGCTAGGTTGGCTACCTCATGGGCCACCCTATTACACCTACTGACATAAGCATAACTACAAGAAGAAAACTGATCTCGCAGCGTTCTGAAGTCTTCAGCGATTGCTCCTAGGTAGTCCCGTCGTTGCTTCTTAGATGTGCACGCTTGAACTGCTTCCATTGAGTCTGTCTCGACCTCAATGGCGTTGTATCCTGCTTCCTTTGCCCATACGAGTGCTGCTCTCACTGCTAGCATTTCAGTGATGGCTAACCCCGTTCCATGAGTGACTTTCTTCCCCGCGATACCCACCAATTGTCCCGTCTCATCCCTAGCAGCCAGTCCCGTTCCCGCGCCTTCATCTTCACCTACCGAACCATCCACGTTAATTTTAATAGACCCATGCAATGGTTTCCTCCATCCACCTCTCGCGTCCGGCATCTGCCTATTACTCTCCTCGCTACCCGCCTGGCTTCCCTCGTAGCTCCCCCCGCTCTGCTGCACGTCCGAGCCATCATTACCTCTCGGCCCCCGCCCGTCCAGTGTGAGCTCCAGCTGCTGGCCTCCGTCCCCCCCCCCCTCATTACCCTGCTGCCCACCCCCCTCACCACGTCGGCTACCATGCAACGGCGCCCGACGTCTGCCACCTTTTCTCTCCCTCTTACTCCCCCTGCCCTCCTGCCTCACCATCGACAACGCCGCCCGCATAATATAGCCGCAGCCCACTTCATTTCCTTGGAATACCCTTGTGCATCGTATCTTCCATGCCGACCACATCCCGACAACTATTTGTTCGGCTTCCTGTGATGGCCTACCCACCAGAGCTGCTGTCAAGACCAAGGTAATGTTCTCATCCCTCACGTCCTGCGCCCACATGAGAACCTACCTCGGCGTCTGCTCCCATACCTCCCCCGCACTTGGGCACTGAAAAAACATGTGAGGGATCGTCTCCTTCTCCGCCCCACACAGAATGCACGTACCGTCTTCCACACAGAATCTGTCAAAGAGACGCCCCCTTATCGCAAGACTCCCCGTGCTCACCCGCCAAAGAAAATGTGCTATCTTCGGGCTCCATCCATCATGTCAAATATGTTTCCATAGCGTGTCCGCCTGCTGGTGCACAAACCTTCTTGCCTCATCCTTCCCTAACAGCCCCATCCAGTATGCAGATCGAACAGTGAACTCCCCGTCCTTTGAAGGCCACCACATCAAAGTATCCGCTGGATTCCTCATGCTGCGATGTATGGCGAGAATTCTTTTCACGTAGCTCACTGGAAAATACTTGCTGATTTTCCCTTCATCCCATTGGGTACCATCCTCTGTCATAAGATCCCTTACAGTTGTAACATCTGGGCCATCCTCCCTTTTGAAATGTGCAAGCGTATCCCCTTCATTTGGCAGCCATCTATCATCCCATATATTCACCTGCGTTCCATCTCCCACCCGCCATTGCGTTCCCTCTTTTAATAGTGCCTTTGCTCCCCACAAACTCCTCCATGAAAAGCTAGGATTGTGTCCCCGTCCTGCTTCCCATACAGTCGTCCGTGGAAAATATCTTGCTTTAAGAACACGAGCCACAAGAGAGTCCGGGTAAGTTGCTAGCCGCCACAGTTGTCTTGCCAGGAGAGCTTGGTTAAAGGTATAGAGATCCCTAAAACCTAGCCCACCTTGTCGCTTTGGCCTACACATGTTCGCCCAGCTCATCCATGATATTTTCCTTTCCTTATCCTTTGCTCCCCACCATAATCTCGTGATCATCCGCTGGATCTCATCTATGGTACCCGCCAGTAACTGGAAAATGCTCATGACATACGTGGGAATTTCTTGGGCTACCGCCTTGATGAGGACTTCCTTCCCTGCCTTCGATAGAAGCTTTTCCGACCACCCTTGGAGCTTCCTCCAAACTCTGTCTTTGATATAGCTGAACACCTGCTTCTTTGATCGACCCACCGCTATCGGGAGACCCAAGTAACTCGCGTGCCTGTCTACAACTCGCACATCAAGGAGCTTTCTCAATTCCTCCTGCCTATCTGCCGCAATCCCCTTGCTGAAGACAACCTCCGTCTTAGAAAAATTTATCTTCTGACACGATGCCTGTTCATATTGGCTGATAATTTCAGTTATCTTCAGACATTCGACGGTATTGGCTCTAGCAAAGAGTAAGCTATCATCTGCGAAGAAAAGGTGTGAGATAGATGGCACCCCCCTACTTGGCTTGATGCCATGCAGGAGGTTTTCACGTGTAGCTAAAGAAATCAAAGAAGAAAATGCTTCCGCACATAAAATAAAAAGGTAGGGGGAAAGAGGGTCTCCCTGGTGAAGTCCACGTGTAGGCACTGTGCTTTGGGTCTTATCTCCATTGATGGCGAATGCATGCTTGACGGATGATATGCACTCTTGAATCTTACTCCTCCATTTCAGCCCAAACCCTAATCTCTCCAAGGTGGCATCCAGAAAATGCCACTCAACTCTATCATACGCCTTAGACATATCCAGTTTCAACGCAAGGCTGCCCTTTTTCCTTCCCTTGTCTCTTTTCATAGAATGAAACACTTCATAGGCGATGAGAGCATTGTCCTTGATCAATCTTCCTTGTACAAACACACTTTGATTCTCCGACACAATGCTGTCCATAATGGGCTTCAACCTGTTTGCCATAACTTTGGAAGTGATCTTGTATACCACATTGCAAAGGCTAATCAGCCGAAACTCCCCTATTGTCTTCGGCGTTTCCGTCTTAGGAATAAGCACAACCAAAGTGTCATTTACCTCCCCTATTTCCTTTTCCCCGTTCCACCACCCTTTGATATAGCTCGCCACATCCTTTCCAACAATCCCCCAATAATTTTGATAGAACATGGCCTTCATGCCATCAGGCCTCGGTGCCTTATTTGGGTGCATTTGTTTCAGAGCTATCCACATTTCCTCATCCTCTATATCCCTCTCTAGGGCCACCCTTTGTGCCTCTCCTACCATTTCCCGCAGCCCCCTTAGAGCCTCCTCCAAACCCGTAGGGTTGCTAGAGAGAAACAACTGCTGAAAATATTTGATGATGATTGCTTTAATGTCCTCCTCATGTGTTTTCAGCTCCCCGTGCTCGTCTTCTAGGCCGTCAATTCTATTTCTCCGCCTTCTATTAGAAGCCTTCTGGTGGAAGTATGCAGTGTTTCGGTCCCCCTCTTTTAATTCCTTCACCCGGGCTCTAGCTGCCCAATATTCCTCATTCTTTTGCAGCCAATATTGCAACTCTTTTGATTTTTCCTCCGCCCTGTCAAGATTTATTTGATCTGGAGGAAGAGCTTGCAGCCCCCTCAGCTCATTTTCAATCTCTTTCACCTTCCTTCTTCTTTCTCCAAATTTTGTGGATGCCCAAGATTTTAAGAACTCCTTACACCTCATCATATTTGTGGCCAGTTCACTTCCATCTTATTCTCCCCAAGCCTCCTTGACGACCTCCCTACATCTATCCTCCCCCACCCACATTGGTTCAAACATGAATTGCCCTCTCCTCCTTCTCCCATTGCCTCTCCTATCCGCCTTTAGAATAATGGGTGCATGGTCCGATTCATGGATTGGCATGTGGAACACTTTGCAGTAGTTGAAGATCTTCTTCCACTCGAGCTCGGGCAAAAATCTATCAAGTCTTTCCTGGACCAGAGTTCTCTCTGTGAGCCCCCTTTTCCATGTGAAGGGGTTTCCATCATAATCAACGTCCACCAGTTCACAATCATCAATCACATCTCTAAAATTCTGCATGTATCTTTCCTCTTTAGGTGGCCCACCTCTCTTTTCAGTGTTGGAGACGATCTCATTGAAATCACCGAAGAAAATGACCGGATCATCTGCCTCGCCCTTTATCTTCCTCATCAGCTCCCACGTCTTGTACTTGCTTGCCTGATCAGACCAACCGTAAATGCCCACTGCTCTCCACATCACGCCATTATTCGTATCTTTAACCATAGTTGTCACATGTCTTCGAGAATAATTTACCACCTCTACCTCAATATCCTTCCACCAGAACCCCATCCCTCCTGCCCTCCCCTCACTAGATATGCACAAACCATCTGTAAATCCGCAGCTTCTCTTCACATCATCTAACTTCCTGTCTGCAATCATAGTTTTCATTAGGAACACTATGTTTGGGCGCTCTCTCCAAACCCACGCTCGGAGAGACTTGCTCGTGTCAGGGTCGCCCATACCTTGACAATTCCAGCTAAGGATTTTCATTGTCCTTCACGGGATTGGACACCGCCAATCTCCGCTACTTGAGTCATAGCGACCCCAAAGTTGTTTGTCTCCCCCTCCTCAACGCATCTGTGCCTTTTTCCCCCCGACTCGTATGTAGGTAGTTCATCCAGTTCCATGTCACATGCCTCTCCAATCCTCTCCCTCTTCCCTGTTGCTTGTTCCCATACAACCTCTTCCTCCGGTATTCCCAGCCTTGCCCCCCTACTCATCTTATACACCCAAGGTTGATGCTTCTTCTTCTCTTTTGCCTGTTTATGCCCCTTCCTCATTCACGCCCCTGCTTCCTTTTTCCTTTGTGCTCGCGTGACCATTCTTTTTCCTGCTGTTGGTCGATCTTCATTGATACCCTTGTTGAAAGATAGAACTTGCTCCTTGGTGCCCCCGATTTCCTGTACATCCGCTGTTCCAGTCGTGATGTCCGTCACCTCTTCATTGTCCCCATGCACCGCCTCCACATTTCCATCTATCTGCCTTCGACGTACACGGTTCTCGTCTTCCGTAATCATGCCCTGCTGATGAACGAGTGTACCGCCATTTCCATCATCCCTCTCTGTCGTCTCTGGTTCATCTAGGTCGGACCTAGGCGCTTCCTCACCAATGCGCTGCCTGCCCTTAAGTCCCAGTAGTTCCTCCTTAGAGTACCTCCTTTTAGATACCGTAGTCGGCTTGTTTGGTGCCGTTGCCGACTGCCTCCCCGCTGTGTTCTCGACAGCCACTTGTTGCACTGTCCCCGCCCCTCCAGTCTTCTTTGCCGATGCACCCTCTTCCCCCAAAGGAACATCTCTGTCTTCCTTCTCCATCCATGCCCCCTGCCTGTGCCCGGAGCCCCGCTCCCAACGACTCCCATGACGCCGCTCCGCCTTCCGGACTTCCGCCTCCCATCGTTCCCCCCCCCATCGGTACCCCAACAACCCGGCACCCCTGCATTTGGCCTTTGCATCCCAACCACCACCCGCCTTCCCCCTCACTCCCATCCGCCCAGCCCTGGTCCCGCCACTGGTCACCTTTCACCCCCTGGACGATGCCCTCGCCCCCCCGCTCGCCTCCCTCGCTGCCTTCATCCGTTTTCCCCCCGCCATAGCGCCCCTTCCCTGATGTTCCGTCCTCCTTAAAAGTAAGTTTCCTCCTGCTGACTCCCTTGCTTTCTTCCCAATTGCTCTCTGCCCGTTGCTGCTTCCATGGCGACGCCCTCAGCCATCGACCCCAGCGTTGCTGTTGATCAGTCCCCTCCTGGTTTGCGCTACAATCTTTGTCAACATGTCCGATCAATCCGCAACTGAAGCAAAAAGTTGCGAGCCTCTCGTATTTCACCTCGACGTCGACGATGCGACCACTTTTAACCCTAAGCTTAAGGATTCTCTTCAGCGGCCTGGACACATCTAAAACAACACGGACACGGACTGAAGAGTCCCATCCAGTAACATCTCTGTCCGTCGTCACCACTTCCCCAATGCGCCCCGCCAACGTCCGCACCATCTCCTCCCCTCGATATCCCATAGGCACACCATAGAGCCGCACCCAAAATGGCAAGTGATTGATCTGTATCTGCCCCGGTTGATCCTCCTTGTCCACTTCTTTGAATAACAGCAGGCGCCCGTCAAAATTCCACGACGCCCCATCCTTGACGCGCTGCTTGTCGCGCCAATGCGTGAACTGCAACACGAAGACGTCGCCCTCTAGTTTCTTGAAAAACACCGGCTCTCGGAGGCTCCATGCCTACGTGAAGGTCCTTTCCATCGCTTTTAGGTTGTATGAGTGATCCATCAAGAGTCTCCCCACCAGCACCAACTCGGCCTGGTCTTCTTCCTCCTCCCCGTTGTCCGCCCAGCTGCCGTCAATTGGTTCCTCTTCCTCATCCGAGAGATGCAATCCTGCATACCGATCCGCTAGCTCCTCCGCCATAGAGACGAGACCCAAAGCACGCCTTCCACTTGAACCTGCAAGAGAGAAACCCTAGACTAGGGGGGTGGACGTCCACACTCGCAACCCTAATCGCCAGAGCGAGAGGGTACGCGAGACGGGATTGGGGTGTCGGTTATGTTAGTAGTTTTGTATAACACAAGACGCACATTCTATTTTGTTATATGTTCCTATAGGATCTATGTAAAATATGTAAACTCATAAAAATTTAACAATAAAATTTTTAGAGTGAACTATTGTTATTTTTTGTGTCAAATAGTTATTTTATATATCAAATAGTTACTTTGTATGTCGTAGTTACTTTTTATACCAAAATGGTTACTTCTATCGTTAAAAGATTCCAATATTTTTTTCTCACTCTCTTAACTTGCGCATTATTGTGCACGTAGAAATCAATATTGTGTTTTACAAGATGAAGTTCATATAAGTAGGAAAAACAACGCTCAATCTAACTTACTTTTTATGCAAAAAAAATGTACATATCAATATTTGGTGGTTACTAATTGTAAATTGTAATATCGAATCATAACCATATGATATGTAAAGCAACAATATGACTCATATAGTAACATATGGTCATCAAAAGTAACACATATACCACAAAACGATAAAAAAGAAAAATAAGAAGTAACACAAAAATGTTACATATTGCATATAAGTAATAAAATTTATGTTCAGTCCACTTCACTTTTGTATGTAAAACATGTGTAGATTATTTGATGTTCACTAATTGTAACAATAGAAAACTAAAGGTAGCTATATGGCGCACGAGGTCATTATTTGACTTAATAAGTAATATATGGTCATCAAACGTAACACAAACATAAGAAGTAACAAAAAATATAAATGTTACGTATTAAATATGTATCAATGATTAAATTTGGTAATATCTAAACGGAATTTAATTTTACGGTGACATATTAGTAACAATACATATAAATAAAAAACCAGAAGGTAAAATAATATATGGAACAAAATTAAATGTAATACTTAAACTCATTCTTTAAGACACTCACGCTGCTAGTGTGCCCCATGTCACAACTTGTTTTCATACACTAAATATCTCATAGTCTCTCATACCATTGTGGACCTAAAGAAGATGGTACTCGAGGGCCTAGAATCGACCGGTGATAGACCATCCTGATACACCACGTCATTGGTAATGGCAGTAGTATCCTCGGGTTATAATTTTGTGTGTTGGTATAAATTTTTTAAAATGACGTCAATTGTAATATGTGAATGCATGATCTCATGATGATGCATGCTTTAAATTGGTATTGAAGCAATGCCCATTATAACATGTGAAGTTATGGTTTTTATAGTGTATGGTTGCATAAAATGTAACTATGTGACGTCAAAAGTAATTGAACTGTATTGAAAAGTAACTATTTCACATAAACATCAAAGTAACGATTAAATTTTTAGAAGTCTACAAGATGTTGACTTATATAAATTAATTTGTCTTGTATGTTAAATATGATTTATGTGCATGCACGTCCTTGACCGAGTCTTCCCCACTACAGAAAAAGAATAATTTAACTATAATTATTTTGCTTACATATATCTTATGTGTAACTAAAACTATTTTTAATTACATAATATGAATATGTAAGCAAAAATGTGTGACTAATTGTTTTTTTTTTGGATAAGGTAAAATATTACTAGAACCCTAAAAAGAGTATAGAGGTGAACACCCCGTATACTGTACAAGGTCATCAAAGACCCCAAATCAACCTAACCTCCGGCTTGACCCTCACAAGGGTACCCGGGTTAGCTTTACAAAACCAACATAAGCTATTAACAAACTCATCAAAAAATTGAAATTTATCCCTTACCCTTTTGCCATGGGCTCTACAGTTCCTCTCTTGCCAGAGGAGGAAGATGAGTCCCGTCCAGATCAGCCCTGCAAATCTCCAGAGATGACAATCCATAGTCGTCGACTCCAAAATCCTGCCCATAGTATCCATAAGGTTGGTGGGCGGGTTACCCCCCCCAACTGAGTTTAAGGGAGCAACGAACCCAAAGGTACTCAGCATATGGGCAACCAAAGAAAAGGTGTCGGTGAGACTCCATCTCCTCGCAGCAAAGAAGGCAGACGCTACTAGAGCCAACCGCCCATCTACTAACTCTATCCCTAGTAGGAAGCCGACCAAGGATAGCTCTATAAGCACAAAAGCTCCACTTGGGGCAGTGGAACCTGCTCCAGAGGATCTGGTCCCAAGGCACCTGTGGCCGATTGTGGACAATCAACCAAGTTCTATCTCTCCCACGAACAGTCCAGCTGTCGTTGACCCATTGATACTCCTGCCGGAAAGAGTCCCAAGCCAAGCACATCTTGCGCCAAATTCTAGAACAGGAGGTGAACTCTGCAGCACCAACCTCCAAACTAGGCCCATATCATGTCCTCATCCAGGAAGACCAGGTAGAATCTGGTTTAGTAAGAAAATCATGCACCCTTTTTGCCGTAGCTTCACACATAATATCATAGGGGTCAAACAGCCCCAGTCCACCGCTATGCCTAGGCTGAGCCACCTCAAACCATCCCACACCATGTTGCCCACCGAACCACAAAAAACCATCCATAATCGATCTGCATTTGGTCAAGATAAAGTCAGGTATATCAGCCAACCTGCACCAATATCTCAGCATACTAGTAAGGACAGTTTTGATCAACACAGTTCTCCCCGCCATAGAAATCTTCAACCCAGACCACTTATCCACCTTGAGGCATAGATTATCCAAGAAAGTATGAAAGTCCGAACCTCTGCCCACTCCACCCGAGATGGGCACCCCCAGATACTTTGTGGGGAAGCGACCAAAATCCAGCTGTATCGCATTTTTCAGTCTACCTCTTCTGGAATCACACGACTTCGACAGGAAGACCTGTGACTTGATGTCACTGATATGAAGACAAGACAGATCCGCAAACACCTCCAGCAAAATCCTGACCCCTATGAAGACTATAGGGTGGGCTGCCACAAAAAACATGATGTCGTCCGCGAAGATCATATGATTAAGCACTTTGGTACCCCTCACCTTGTAGCTTCTAATACTCCCCTCCTCTTCAGCTTTGACAGTAAGACAGGAAAGGTTTTCCATAATGATAGTGAATAAAAGGGGCGATAGCGGATCACCTTGTCTTAACCCATTGGAGGCTCTAAACAAACCTTTAGGAATGCCATTTATCAGCACAGAAAATGAAGTGGTCTGAACACATTGTTTGAGGACGTTCACGAACCTGGTAGAGAAACCCAAAGCCTCCATGGAGCACCATAAACCTTCCCAAGACACATGATCAAAGGCTTTTGATATGTCCACCTTGATGCAGGCTTTCTTAGAACTCCCCTTCACCTAGAAGTTTCTCAAGAATTCCGTCGCTAGAAGAGCATTGTCGGCAATAGAACGACCTCTAACAAAAGTGGCTTGATTAGGTGAGATGATCATCGGAAGGATACTTTTAAGTCTCCTAGCCAGCACTTTGGAAATGATCTTATACATCACAGAGCAACCAGTAATAGGTCGGAAGTCATTCATGGTAGCAGCACCAGATTTCTTAGGAATAAGTCTTATGAATGCATGGTTGACTTGTCGAACCATACATCCACCCACTAAGAACCATCTAAGAGCGTTGCAAATATCCGTGCCCACAATGTGCCAACAACTCTGGAAGAACTTGGCATTAAATCCATCCGGACCTGGACTTTTAGATGCACCGATAGAGAAGGTGACATCTTTAGTCTCCACATCCGTAGCTAATCTCAGCAGCTCAGTGTTCATGTTATCTGTAACTCTTCTATTCAGCAAGGACTCTCTACTGCCAATGCTAACATCACTGTTATATAAGTCAGAAAAGAACCTAACAGCCAAGTCTTCCACCTTAGCTGCTTCGTCCACTAATTCTCCTTTCTCATTAATCAGATTATGGATATGGTCCTTCATATTATTCCTTTTGATCGCAGCATGATAGACCTTTGAATTACAGTCACTATCTCTCAGCCACTTCAGTCTGCTTCTCTGCCAACCAGAAATCTCATGAGCTCTTTCTAGTTGTGTTAGTCTTTTCCCCGCTAGATCTTCCGCTACCATGCTGTCATGATCAGTAGGAACCATTCTCAGGATAGTAGCCTTATCATTATAGTCCTCTCTGGCCTCCTTGATGAGGTTGGGTAAATCAGCAAGGCTACTAGACCATGATTTCATGGCCATCTTCACTTTTTTAAGTTTATCAGTAATCACGAACAAGGGATTTCCTACGACCCTCACACCCCAAACGTCCTTGACCACACCTGCGAAGGAGGGCCAAGAGAGCCAATGGTTGAGAAATCTGAACGGCCGATTAGGCTACTTCTGCACAGAAAGTGGAACCTCCATCCAAGAGTGATCACTGTTCAGATGACCTACCAACTTAATCGCAGCCTCAGGGAACACATCCAACCAAGAATCGTTCACCAGACCCCTGTCCAAGTTGCTAGATATACGCCTGAGAGGGTTCCTTTTATTTTTCTAGGTGATAAGACCACCTTTCATATTAAGTTCAAACAAACCTGTCGCATCAACCGCTTCATTTAATCTGCTAAGGATGGAGTCAGGTATAGGCAACCCACCCCACTTTTCTCTGGCTTTCCTGACTTGATTAAAGTCACCAATGACCAACTGAGGAAGCTCCTGCTGGGTAGACTCGACAATTAAGTCCCACAGCCCTCTCCTGTCCATCTCAGAATTGGACCCATACACAGCTGATAGAACGCAGTGAAACCCACCTCTGTTAATGCATCTCATAATGACCAGCTGGTCGCTCTCCCCAATCTTTTGGACATCCCATATGAAAGGATTCCAACCAACAGTGATCTTCCCACCATCAATGCTATCGAGGTTTGAACAACAATCCCAACCTATAGGAAAAAGCCCATTAACCTGAACGGCCACTTCCCTGTGAATCCTGGTCTCTAGACATATCACCAGTGAGGCCTTCACCTGCTGGATGATGCTTCTAAGGGTGCTTTTCTTCCCGGGGAGGGAGGCACCCCTCACATTCCAGACTAATAGAGTCATTGGATAACCACATCTGCCCCCCCCCCCTTCAAAGGGAAGCTTCCACGACCACCTCTGGCTCTGCCTCTGCCCCTTGCAATTTTCCCACCTCCATTGCCCTTCCTATTGCTCGACCTCCTGGAACTCAGTGCCTCACCCATCTCCAAGTCATGTTCCTGCAAGAGAAGGGAAGGGTTCGCAGACAGAATCTCCCCCTCCTCCGCGCCAAGAACTGGGTTCACCCGAACCTCTGCTGCCGCATCCTCCACTCTAAGGGACTCAGCGCCTTCACCTTCAGTGGCACCACGCTCAACAGCAACGCAACTAGAAGGCTCAACAACCTCAGCAGCGTCCTCTGACACAGAAGCCTCACCAGAAACAACCTCAGCAGTGTCTTCTCGTCCTCTGCCCACAGCAGCAGTAGTAACTACAACCCCCTGAGCCCTGCTCTCATCACGAACAGCTTGGACAGGAACAACCTCCACCCTAGTCAAAGACACAGAAGCCTTGCTCACTGCTCTGTTATGCAGGAGCCTTCTAGGCGGAGGACGGCTCTTAGATCTTCCCCTTACCGGAGGGTCTTTGGAAACCACCCTCGCACCAGGATAGCCAAGGGGCAAGTGCCTGAAGGCCTTACAAGCAAGGCAGTGATCGGGAAGGGCATCATAGATGACCCGGATCTCCAGCTCGTTACCCCCTGGCATCTTGAGCATGACGACAGGTGACGGAGCCTTATCCGCAGCGATCTCGATGCATAGATGCGGAGCACCAGCAAACTTACCCTCACGCCAGAAGTCCACCACTCATGGAGTACCCACACCATATCCGATGATGGTCAAAGCACATTTAGTCCAATGACAGCCCAAGTCAGGGAGCGTGACCCACACGGGCGCCGTGGTCAGCGCCGCTCGTCGAACATCAGCATCAGGAATCCACTTCCTCGTGAGGACGAGTTTGTTGTCGAAGAACCACAGACCTTTGTCGAGGGTGATCTTCATGTCCTCCGTCGAGGCGAAGCGCGCCAGAATCAGCCCATCTTGCAATTGCGAGACTTGGAGCTCACCACGAGGTCTCCACACCCAAATCATCCACCCGTAGACTTGTTGGAGCAGATGCCGCCACCCAAGGACTTGGACCGTGATAGAGAACCTGTGAACCTCCTCCAGCTCCTCCACCACCGGGTCAGGTACCTTCATCCAAGGCCGCCTATCCTCCTCTCAGAAGAACGGAAGCTTGGGGTCCTCAGGAACCAGAACCGAGCGGCAACTCTGCCCCACCTCCAAAGGGCGCGCCACCGTGTCCGCCCAGGAACGCCCAACCGAGACATCGGTCCTAGGATCCGCCCACGGGAGATCCTCCGCCACCACCCCGGAGACCGGTGCAGTAGCGACGGACACACTGAGAGCCTGAGCCCCCCGAGAGCCGGGAGGGCTCCCACCCGCCATCGCCAGGAACCCGGAACCCCACCGCTAGAGATGGAAGAGAGCTACACCTAGAGAGAGAGGGGTCGGGGCACGTCTTCATAATAATAACGTGTAACTAATTGAATTGGCTATACGTATAACTACATTTTACCTCTCTCACATCACATGTAAATAAAACATGTGTAACTTATCTTGTACACTCAACCTCTCCTCTAAATGAAAATTAAGTCCTCCCTCTAATCATCTCCCGCACATTGATTCCACTGACTCACTTGAATCTTCCCCACTCACCCCTTTTGTCTCCCTATCTTCTCTAGTCTCTACACATTTCTCATCCCCACTGTGCTTCAACGCCTCAAATGTGATGCATACTTCACTCGTTATCACCCTCCTATCCCATGACTCTACCCATGAGGGGGTTATTCTCATATCTAGAAGCTCCACATGGGGCACCACGTGCATGCATTCTCCTCCTGCTGCTCCACCCAACTAGCATACATGAGGTTCTACTCTTCCATTAGTATGCCAAGCAAAAGATATGCATGTTCTTCTCCCAAAAACTCTGCCTAGTAAAGGCACGGTAAATTTCCTCCTCTATAGGGGTCACCAACTGTTCTTCTCCTTTCAGGTAATCAGTAAATTGTTGTGATTGCAACTCGAAATAGAAACATCTGGATATGTAGTTATAGATGGGCTTACAACTAGTCAATCGTGGCCATGGCCTGACCTAATTGTTGGAAAACATGTGATCGTCCTAGATGTTGGCCCTAATCTTTCTCCTAATGTATTCTTGGATCATTGCATATTAGTTTGATGTTCATCTACCCTACGTGAACAATGTAGTGGGACTCCCTAAGTTGCTTACACATGTTTATTGACATTTTGAATGAAAATAATGGGAATGCCATCTTTCTAACAATGTAATCAATTTATAGTTAATCCTTTATGTTGGGAAGAACACATCTCATGACCATGAATTATATGAGGAGGCCCAACTTTGTCATTCATATTGTGACACCCCACATCACAAACCAACGAGATAACTCCAACTAAACATGGAAACAATCAGATTACTAGGAAATAATAGAAATTGAAACCGATTTCATTAAGCACCAAAGTTATAAAAACCTTTACATATAAGTCCCCATTGTTGGCAAAGTGATTACATCAACTTGTTCTTATCAAATATGCCATCATCTTGCTGCAAGAAAACATGTTACATGTACATATATAAGCATCTGCATTGCTTTACATCAAAGGGCACATAAGACAAAACCACGTGTCGAAAGAATGTCTACAAGCACACCCAAAAAACCATTTCAAAGGCCTGAGTGTACAAGGATGACTCTAGGACTCTACACCAAAAGACTAGCATCATATCCAACCTAGTCTTCTACTATTCTTGTTGCTGCTCTGCCTCAGCTGCACGATCTCTACCTCATCGTGCACGTCCACCTAAAAGATATGGAAACCCTCACCGTGAGATCCAAATATTAGTAGGAGATATAACTTTTCACCAACAATACTATATGCACATATAAGTCAATGAAAGAACAGAAGTAAAGCTACAAGTATGATAAGTAGATTCAGCTAATGATGTCAGTCAAGGTAGTTATTATCATCTAACAGTTCAAAAGGAATATGAAGAACATGTATAATTTCTACCAACTATATTGTACAAAAATAGAGGAAGGCTCCATCCAATATTTTCTTATTTGATCCTAATAAAGTATACCACACGACTGATTATATATTTTATTATGCCTGAGGATTTGAATCGTACCACACAAATCCAACCGACCACTACTAAGTCAAAATTGGTGCCATACATGGTCTATGCAAGAGCCGAAATCCATGACCTCACCAAACCCCGTAGTCAGTACACGAGTACACAACAAAGACATGCCAGTCAACTGCAACCAGTGACATAAAGTCAATTGTAAAGCTCCTAGCCCACCTTGATACAGGTCATGACGCTAGTGAAAATCGAGTCACGGACCGCAGCTGCACTCATGCCAGGGTATGGCCCACAACCAATCCTGTGAAACCACATAAGCATCATGTCACTAAGCTATGCCCCACAACTGCACTCATGCCAGGGTATGGCCCGTAGCCAATCTTGTGAATGCATATACTAAGCAGTATATGACTCCAAGCTTTCACTAGGGAAATCTCGTTTCACCATCCAACAAGTGCTAACACAGAGATGTATCTATGGCATTGGGAAAAACTACATGATTAAGGTTCCTCTTGATTCATTAGAACTTTTAAGTGTCCTTCAGCATCAACCAAGTTACAATGTATAAATCCATAACAAACTCTACAAAGATAAGGGCATAGTACACTCCAAAAAACTAAACATATAGGGTGTGAACTTGTCACACTATCACCACATGATGCATGTATCACTACCATTCACCACATCACCAAATTCACATAATATGGGATATCAATCCGTAAACTCATCATTGGGAAGTGTCATCTCATAATAGGCAATTAGCCAATGCCAAGTCATAGGACCCATTCACATCATTCATGTATTACAAGTGCCTCAACATGCCTCATAAAGGTGCATTCAACATGTTTCATATCATAATCACCATAGAATATACTAATTATTATTATCAAACTCATAACCCCTACATGATTAGAAGTTCATAAACAAGACAGATAACATCACACACCATATTCATTCCATGAAAGAGAAACAAACATAATCATTACACTTTATTAGGGTTAGGGTTTTTTCTTAGCCGATTAGGGTTTACAAAGATAGGTTCCACCATCATCCCTAGATTCACCACCTCCCCTTTATGTTGGGGTATATTAGGGTTAAGGAACATCATTGGAGTTGATTTTATATTAATCTAAAAACAACATATATATGGCCTATACATTACTCGTATAAGAGTAACATTAGGTATCCAAGCATACCTCTCAACCACCTATCATCCTCCTATTTCGACCACCTATATCACTAGGTCGTAACCACACAACCTAGACCATGTTGCGACCGTGACATCTAGGGTGTCTGGCCAACTACACCTAGGATTAGAGTTCTAACCATTCACAAAACTATCACAACCCCAAGGAACATGGTTGTCTCGACCTCCAGCCTAGTAGCATATCGTGACCAAAGGTCAACATGTTGTGACCTCTCTCAAGGGCATGCCACAACCCAGGCAAGGGAAAGACCAAGATCCAAACACTAAGGCAACAACCCATGCAAAATAGGGTTCAACCTAATCTTCAACATCAAGTGTCACGACCACTCACACAACTAGGTCCAACTCATAAAAAGGGAAGCATCTCGACCAAGACTAACCATGGTCGTGATGAACAAGGAGATGGGTGTCTCGACCATCATAAGGGATGATATCTAGGTATCAAAATAGGAACAAACTATGGGGAAAACCATGATCGTCGAGAAGGAAAAACCCATGCAAAGGATCATCAAAAGCCTTAGGTCATGTATCATGAAACCATCATAAGGATTTCAACCAAGGGAGAGAAAACCATGATCAAGGTATCCAAAATAGAACTTAACCTCCCTGCATCATATAGGTACATGAACACCATGCATGAAGGCAAGATCAAGGTCAAAAGGTAGAGAAGAACTTCCATAACATATCAACCACAAAACCAAGTGCATGTAGATTAGGGTTTCGAATTTCTAATAAACCAAGCAAGATAACTCCACCATAAAAGTTCTAGAGATTATCATTATGTACTAGCATGATAATGGAGCATTATAGAGAGATAAGATATTAATAAACATGAATAAAAGAGTGCAATAATAGAGTAGGTTAAGTGTTATATAACCCACCTTAAGAAGATCAGCAACAAGGATTCCAAGCTCTAAGACCAAGAGATCCAAGAACACAATTCAAGGGTTGAATAAGCTCCACCAAAAGCTCCACTCTTGTCCATAAGATCACCTCAAGAGGGAGAAGACACAAAGGTCAAAGATCATCCATGAAAAGAGAGACAAAAATCTCTAGGTCAAGCCAAAAGAGACATGGATAAAGAGAGAAGAAACCCTCCTCACACTTGGGTCTACCTTGTCAAAACATGGTCTATGACCCTTGTGATGAGGAGTTTCTGTAACATATTGAAATCCAGGGTCTTTCCTACAGTTCACCCAATTTTCAGCTTTTCTTTGCCTTCTATTCCATTTGGACCTTTTTCATAAATTTCCCATCCTTTTGGATCATTTTTGGACTCAATGTGCAATTTGAGCATTAATGATGGTGAAGTTCCATTTTTGCCCCCAATTATGATAATAAAGGGGTGTTTGCACAAATAACCCACTTAAGGTAATAATTAAGGACTAACAATGCAAAATGGAGTTTTATGAGAGATAATAAGTGGATAATGTTTATTTGGATCTCTTATATCTTTTTGGATAAGATATGAGCAAAAATATGTAATAGAATTAATTATGGGTGTAATTAACCTAATTTCCTTCTCTTTCCTCAAAAATGGTAATTATATATCAAAATAGAATATAATGGTGAGATTTTTCAAAAAGTTAATAAGGGTTGTATATCTCGAATTTCACTCATTTAATCCATTAAAAGAAGCCTTTTCATATAACTCATTCATTTTAATATGTTAATATACACCTTAATGGGCAATATATATTTAAGGGCCAAATAATGGGTGAAACGAGAATCTAATAATATAGCATGATTCTACACATTAATTTGTGCATGTGGTTAAAATTTGGTGCCTTTTGGACTTCATTTGATCCTTCAAATTGATTTTATAAGCTTTCAATATAGTATAACTATAGTGCATGCATCGAATCAATGATATGAATGTGTAACGCTATGGTTCAGCTAATTTTTCTAAGTCACGCGTTACCAGTTATTTGCGAGATCTGTGGACCATCAATTTTTGATCTGACGGTCAGTGTGTTATCTTCCACCTCCGACCGGCGGGATGCTCCCGACCCCCGACCTGCCCTGACTCATTCTCCCTCTACACAACACCATTTCACGCGATTCTTGTCCCTTTGGTTTCGTATCCTCGCGATGGATTCATTGACCTATTGCTCGACCAACAGTGTGGTCTGTAGGCGAAAAACCTCTCTCGGCTTCTCATTCCCTCTCTGCGCTGATTCATAGCAGAGTCTAGGGTCTTCCTTCAACCTATTTAAGGGCTCGTCGAGCACCCTCAGGCTTCGAGCCTTCCTCCTTTCCCCCCAATTTCACCCCCACAACCTTGGATCTCCCTGACCTGCTCGGTCTTCTTCCCCGGTGATGGAAACCCCACCTGGTCTCTACGTGCCACCTCAATTCAATTGGACTCTAGGTAAGCATCTACATAACCTGTTCTTCAATTCCGTTTATTAGTTTTTCCTCGAGAAACACCCAATTGCCGTATCATGTAGCTTCCATGAAGCTACTCCACCAGCACCTTGTGTTTTCGAGTTTCTGGATACGTCAGACCTTAGTGACCTTGTATTTTGCCCCTCCTTGCTGCTGCGAATGTGATGGAGGCCTTAACAACATTTTTCCTCTCTATTTACTTAGGTTTCTCCCCTGATCTTCTTCTCCCTGTTCCGGTCTCATTATGGTGATTCTGTGCACGACATGGGTTGTTTATTAGATCTTCATGATCACAAGACTCCCGTGAGTTCATTCCCGGTCTCTGTTTGTATTGTCTTCGCCTCAGTAGTGTTTGGGAACGAGAAGTCGTGACCCCCAGGTGCTACTCGAGCCATGGCTAGCAGCAACAACATACCTGGAGGGGCATTGACCACTTTGCCCCTGTAATTTCAATCGAGCTATTAAACCCGTACGGGCGTTAAAGTAATTTCATACTTGCTTTGTTTCTCACCGATGATACATGTTACTTACAAATGACAGTACTTCCCTCGTTAGCTAATTAATTTGATATTATCGAGTAAGGGTATTTTGCTAATTTCTTTTCCCACTCGCGTTTGACCTAGGTCCACGAGAATGGACCTGCGGATGCGGCCAAATATGATTGGTCCATGTCAGCATGGGCCCAGCCTCATTAACCCATCCCTATTTGGCCATTTATTTTGTTGATGTGGCTTTTTCTTGCATTTTCATTGGTCTGATTTAATTAATTCATAGTAAATCAACCATTGGTCAGAAAAATGCAAATAAATAGTCGTTAAAAGAAAAATGCTTTCTCGAAGTTTATCATAAATATCATTTTAATCACATTAAATGATATAAAATGTGTATTTAATTCATTTTAAGTCCAAATTTGGAAATAAAATATGTTTTCTTAATTAGGAGAATTTGATTAATTGATTGGACTAGGTTTTGAGTCTTAAATTGTAGTTTTGAAAATAAGTTCCAAAAATTAGGGTTTTCCTATGCTTTATGCCTTAATATATATATTAATTCATGTGAAATATTTATACCTAGGATAATGGAATTGGATAACAAGCTTTTGGTGAGAAATGATGATTAAGAATCTATAATAAGGTATGTGAATCCTATTTATGTATGTGAGCCCTATCTCAGTATGTGACTCCTATATAAGTGTGTTGGCCATATTCATGAATGTGATCCCTATTATAATTGTGAAGAATGAATGTGGAATGATTAATGTGCAACACTACAAAAAATTTGGCCTTTATTGAAGAACATTTGTGAGGAACCGAAAATCGTGAATAATGATGTCTATTTGTGAGGGATCATCCTTCATACATGGGACCAAATCCCTCAACCGTGTTTTTTACATCCTTAGACCTTTTATGTGAACACTAATCCCTCACAAATACATTACTCACTAATCACCCCGTGAAAAATGCCATGCCAAATATTTCCCTCCATCTCATAATCCTTCCCTCCATTCTAAAACACAACATTTGCAAATCAAATATAAAAAAAAGATAAATCCTCCCCTCTCACGCCATGCACATCTCCCTCGCGTGACGTGTGTGTCCTGTTTCATTTTGGAGAGGGTCGCGGTGGAGAGGTTGTTCGGTTCCTCTTCCTAGCCGATCGCGGTTGTTCCGTTCCTTCCTCTCCCTAGCCGCCGACGCCCCCAACACCTCTACGGTCGCCGCCGATAGGTTCCCTCGCCTCCATTGCACCGACAGCTGCCCCCAACTCCACTACGGTCGCCGCCAACATGTTCTTGTTTTCATCTATTTCCATCATTCACTATGTGTGGGTTTGCTATTCACATCATTCACTTCAACCGCATCCGCCATAGCCGACATTTTGGCATATAGACTTTGTCGTAAACAACCTGGTGGGAAAATACATAGTCTAGTTGGTGTGAAAATACATAGTTCGATGCAAAATTTATAGAAGGAACAACAATCAATAAGTCTTCAGGTTGATTGTATCCCCTCTAAGACCAGGGCTTACTCCACCTACTCTTGTGAATTTGTCGGCCTTTCTAAACACTGGTCTGTAAATTGTCAAACAGCTTCCATTCATGGTGAACCATGTTACCCAATATGTGAACCATCTTCTATTCATTGTCATCCAGCTTTCGTCTGCTACAATCCATTACTGATGTATTGTTTTGTATCTTCCCTTTGTTTGATCCAGTTTTCTTTTTTTTCACACGCCTGACATCATCATTTTTTTGTGTCATGGGCCGAAGAGTCCTGTACTTTTCATCCTCTTTAGTTTGATTCACAATTAGTTTTCAGTCCAAGTTCTCATTTGATACATCTCGGTTATCCAAGTTAAAGTAGTTTAAAAGAGATCGGGTATTTATATTTCCCTCCCCTAGTAATGTTCTCTTCTTTTCCAATTCATTTTCCATCAAATGTTGGGTGTATGGCTTCCTCTTTGAGTAGAGTACAACATTTGGTCACATTTTTCTGTATTGCTTCCAGCTGACATATGAATAAAGAGAATGAATATATGTTTAATATAGTGTATGTACCATAAGATTAAAATGTGTAACACAATCATTGAAATGCAAACCTTTACAATCCTTGTATACACATTTGGTTTGTCTTCAATAGAAACCTTTGCAATCCTAAATTCACATTTGGGTCATCTTCTTCCTTACAAATACCACCTTCAATTGGGAATTTGTACAACTACTTGGTCTCATCCACAACTATCATCTCTTTCTCCTCCATGTGGCAATTCCATTCATATATTATTATAACATCAATCCATCTATTGCATGTGGGGAATTCCCCATACCATCTTTATTGTAGATGAAACTGAGTAACTAGAGTCATCTTTTGTAGTTATTAAAACTCCATAAAAGCATAATCTTACCACCAATATATGCAGGCCACCAATTTTTCAGCACTTGCAGCTATTGTTAACAAATTTGGACATGCCCCAAACTAAAAAATCCTTAAAGCAACCAGCCAAATTGTAGTTTCTACTTCCTGCAATTGGCTATAAGAAAAGGCGATAATTGATAGAGAATTCCCAAAAGCTAAATATTTTCAGAAGGTTGTCAATGGAAATGGAGATGTACAACTTTTCAAGGTCATTGATGCAATCGCAGCACATAAACCTATTTTTTCAATGTCCTAACTTCACACAACACATGCAACTTGGTCTTAAATTGAGTTTCTCAACCATTGAATTAGCTCTTGAGTTATCTTTATGCATGGTAGCATCTACCATTACAACAATTTTTCCATTTGGGATGCCATATATTTTGTGAGCATCCTCCTTGCAGATTGGTAGCATTTTTTCTTTAGGGAGAGGCAGGCTTTCTAATCTAGCATCAAACTTGTAGCATAGAAACTGCAATACAATTCTTGGAAAAGTCTACATTTTGCTCTGTAGTAGACCATTCAATCGTGTGTCTTCCAACAATAGTCACACGCCTTTTGTGTCATTCCTTTTATCTATATTTTTATTATTGCCTTTTCATTTTGGATTCATTAGGTTGCTTCATCACAACAACTAGAAGAATCAAACTCGTAAAGTCCATGTTGTCTCTCCCAAAGTACTTATACACATGACTAGGCACAGAAATAAAGAGTTCAAGCACTCAATTGTCATATTCATAACATGTTTATTTATCTTGATCATGACTCTTGTCGTGACAATCATCTGACATAAACATTGATACCACACTTGTGACATACACCCTTTTGATTCAAATCCCAGGTAGTCATTACAGTCGGTAGTTTAACTAAATTAAATTAATATATAATACAACATAATGCAAAAGCTAAACATAGGGTAAACATGACTAATTTTATCTTTATTAGAAACATACATTTCAAATATTTGATCTATAGACAATCTTGATGATAACAAGATATAAATCTTAACACCTAAAAATCCAATTCTGGTAAAACCATACTCATATTTTTAATTTCTTAATAATTTGGTGATGAACCTCATTTACATGAAGTTACATCATAATTTTCAATCCAATCAAGTTTAACACCTTATATATACAAGACTGTGTGAGGAAGTTTGGTGCATCACACAATTTTGACTGCATACAAAACACTTTAAAGGTGAGAGTATACAACATTGCAAAATCGACATATGTTGTATTTTATTAAGGCTTCATCATATACGAGTATCCATTGATTTACTTATCAAGCCAAATCCAAGTATAGCCAAATTCCATAAGTTGATTTGGTTAACACGGAGAACAATATGCTACACTTATTTTAATATATTATTGCCTTTTAATATATCAAATCTAGATTCATGCGCCCAGGACACACATGGATAACAAACACTTATATTTATTGATTTAGACAACTCTTTCTAGTAGGTTCATAAGCACATAGATGGGGACGTGGTATAGGAGGTGCAAGTCAGGGGAAATTCTCAGACAGATATGAGGGCATTAGATCTATGTTTGTTTTATCTAGGTTCTTAAAGCATAGTATAGGGTTTCAAGAGTTTGATCTTTGAGTTTGAGTTAAATTAAGAGTGAACATACAAGAAATTAAAGGGAATGCGAATTAAACCCTAGATTAACCCTACACAATAAAGGCTAACTAACAAACTAAGGAAATAACTACACTAAAGTAATCAAATAGAGACAAGCAATCAACACTATACTAACACGGACATTCCTAATTAACAACTAAGAGAAGAAACTAGGTAGCAAACTAGGTGAATGTCTTCTTGACTGTGGTTTATTTGAAATGGTCTTGTAGGGTCTATTTTTTACTTGGGATAACCAACAACAGGGATTTCATTTTGCTACCACAAAAATAGACAAAATTCTATACAATGCTAGTTTTCTTACTACAAATGCAAATGTAAATGGCCATATTCACTCAAACACTGTTAATGATCATAAAATCCTATCCCTTCATATTGGTGAACCTAGAAAGGTTATATCTCCTTTTAGGTTTGTTAATGCTTGGAATAACCATGAAGAGTTTATGAGTATAGTCAAGGAGGCCTATAACTTAGAGGTTCATGGTAACACTATGTATCGTATTTACAGGAAGCTGTATAATTTGAAAACCAAATTATGCTCTTAGAATTGGAAAATGTGGGCAATCTTTATGATGTGGAAAAGGTCGCTAATGTTGAGGCTCTCCATGCCGAAATTGTTTTTGAATTGGACCTAACTAATTATGCTCTTGTCAAAAAGAAAGTTGTTGCCTAAGCATCACTAAATGAAGAATCCTTCTTCAAGCAAAAGTCAAGGACTCAATGTCTTAGAGAAGGAGATTCAAATGTAAAATTCTTTTATGAGTACATGAAATCCAGAAGATTCAGAAACCAGATTACTAAGCTTTAGATTGATGATTATATTTCCTTTAGTCTGGAAGAGATCAAATCCCATTACCAATTTCTACTCTTCCTTATTCAATAATCATTCTTCAGGTTTTTCTTGGAAGGGTCATTGGAATGGCCCTGTTCTTAATGATGCTTAGAAAAACTCCTTACTGCTAAAGTTTCTGATAAGGAAATTAATGATATAGTTTCTTCCTTGAAATAGGACAAGGCTCTAGGCCCTGATGTCTTTAATGGCCACTTCATTAAGAAATCATGGTCTATTATTGGTCTTCATTTCAAATAATCCTTCTAGGTAGCAAACTAGACCACAACCAAACAGCCCAACCAATGTTCTCACCATGCTCCCTACATACCTGCCAGATTTCGCTTAATTTTGAATCTTTTTTCCCATTAAACCAAACAATGTTTCCTTCCCTTAAAGGTTTCTACAAATAGTTGAAAAACTTACAAGCATTTTCAAAGCCTTGAATAGTAGTAAAAGACCAAGCACCATTAGTAATACATTCAGCAACCCTACAGTGGCTACCATCACCAAATCTAGCTAAGAAATGGCTGCCTAGAATATTAGAAAGAGTTTTACCTCCTGAACACCAAGGATCAATCCAAATCATAGTGTTACAACCTTCACCAACTCTAATTTCAAAATTATCAATATGCCTATCCCGTATAGAGAGCGTATTCCTCCAAATCCAAGAATAGTTTGACTTTGGTTTATTGCTCCAAACAAATCTCTTCGTACTTACCTTTCATGAGGCCACTTTACCCACAAAGAATTTTTATTCTGAGCAACATTCCAACGATTTTTAATAAGAATAGCCTTCAATAAATCTTCAATATGTCTAATAGAATAGCCAAACTAATTCAAAGGGAACAATCTTCTTCACTTCTACATAAGCTTTCATAATAGAACTCATATCCTACAATGACGAAAAGGTATGGTGCAATAGGGTCCCCCTGTCGTATCCCATTCCCCCCTACAAAGATCTTAGATGGAATACCATTAATAAGCATCTGGAAAAAAAATTAGATTTGAAACAAGCATCAATATGCTTAATCCAAAATTCTAGGAAATCCATCTTATTCATTAAGAAGTAGGAGTTATTCTACATATTCAGGTTGGTGATTGACCAAAACCTGAAAATAGGAAAAGACTACAGAGTCATGCATTTTATGGGTCTAGCAAATAGTATAGGGGACAAATATAAAATATGAAGAACAAATTTACTCTAAATCAGACCTATATCAGGTTACTCGATTATTTATATATATAATCAAGGAATATAAATACCTAGATAGACTGAAAGGAATATAATCAATATACTATTTGAATTGCATATATATATATATTTCTTGTAATGTGTGCTTAACTTATTATATATTTTCCTTCATGTAGATGGATTTTCTAATAGATCGGATTTGGATGTATATTGGGAATAGAGTGCGAAGTGATGTATTCAAGGCAGGGTTACGAAAGTTCATTGAGTTTGCTCTTATCCATCAGAGACAAACTAGACAGGGGAAATTAATATGTCCTTGCAAGGTATGTTTGAACAGATACCTTAAAATAGAGGAGGAGGTATTCTCACATGTATTACAAAAAGGATTTGTGCATAGCTATGATATTTGGACGTTTCATGGGGAGGTGATTGGTAGGAGCAATCTTGTTGTGGCACCAAACATGCCTAGCACTGACAATATGCATCAAATGCTGGAGGATTTGTTTGGTATGGGTGACACAACAAATGACCACTCTACTGAAGCTACAGAGGAACCTGCAAATGTAGATTCACAAAGATTTTACAAGCTACTAAAAGAGGTGGATCAACCACTCTATAGAGGTTGCACAAGTCATTCTAAGCTATCGTATTTGGTTGCCTTGCTATTTCTGAAGGAGGAATCTGGATGGTCCAACGATTCTTTCACAAAGTTGTTACAGTTGATTATTTCAGGATTTCCAGAAGAAAATTGTCTATTCCCGGAGACGTACTATGAAGCAAATGCGATCGTGAAGGATTTATGACTTGATCATTCTACTATAGATGTATGTACAAATAATTGCATGCTATTTTGCAAAGATGCAGCTTCAAAAGAAAATTGTGATACTTGTGGTGCTTCAAGATGGAATGAAAAGCAATACAAAACAAAGGGAAAGAAGGTATCTGCTAAGTTCATGTATCACTTCCCTTGGATACCTCGGTTAGAGAGGCTCTATATGTCTTCATCTATTGCTAAAGATATGATTTGGCCATCTGAAGGAAAAGGCAAGGATGGTCGTATTTATCATCCTTCAGACACACCAGAATGGTTGTCTATTGATGCCAGGTATCCAGACTTTGCTGCTGAACCACGCAATATTAGATTGGCATTAGCAACAGATGGATTTAATGCATTTGGCAATATGAGTGCATCACATAGCATCTGACCTGTGTTGGTGACCCCTCTCAATCTTCCGCCTTGGCTTCTTATGAAAGAACAATTTATTATGATGTCCCTATTAATCCCAGGTCCACATATGGTTGGAAATGACCTTGATGTATACTTGGAGCCATTAATTGAGGAGCTGCAACTACTTTGGGAGCTTGGAGTCAAAGTTTATGATGCATATAGCAAAAGGAATTTCACTATGCGGGCAATGATTTTATGGACCATTAACGATTTTCCAGCATATGGTGACTTATCTGGTTGGAGCACTAAAGGTAAGAAAGATTTGGGATGTCCTTGTTGTAATGTGGAGACTGTATCAAAATGGTTAAAGTTTGGGAAAAAGCAATGCTATGGTTTCCATTGACGTTTTATTCCAATGAATCATCCATATAGACGTGATAGGAAAAATTTTGACGGTGAAAAAGATTTTCGACTTCCACCTAAGCCACTATCTGGAGAAGATATACTGAGGCAATTTGATGGATATGAAAATATCACATTTGGAAAAATGAATAAGTGCAAGAGGCTTGGAGATCAAATTCAACCATTACCTCCTGGTTGGAATAAGATAAGCATCTTTTTTCAACTACCTTATTGGAAGTATTTATCTATTAGACACAATCTGGATGTGATGCACATAGAAAAGAATGTGTGCGAGAATATTTTAAACACATTATTGGGTGATTCTAAGAAAAGTAAAGACAACTTACAAGCTCGTCAAGATATGAAGAAAATGTGCATTCGAAGAGATTTATGGCCACTAGATGTAGGTGACCGCTATTACTTGCCTCCAGCATCTTACACCATGACTAATGCGCAGAAAGATAAGTTCCTATCTGTGTTAGAAAAGTTGAAAGTTCCTGATGGCTATTCTTCTATCATATCTAGGTGTGTTAGCAAATCTGATAGAAAACTTGTTGGGCTAAAAAGTCATGATTGCCATGTTCTTATGCATCAACTTCTACATGTTGCCTTGAGACATTGCATAAGCTTAGTTGTGTACAAGCATATTGCTAATTTGTGCTCATTTTTCAACAAGCTTTGCTCTAACATTATTGATGTGGAGGAATTCAAAGAATTGGAACAAGAAATTGCTGTCACTCTTTTCCAGTTGGAGAGAATCTTCCCTCCTTCTTTCTTCACCATCATGATGCATTTGCCCATTCATTTAGCTTATGAAGCCAGGCAAGCCAGATCTGTCCGAACTAGGTGGATGTACCCAATAGAGAGAAACTTGAAGAAATTGAAGAAGTATGTAAGAAACAAAGCTAAACCGGCTGGTTGTATTGCTAGTGGCTATTTAGCTGAAGAAAGTTTGACATTTTGTGCTAGGTACTTGCATAATTTTGAGACAAAACTCAACCGCACTCCTCATAATGTTGATGGATCTCCAATTAGAGTTGGAGTGTCAAGAAATTTCGACATCCACACTTTGGAACAAGCCCATCGTTATGTCCTTTTCAATAAAGAGGAATTGGATGTTTACAGAAGGTAAGATTTAATTACGTCCTAAAATTCTTGCTGATATTTGTATATTTGTTGTACATTAATTTAGACACTTCTTATAAAGTAGTGAAAACATGTGTATTCTTCAAGATATGGAACCCAACATTGCCCCACGGACCCTAGAAACAAAACATGCAAAGGATTTTTCTAAGTGGTTGAAAGAACATGTAAGTCTCAAACTTAAATATTGTTGTCACTCTTAATGTTCAAGTTAGTGTAGATTACATTAATGTTTTACTTTTTTATGAAGGTAATGCAAATGTGAGAGATTAGGACGAACAATATTAGTGATGATTTGAGATGGTTATCCCAAGGCCCTTGTGCTGAGGGAATGTCTTATGAAGGATTTTTGGTCAATGGATATCATTTCTGTTCAAAGCACATTGAAAGTACATGTACTACACAAAATAGTGGAGTGTATTTGTGTGCTGACACTTCAAGTTATTCAAGTGGTAGAGATTGAAATCCTATAAATTCTGAAGTCACGTACTATGGCTACTTAGAGGAGGTTATTGAGCTAACTTATGGTCCAGGAATCAAAGTTCCGTTGTTCAGATGTTCTTGGTATGATGAAAGAACTTCTAACAGGTTGCGAATTGATGAATATGGGTTCACACAAATCAAAACTTCAAGGATAAAAAAAAGGAGGAACCCTTTATCCTGGCTTCTCAAGCATTGCAATGCTTTTATGTGAAGGATCGTAATGCTGATGATTGGTGCACAGTGCTAAAGCATCCTCCTAAAGATTATTCTGAAGTACCTCTTATTGAGAATTGTTTGACTGGTTTATAATCTGAAGCTATTGATGGTTGTGTAACTAGTGATGTGTCTTGGATGAGGAGTGACACCGAGGGATCTTTTGTTGATAGAACTAAAAAAAAGAATGATGGGGCTAATGTTTAGTTCATTAATCTGTCTGTTTTCATCAAATTATTTTGTTTGCAAGTCTAGAATAATTTATTTGGGGAATATGTTCTATTGCATTTTTTTGGCAAACTATTACTATATGGCATATTCTTTGCAATTTATTTAGTCTTGTTTCATATACCAGCAAGTAGGACATCATTATTCTTTTTTGGTATATGAAACCAAGGTACTCTACAATTTATATGTTTTTCAAATGCTGAATATTCATATGTTGGTGTCTCATATTCTCCGCAATTTATTTGTTTTTCAAATGTAGCTACTACTTTTGTTACTGACATTTCTGCACTAATAATCTAATTTTTTTTCTTGTCAATTGAAGGATGGCAGGAAGAAGAATCACTAGATCTAGTTGTAACAACACACCCAGTCAACCTATTGCTGTCCCTCCATCCACAATTATAGAAAATTGTGAGGATGAACCTACTCTACTGTCCAACAATATTGAAAATGATGTAACAGTTGAAGAAAATGTTGAGGATGAACAGGAGAATAGGAAGTATGGACGTGGGCCTGCAAGTAAGCAAAGCCTACTTCCTAAGCAAGGGGATCCACGTCATAAGGTCCAATGGGATTATCAAGGAAATGCTATTGAGGAGAATGGTGCCAAATTGAATCGTTATTGTCATATGCTAGCAAGGAAACCACACATATGGCATCTAGACTTGAAGTGGAATGAACAACCACAACAAGCTTTTGCAGATAGAAAATCATTTATTGAGGTAATCTTTTTCATAGAAAGACCAACAAATTGTATGATTGTTATATCTGAAGTAATATTTTCTATGTTTTTGTAGAAATACTTTGATTTAGGCAGTCACCCTAATGCATGGAATCACATTGATGAACACATTAGCAAAGGGATATCAGTGTGGATGGCACGTGTAAAGAAAGATCACTATGAAAAGTACAAGATTGAACCAGAATTGATGATGAAAAAAGTTGAGAAAAATGCTTCCATAGATATGGATCAGTTTAAAAATCTTGTTAAAGAATGGGGAACCAAGAAGACTAAGGTACAATGGTTTCATATAACTTGCATGTATACCAATCTACTTTTTCTAATTATATGTTTCTTATGGTTTAGAAAATTTCCGAAATCAACAAGGCAAACAGAGCAAAAAAAGTAATGGATCATACCACAGGATCAAAGCCATGGAGTTGTTATCGGGCAGAAATGGTATTAATAATGGACACTTGTCTTTCTTAGTAGGAGTTGAACATATAACATGGACAATTATTATGCTATCTATCATGTGTAGGTCAGTGAAGATCAACCCGTTGTGCCTCTTAAAAA
Source organism: Alisma plantago-aquatica (assembly GCA_963693085.1). Lineage (NCBI taxonomy): Eukaryota > Viridiplantae > Streptophyta > Magnoliopsida > Alismatales > Alismataceae > Alisma > Alisma plantago-aquatica. Next base: position 216,599,551 of record OY856412.1, read on the forward strand.
TTTTTTGGAAAAAGTTTACGACAAAAGCCCACAAGTGGTTAGAAAATGGATATTTTCTTTCCTATGATGTCTACAAAGCTACATATGCTTAGATATCTCAATTTAAGCTTTCCTCTTATGATGCTTTCTAATTACAGCTTGAAATATCTGATATTGTGGAAAACCAAGTAGCAAACCAAGAAGAAATAGATCCTAGAAGTGTTGATAATCTAACACGTGATGCTTATTTGCAAGTTTTAAATCCTTCCAAAAAGGCTAGGATCCGAGGTGTTGGAATTGGGCACAAAGAGATAGGACATAGGGGAAAAGCTGCACGTATAAGATATGAAATGCTTCTTGAGGAAAGCAATGCAAAGGATGTATGTTGGATTATAACTAAACTTGAACTATTAGTTACAACTAGTCTATTAGATCGATGTTTGTAATTTGTTTTCTATTTCATGATAAACTTAAGGAACTTGAAGAAACAGTAAATGGATTGAAGAACTCTGTCTCCCAAATAATGACTTGGTATAATCAATCACAGGTAACTTAGATTCAGTTGTCTATGTCAATGTAATATATAATTTTTTTTGACATTGTTGATCTATTTGTTATCTGATGGTGGTATTAATGTTGATTGTGCAGCTGAATACCCCAATCAGAATACTGCAAGTGTCTTACACATACAAAGTGGCACAAATAGGTCAGGTGTGGGTTCTTTTCACATACAAGACAATACAAGTAGTGGTGCAGATGTAGGCATGTTTCCCAGGCAAAATAATTCAAGCGGGGATGGCTTAGGAAGACTTTCTAGACAAAGCAATTCAAGGGAGAATGGAGTAGGCAGGCTTTCCATACAAGGCAATGGACATCCACTAATCTTTCAGCCACATGTACCTCATAACAGCTATACATTATTTTCAATATTCATACACATAAGAATATTAACATGTACACTTTATTAAAGGCTGCAGTTGAAAGTTGGTGCCCTACTTCTGGTAATAATCGACAAAGTCATCCTCAAATGCAGAGCACACCAAGCACATCTTCATCGGTGTCTTTCACACCAAGAGCTCAACGTTTAAATCAGGTATTCAATGCGTGCTTGATTAAACTTCTAGGGTACCCATCCATATATCTTGTACTTATACCAAATCTGATATATAAGGCCAAATCAAATATATAAGGAAAGAATCTACTTAATGGTTAATTCCTCAGGCCAGTCAGTATCCAAACCAAAGAAATGTATCTTCTTCTCAAGTATGTGACATATGGCCAAGTAGGAACTGTTGATATCCTATTCTTAAACATTTGTCCATCTATTAGTAAAACCAAGTAGGAACTGCAAGCTCATGTTACATTTAGTAATATTGAGATATATTGAGAAACTGGGCCTTGGACCTTCTCTAGTTTCTATGTGATACTATCATCCTAGAACAATTTGTATGAGATCTTTCAAGATCCCTGGATCTGCTTCGACTTCTAATATTTCTTGTATAATGTAAATGACTAGAAAAATTAACAAATTTGCAAGCCTTGTATTCCATAGTACCTTTCTTCTACCATTCATGTCTCTAACCATACATCTGGTTGGTGCCATTTGCATTCTCTTATAATTGATATATTGATAGCACCTTGTGTGTTTTGATTGCCTATAGAAGCATGGTTACATGGTGATAGATGGGTCCCTGGTCTCCTTGCAATTTGTTGTGCATTAGTTCTCTAAATCCATTGTTCATGGATTCTTGTGTATCTTGTATCAAAGTGAGTTGTAATCCGTGCCAACAAAAGATCCCATCCAAGCAGTCACTGTATTAAGCTGTGAGGCAGAAACAACAATTTTAGAATTATCTCCTTGTCCTAGTAAGTCTGCAGAAATAGCAATTTCAGAATTATTTCAGCTGTGAGGCAGAAACAACAATTCTGCTGTATGATACTCCTTGTCCTAGAAAATCTGCAGGCTTGAAGATGGGTTCCTATTTCTCGATAACTGGAGTTCCTAGATGTTGGTTTTTCTCGGAATGGACTTAGATGACAGCTTGTTTCTAGTTATCTGTTGATGATACAGAGTTTCTTATTTGGTTCTCTATGTTCTGATGCATGTTGTTCTTTGCCCCATCAAATCTGAAGGTATGTATTGTTATCAAGGTGGCAAGTTTCCCTTTGTCCTTTGGACTCATGGGGTCCTATGTTTTTCTGTGCTAGAAGAAGGTTCCAGTTATGGTGTTTCTTCTTCTTCCTGATCTGTTATCCCATGGAAATGCTTCCTTCTTGTCTTTTATCCTGAAGAGTGTTCTTTCTGAGGTTCCTGAAGCTTTGTTGCTCTTTTGGAGGTTTGGTTTTCTTGGGATAGACTTTGATGACATCCAAGAGTCCACCTTTTGGTTGTATCTCTTGTGTTCCTTAGGCTCCAGTTTTGTAGACTTAATTTTGGACAGATCAGACTGGATTGCAGCATGTACCTTCTTGTAACCAACAAACCATTATGTCTTCAGCTCCACTAATTAACAGAAGATGCTCAAGAAGACAAGTTCAGTAATAATCCTTTTGTATCATGTGAGGATCGTCCTCTTTTTGTATCTATAGATGCATCTCGCTGATGACAGCAACTAAGTGCAGTCAACAGAGATATAGGCATATAACCCACTGAGTTTTTTTTAATTATGTACTATTTACTAAGTTCAATCATAATTTTAGTTTACGGGTGCATGTTGCTGCTATGTTGGTTCACTTACATTTATCTCTACTTCACACTCACTCTGATTCCTTTTTGTATTTATATTGATAGGGTAGAATTACTTTTAATGATGGATTTCGACGGACAATGCACCTTGGAGTAGACCAAAACCGAAATATAAGGGTAAGTTGTTTGTTGTACTATGATTTATGTATAAACTTTAAATTCTATTAATATAATGATTTGTCATTTTTAGGAGAAGAATATTCAAGTACCTAATCGTATGAGGCCTAGCATTGATGAAGAGCACCACACCATTTGAAGGAATATGGAGACATAATAGATCTTAAGAGTTTCTAGCATGATATGTTGATTGTCATCAATCTCAAATTTTAGAACCATATGTACTCTTTATTTATATCAACATTGAGCATGCAATGTATGGATAATATTTTGCTTCAATAACAAAAATTGGTTTGACGTGATTTATCATTTTTTTGTGTCATTTTGGTGTTGAATCTTCTTATGATGTCATGTGAATTAGTATAAAAATATTGCTTGAGGTTATGTATACAAAGTTTTCATTTAAAATTTTATATTCACTATAGTAACAATTAATTAACATTTAATAAATCATTCAATAATCAATAACCAAATCATTTACAGTAGTCCCTCATAAATATATTGATGAAGGTCCAGATTGACCATCAAAATTGCATTGATGACGACCACATAGCCCCTCAAAAATAATATTAATGAAGGCATTATCCCTTCAAAAATATATTCTCCAGGACCATCAAGTCCCTCAAAAATGTATTTATGAGAACTAAACATGCCATCAATAATGTTATTATGAAGGCTAAATAGTCCCTCAAAAATGTATTTATGAAGGCTAAATATTCCCTCAATATAACATTCTTGAGGGTCAGTTGGTCTGTGACAATTGTATTCGTGAGGGCCACTGGTATTTGTCACGTGAGTTCTCTTCACGGACCATTTGTGAGGGCCATACTCACAACCGTCCCTATTTGTGAGGGCATGTAGAGAGGGGTTTGTGACAGGACTCACTCGTGAATAATGGCCCAATTGTTACTAGTGAAATACACCTATTCCTCAGTTGGGACTTTATCCAACTCCACATTACTAAATTTCTAGCCTTGTAATCCCTCTAATGCTATTTCTTGGCTCTATTCATTATTTGATGCTTCAAATGCCCACATTGGCTCTTTTATAGAAATACTTGTGCATTACTTGGAATGCCAATGTTTCTTGCTTAATTGGAATGTTTATTGGAAGTTATTCCCATTTTCTATGATGTAATTCTATTTATATCTCTCAATGCTACAAAGTGACTTATATATGCATGATGTATTTATTGGCCAAATGACAATGTAGTGTACATGAGTACAAACCACCAATAGGGCATTGGGGTTTTAGTCCCCCTGCCACTTTATATAGGGCACTGAGGTTTTAGTCCTCCTACCAGGCACTGGAGTTTTAGTCCCCCTGCCATTTTATATATGGTGAGGTCCGGTAGGTGCCTCACCCTACATTGAGATGAGTTTGTGTCATAATATATTCATGCAATGTGATTAATGTTGATTTTGAAATATGGCAGTCTTCCGATTCTTATTTTCTCATTTGCCTCTTATTCTTGAAATCCCTTAGTATAGTAGATTCTCTTTTTATATGCAATGCTTTAGCTTTATAATTGTCCTTATCCTGTATTGACACATACTTTTATCTTTCTCTTGTTGGGTGATCCCAACCACCCAGATTAGGATCAGAGTGCGCATGGAAGCTTGGTGAACCTGCCTAAGGCTAAGGAGATCTTGCACATCTAGATAGTTTGGACTAGTTGCATAAACTTTTGTTATGTTGTTTGTAGAGACAAGTTGTATTAGTTTAAGTCTTCCTCTACCTAGATCCTAGTTCTTATATAAAGATGTACCCCTTTTGGGAAAATTTTGTATAGTACTCTTTATACATTTCGAATAAAGTCAAGTTTTAATCTTCTGCTGCTACACAATTGGTGTTTTGTTTGCCATGGTTTTTAGTAGAGACTTGGTCTTTACATCATGGTATTAGAGCATCAGGGTAGTTGGATTCTTGACTAAATCAAAGTTTCTCCTAGATAGAACCCTTATAAATATTTTTGAGTAACCTTAGGAACCCTTATATGATGATTTGGCTTTTTTCCAAACAAAAATCATCTAGTAATCCTTAAGTATCTTATATAGATTTCCATGTTAGGGTTAGTGTACCCTATTCTATACCTTAAAGTTTGGAAGATAGTGATTAGTAAGACTTTTAATGTTGGATCTTATACCCTTAAAATAGTTTGAATTAGTCAACCCTTTGAGTGGAATGGTAGTGTTAGTACCTTGATAGATTTTGGAGTTGCTGATTTCGAGGATGAAATCCTCTTTAAGGGGGTGGAGATCCTCAATGCCTTGAAATCAAGAAACCCTAACTCCTTAGATATGGGTTTAGAGAGCTTGTATGTTTAGTGTTGAACAAACATTATATAATTGTAATTCATCTTGTTTTGTTATAAACAAATGAATAAGTCATCTAAGGAATAATTCATATTAATTAATGTAATAAGAGAAAATAATTAATGATGCCATGGATATGAGTATGAAAGATGTTGTGACAACATGTAACTTATATATAAGCCATTAATGTGACACATTTGGACTTGTAATAAGTTTAATCATTTGTTGGATAATATTATATGGTTCTCACCAAGATAATCTGTGGTAATCCTACATGATGAAGTTAATGGAGAATAATATCAAGTTATTAAGGCTTGTGATCTAATGCATCTATAAATGTTGAAATGGCTTAGTAAACCCTAATTGTGCTTAAAACCCTTGATGAGGGAAATACAAATGATATAATGTTGAGATGTAATTGTTTTGAATAAAATGTGGCACAAGTGATGGAATAATAAATATGATGCCTCTTCATGATGGAGATTATGCTAATAAGGTAAAAATATTAATTATGTTGAGTTTGATAAAAGGCTATAGGTTTTTGTGGAAACCTTAGTAAGACTTGGCCTATGTGTAGAGCTTCTAGTACCCACCAAGTTTTTTAAGGTTGGGATGTCACACACTCACCCTCTCTTCCCTCTTGTTGTGATTTCGTGGATGAAATCCTCTTTAAGGGGTGGAGTGTTATAACATACTAAAATCCAGGGTCTTTCCTGCAATTTACCCAATTTTGAGCTTTTCTTTGCCTTCTAGTCCATTTGGACCTTTTTCATAAATTTCCCATCCTTTTGGATCATTTTTGGACTCAATGTGCAATTTGAGCATTATTGATGGTGAAATTCCATTTTTGCCCCCAATTATGATAATAAAGGGGTGTTTGCACAAAAAACCCACTTAAGGTAATAATTAAGGACTAATAATGCAAAATGGAGTTTTATGAGAGATAATAAGTGGATAATGTTTATTTGGAGCTCTTATATCTTTCTAGATAAGATATGAGCAAAAATATGTAATAGAATTAATTATGGGTGTAATTAACCTAGTTTCCTTCTCTCTCCTCTAAAATGGTAATAATATATCAAAATAGAATATAATGGTGATATTTTGCTCTTAAATTTAGTAAGGGTTGGATATATCGAATTTCACTCATTTAATCCATTAAAAGAAGCCTTTTCATATAACTCATTCATTTTAATATGTTAATATACACCTTAATGAGCAATATATATTTAAGGGCCAAATAATGTGTGAAACTAGAATCTAATTACATAGCATGATTATACACATTAATTTGTGCATGTGGTTAAAATTTGGTGCCTTTTGGACTTCATTTGACCCTTCAAATCGATTTTATATGCTTTTAATATAGTACAACTATAGTGCATGCATCAAATCAATGATATGAATGTGTAACGCTATGGTTCGGCTGATTTTTCTAAGTCACGCATTACCGGTTATTTGTGAGATCTGTGGACCGTCGATTTGTTATCCGACAGTCAGTGTGTTATCTTCCACCTCCGGCTGTCGGGCTGCTCCCGACCCCCGACCTGCCCCGACTCATTCTCCCTCTACACAACACCATTTCACGCGATTCTTGTCCCTTTGGTTTTGTATCCTCACGAAGGATCCATTGACCAATTGCTTGACCAGTAGCGTGTTCTATAGGAAAAACACCTCTCTCGGCTTCTCACCCCCTCTCCACGCCGATTCACAACAGAGTCTAGGGTCTTCCTCCGACATATTTAAGGGCTCGTCGAGCACCCTCAAGCCCTAAGCCTTCCTCCTCTACCCCCAATTTCACCCCCACAACCTTGGATCTCCCTGACCTACTCGGTGTTCTTCCCCAGTGACGGTGACCCCTCCTGGTCTCTACGTGCCACCTCAATTCAACCGGACTCTAGGTAAGCATCTACATAACATGTTCTTCAATTCTGTTTATTAGTTTCTCCTCGAGACACGCCTAGTTGTCGTATCCTGTAGCTGTCGTGAAGCTCCTCCGCCGGCGCCTCATGTTTTTTAGTTTCTGGGTACCTTGGACCTCAATGACCTTGTATTTCGTCCCTCCTTGCTGCTGTGATTCTGTGAATGTGATGGAGGCCTTAACATCATTTTTCCTCTCTGTTTACTTAGGCTTCTCCCTGTTCCGGCCTCATTCTAGTAATTCTGTGCATGACAAGGGTTGTTTATTAGCTCTTCGTGATCATAAGACTCCCGCGAGTTTGTTCCCGGTCTCTATTTGTATTGTCTTCGCCTCAGTAGTTTTTGGGAACGGGAAGTCGTGACCCCTAGGTGCTACTCGAGCCATGGCTCGGAGCAACAACATACCTGGAAGGACATTGACCACTTTGCCCCTGTAATTTCAATCGAGCTATTAAACCCATATGAGCATTAAAGTAATTTCATACCCAGCTTTGTTTCTCACCGATGATACATGTTACTTACAAATGGTAGTACTGCCCTCGTTAGCTAATTAATTTGATATTATCGAGTAAGGGTATTTTGGTAATTTCCTTTTCCCACTCGCGTTTGACCTAGGTCAGCGAGAATGGACCCGATGACGTGGCCAAATATGATTGGTCCGTGTCAGCATGGGCCCAGCCTCAGTGGCCCATCCCTATTTGGCCATTTATTTTGCTGATGTTGCTTTTTCTTGCATTTTCATTAGTCTGATTTAAGTAATTCATAGTAAATCAACCATTGGTGAGAAAAATGCAAATAAATAGTCGCTGGAAAGTATTTCTCGAGTAGAATCCGAATGTCTAGTTTTTTAGTCCTATTTCTAAATTCTTTCTCAAAGTTTATCTTAAATATCATTTTAATCGCATTAAATGATCTAAAATGTGTATTTAATTCATTTTAACTCCAAATTTGGAAATAAAATATGTTTTCTTAATCAGGAGAATATGATTAATCAATTGGACTATGTTTTGAGTCTTAATTCGTAGTTTTAAAAATAATTTTCAAAAATAAGGGTTTTCCTATGCTTTATGCCTTAATATATATTAATTCATGTGCAATATTTATACCTAGGATAATGGAATTGGATAACAAGGTTTTGGTGAGAAATGATGATTAAGAATCTAAAATAAGGTATGTGAATCCTATTTATGTATGTGAGCCCTATCTTAGTATGTGACTCCTATTTAGGTGTGTTGGCCATATTCATGAATGTGATCCCTATTATAATTGTGATGAATGAATGTGGAATGATTAATGTGCAAATATACCTATTCCTCAATTGGGACTTTATCCAACTTCACATTACTAAATTTCTAGCCTTGTAATCCCTCTAATGACATTTCTTGGCTCTATTCATTATTTGATGCTTCAAATTCCCATGTTGTCTCTTCTATAGAAATACTTGTACATTACTTGGAATGCCAATGTTGGCTTGCTTAATTGGAATGTTTATTGGAAATTATTCCCATTTGCTATGATGCAATTTTATTTATATCTCTCAATGCTGCCAAGTGACTTATATATGCATGATGTATTTATTGGCCAAATGACAATGTAGTGTACATGAGTACAAACCACCCATAGGGAACTGGGGGTTTAGTCCCCCTACCGTAGGCACTGGGGTTTTAGTCCCCCTGCCACTTTATACAAGGCATTGAGGTTTTAGTCCTCCTGCTAGGCATTGGGGTTTTAGTCCCCCTACCATTTTATATATGGTGAGGTATGGTAGGTGCCTCACCCTATATTTAGATGAGTTTGTGTCATAATATATTCATGCAATGTGATTATTGTTGATGTTGAAATATGGCAGTCTTCCAATTCTTATTTGCTCATTTGCCTCTTATTCTTGAAATCCCTTAGTATAGTGGATTCTCTTTTTATATGCAATGTTTTAGCTTTATAATTATCCTTATCTTGTATTGACAGATACTTTTATCTTTCTCTTTCTGGGTGATCCCAATCACCCAGATTAGGATCAGAGTGCGCATGGAAGCTTGGTGAACCTGCCTAAGGCTAAGGAGATCTTACACATCTAGATAGTTTGGACTAGTTGCATAAACTTTTGTTATGTTGTTTGTGGAGACAAGTTGTATTAGTTTAAGTCTTCCTCTACCTAGTTCCTAGTTCTTGTATAAAGATGTACCCCTTTTGGGAAAATTTTGTATAGTACTCTTTATACATTTTGAATAAAGTCAAGTTTTAATCTTCCGCTGCTACACAATTGGTGTTTTGTTTGCCATGGTTTTTAGTAGAGACTTGGTCTTTACAGTTTCTCTCCCAAAATGATCACCATGGAGGAACCATGGTCTAGGGTCAAGAAACGAGAGGAAGATGAAGGTAGGAGATCAAAAGAAATACCATCAAGGAAGATAAACACTTACCATGAGTTGAAGATATGCTATGGTTACCACAAGAACCACATGAAAGAAGAGTTTGGTCACCAAGATCCAAGGTCGATCTCCTTGCTCCAAGACTAAGCAAAAGACAAGGAAGAAGATGGAGGGCCGAAAGGGTTACAAGCATGGAGACATAAGGGTTATATTGATCGAAGATGAGAGGGAAGGAAAGGGATGTTGGGTCAATACTCTAAGGTACCAAAGGGACTGTAACACCCGGGCCCACTTCCTGATGATCTAGTAGAGTTTCAGGAATGACAACTGGCCCCACAGACCACCACTAACATTAACGACACACTTTTTCTGCACTCACGTGCAAGCCATGATCAACTTCTCCAATGTTCACCCATCCTAGTACTACTCCAAGATGAGAACGCTTAACTATGGAGTTCTTTAGTGATGGACTCCCTGAAAAGGAGGTGCACCTTGGTGATATGGGTAGTCCTATCATTCATTTTAAGATCATTTTATCTGAGGCCTCAAATCCTAGAACGTTACAATCTCCCCCACCTAGACTCTTGACATCCCCGTCAAGGCTTAATTATATGGCCTCATAATATTATCTTATTTCAATGTAGACCCAGAATGACCCATGGACACCCAGCTCCCAATCACGGAATACCAGTGCAAGGGTGGCTACTTCACCATGGACAACCCTTTCCTACATGCCTGGACCACACAACTCAAGACTGGAATGCCACATGCCCATGTAGGCCCCACCTATTGGAGGGGTTATAGCTCTGATAGCATTTGTAACACTCGGGCCCACTTCCCAATGCTCGAGTAGAGTTTCAGGAATGACAATTGGCCCCACAGACCACCACTAGCCTTAACTGCATGCTTTTTCCTCACTCACGCACAAGCCAGGATCAACTTCCTGACTGGTCACCCATCCTAGTACTACTCCAAGCTGAGCATGCTTAACTATGGAGTTCTATTAGTGATGGGCTCCCTGAAAAGGAGGTGCATCTTGGTGTTATGGGTAGTCCTATCATTCCTTTTAAGATCATTTTATCTGAGGCCTCAAATCATGGGACATTACAGGGACACTTGTCCACTCACAACACCAACATGCACCCCACATGCAACCACCCTAGCCTAACATGCAAACATGGTGATACAATCTAGGTTGGGTCTCACCACCTAGGTCACCCACATTGTTGTGGTCGCGACCCTTCATGGATCGCCTTCCATGGTCGTGACAATCACCACCCATCACCACTAGGTCAAGATGAGAGATCTCCACACATCCTAGGTCGAGACATCCTACAAGAAGGCAACCATCTTGACCCAAGGCCACCCAAGACTGTATAGATAATGAATCAAACACATAGAGGGGTGTCTAGACTGAGACACTCACCAAATCTCACCCTAGGTCACGACCTAGGTCAAGACAACACACCATATGCACATAGGTGGAGATACTCAACACCCTAGAAACCCTAATCACCACTAAGGGTGACACTCCTCAAAAAAGGCTCAAACAAGGCACCCACTTCTTCCTATATCCTATAGATGATGTCAAGAAAGAGAAGAAACACTCTAGAGGTGACAAATTGCACATCAACCCCTTACTTTGGGTAAATTGCAATTTGAACCAAAACTAGCACATATAACACAAAAAACATCCAAACAAGCTCAAACTTGAAACTTAAGCTCTCCACAAGCACTAATTACATCCCAAAAGGTTATAGAAAGGTTGTAAGTATGATATTAAGCCAAAAAAAAATAGAGTTATCCCAAAATTTAGGTCAGGGGCCTTACAAGCCATAAACCCCTAACAAGGATTTTGCCCCCAAAATCCTAAGAGAAAAAAGAGGGGTACTTCCTCCTCATCTCTTCCTTGAGCTCCCATGTGGCTTCCTCAACACCACGGTGATGCCATAGAACCTTCACAAGCACTATATCTTTCTCCATCAGCTTCTTCACTCTCCTATCAAGGATCAACACTAGACCTTCCACATAGAACATATTCTCATCAATCTCTACCTCCACTAGCTATAACACTAACTCTATATCGGGATGGGACTTCCTCAACATACTCAAATGAAATACTAGATGCAACCTGTGAAACTCCAACTTGTAGGCCACCTTCCCAACACGTGCCACCACAGGGAAAGGTCCCATAAACCTGGGGGCCAACTTACCCTTCTTCCCAAACCTCAGAACACCTTTCCAAGGAGAGACCTTGAGGTAAACTCTATCTCCCACTTGGAACTCCAAAGGTTTGTGGATATTGTCTGCATAAGACTTTTGTTTGTCTAGTACTTCCTTCAACTATTGTTGAATCATCTTAATCTTTTCTGTCGTCTGTTGCACAAGCTCAGGACAAAGAAGTTGATACTCACCTATCTCATACAAACACAACAGAGATCTACAATCCCTCTCATACAATGCTTCATATGGTGCCATTTCGATGCCTCTCTGATAACTATTCTTGTAGGAAAACTCTATCAGGTTAGGTGGATGTCCCAAGTCCCCAAAAACTAAAGAATGCAAACTCTCAATAGATCCTCCAATGTCAAAATGGTCCTCTCTGATTGGACATATGTCTATGGGTGGAAGGAACACTACTACAGAAATAGCATTCAGTGACACTTTTCTGGGCGTCGGTTATTAAGGAAAATCGACGCCTTCTATGTTAGGCGTCGGTTGTTTACGAAAACTGACGTCTATATTCGAAGACCAGCCAGACACGGGTACCGCTTTGTCTTCAGCGTCGGTTGTTTATAACAAACCGACGCTTAAAGTCGCCCGCGAAATCCATATTTCGATAAAAAAAAATAGTGTCATTAGCAGCGTCGGTTATTTAGGTAGAAACCGACGCCTATGTGCGATGAAAATTTGCGCGAAAAGTGTCACCTTCAGCGTCGGTTATTCAAGGATAACCGATGCTGAAGGTGGTTCCCGCCAAACAATTTCATGAAAATATCGTCCAATTGGACGTCGGTTTTTTCAAACAACCGACGCTAAAGATGTTTAGGCGTCGGTTGTTTTAAACAACCGACGCTATTTGGGAACTTCATAACCCTCGATCGCCCGACTCTTCCCCTTTCTTCTGTTTCATTGCGAGCGATTTCCCTATTTCTTCTTCAGCTCCCCTTCTCCGGCGATTTCTTCTTCAGCTCCCCTTCTCCGGTGCCCCCTTCTCCACCACAACTCCTGCTCGCCGCCGCTCCTGCCGCCGTTGGACACCAGCTCTGCGTCGCCGCCACCGCCGCCGCCTGCTCGCCGCCGCTCCTGCTCCTGCTGCTGCGCTCTGAAGTCTCCTGCTCCATCGCCTGCTCGCCACCGCCTGCTCGCCTGCACCGCTGCCGCCTGCTCGCCGCCGCGCACTGCTGCTCTCCTCGCCGCACACAGTTGCTCTCCTCTCCTCGCCGCCGGTGGCTTCTTTGGGGTAGGTCTCTGCTCAGGCCACGCCGCTGCTCTCTAGGCCAGGCATTCTTCCTATTCCCTCAAGGTACTGCTTTCTTCCTCCTTCCTTCCTTCCTCCACGCCGCTGCTCAGGCCAACTAGGGGAAGTAACATTTGTCTGCATCAAAGACACCTCCTTGGGCTTTATTCTCAACAATTCTTAGAACAAGTAATAAATCACAAGCATATATACGTATATGGGTTCCCTTTAGGTCTTCATAATGTATTTATATTCAGTTTATAGTTACCATTGCATACATTGTTGTTTGAGCCTTATGATGGACTTTTGGATTGCAAATGACTGGGATTTTCCTAGTGAATGTTCTAAATTTGTAGGCCCAATCTAGATTAAATTGAGAGCTCATTCTCTCCTTATATTGGCAAGGTGAGGCAAAAATAATTCCACAAGTGATTCAAATCTCCTATCCCACACTTTACCCATCTTTGTCATGCCTCATTACCAGGGTTAGTGTCATGCTAATCCATTGATATTCATATACGGAGTGACCCTGAGTTTATTGAAATATATCACGAGATTGTGGGTCATCTATGAAGATACCCTTGTGGTGCATTATGTGTGATTTTATAGCAAACAATTATATAAGATTTTATTCTAGATTTAATCAAACCCATTGTGCAATAATCATTCCCCGCGAGCATACATGTCTTATTGCAATATATTTTTATGTGATCCCAACATATTAAATTGAATTAGAATGATTTCATGAATTATAGGGTTTTAAAGTTGATAAACATGTACATGCGGAAATAGGGTTATTAAACCAATGGTTATAACATAGTATGATCTTAATCTGATCTGGATGTTCATAATAATGTAGTATGTTAAATATGATGATTAGGGATACATATAATGTCTAGTAAATATCCCTAGACCTTTTGTTTGAAACTATTGATTTCTTGATTTATTATTTAATAATGCTCTGTTGATTAGGATTAACCATGTTGCCTGTAGTTTATAGACAATTATTATATATAAGAATGACAACACATGTATTTGTTGGCCTAGAAACCCGTCCAAGATTTACTCATTAGGAGTAAATCTTGGATAGTCCCCGGTTTGGGACTGTTCTTGAACACCTAATATCACTTAGGATGTAAGTGTATAATGTGTATTGGGTTTTTGAGAAACTTTCAGTAGCATTTCCCCGTTTGTTCTCTAAGTACATATGTACTTAGAGAACAGCGGGGAAATGCTGCCGAAATTTTCTTGAAAACCAAATACGCATTATACACTTACTAGTGAGATTAGGTGTTCAAGGATGGGATATGTGGTACACATTTATTATATATAAGAATGACATCAAATGTGTTTGTTGGCCTAGAAACCCGTCCAAGATTGACTCATTAGGAGTAAATCTTGGATAGTCCCCGGTTTGGGACTGTTCTTGAACACCTAATCTCACTTAGGATGTAAGTGTATAATGTGTATTGGGTTTTCGAGAAAATTTTGGTAGCATTTCCCCGTTTGTTCTCTAAGTACATATGTACTTAGAGAACAACGGGGAAATGCTGCCGAAATTTTCTCGAAAACCCAATACACATTATACACTTACTAGTGAGATTAGGTGTTCAAGGATGGGATAGGTGGTACACATTTATTATATACTAGGGAAATGCTGCCTAATCTTTTCCTAATATATACTTGTTTCCTAATATATACTTGTTTTCTCTGATCATAGAATGGATAGATCATGGATGTCCATTCATAATCGTTGCACCCCAGAGTTTATATCTGGTCTTGATCAGTTTATTAGATTTGCCGAGGAACATAGGAAAAAACCTACAGATAGGTTCTACTGTCCATGTAGGCATTGCGGTAACAACTTGAAAGTCAACACTGTTGAGGAAATCAAAAGTCATGTCATGTGCAACGGGATTGTACAAGGCTATACAGAATGGCACTGGCATGGAGAGATTTCAAAATCGAAACCAGTAGATGTCGATAGCAGTGCTTGGGTGGAAGAAGAAATTGCCTCTGATGACGTAAATGTGAACGAACCAGTTCCAGCAGACATCGTTGATGCAATGCTGGATAGTTGTAGGGTAGAGCACACCGATCCACCTCCTATCTTTACAAACATTGTGCATGATGCTGAGATACCGTTATACACAGGCTGTGCTAAGTTTATGAAGCTTAGCGCTGTGTTGAGATTGTATAAGTTGAAAGCTAACAATAGATGGAGCGACAAAAGCTTCACTTCATTGTTGACTTTGTTGAAAGAAATTCTTCCTGAAGGAAACGAGCTTCCAATCTCAACATACCAGGTAAAGAAAATGTTGTGCCCAATGGGAATGGAGGCCAAGAAGATACACGCATGCCCGAATGATTGTGTATTATTTCAAAAGGACTATGTAGATTTGAAAGATTGTCCAAAATGTGGTGCGTCACGGTATAAATTGACGACTTCGGGGGAGTCCAAAACTGGTTCTCCTGCCAAGGTGTTGTGGGTATCTACCTATAATAGCACGGTTTCAACGCTTGTTTGCAAATCTGAAAGATGCGAAGAATTTGAGGTGGCATGCAGATGTTAAGAAAAATAATGATGGGATCCTACGACATGCGTCTGATTCCCCACAGTGGAAGAAGATTGATCTATTGTACCCTAAATTTGGTGAAGAAGATAGGAATCTAAGACTTGGGCTTTGTACAGATGGGATGAATCCGTAAGGGACATTGAGCAGCCAACATAGCACTTGGCCAGTCATGCTTGTTATATACAATCTTCCTCCCTGGATGTGTATGAAAAATAAGTACGTTATGTTGTCATTGTTGATATCGGGCCCTAAACAACCCGGAAATGATATCGATGTTTATCTTGAACATTTGATTGATGACTTAAAGAAACTTTGGGCTGAAGGTGTGATGACCTATGATGCTTCAGCAAGAGAGACATTTCATTTGCACGCTATGTTGTTTTGCACTATTAATGTCTTTCCAGCATATGGGAATTTGTCTGGATATAGTGTCAAAGGAGCTAAAGCGTGTCCTATATGTGAAGAAAACACTGATTCAATAAGACTAAAACATGGCGGCAAGACTGTATATCTTGGTCATCGAAGGTTTCTTTCAAAATTCCATCCGTATCGTAGGAAGCGCAAAGCATTCAATGGATGGAATGATGAACGGAGTGCACCTAAACCTATACCAGGGGATGTTGTTTATGAAAGAGTAAAAGACATTGTCAATGAATTTGGTAAGAAATCACAATGTAGTATGGCCACACGGAGTGACAATTCTTCATTCAAGAAGAAGTCAATATTTTGGGATCTTCCTTATTGGAGTTCTTTGACAGTCAGGCATTGTATCGATGTAATGCACGTTGAGAAAAATGTCTGTGATAGCATCATTGGTACTCTATTAAATATACCAGGTAAGACTAAAGATGGGATAAAATCCAGACTGGACCTACGTGAAATGGGAATAAGGTCAGAATTAACAGAATTACGTGAAATGGGTAATAAAAGAACATACTTACCTCCCGCTTGTTACACGTTGTCTAGAAAGGAGAAGAAAACTTTTTGTGAATGCTTGGTAAATGTTAAGGTGCCACATGGTTACTCATCCAACATCCGTAGATTGGTATCAATGAAAGATCTGAAGTTGATAGGTCTTAAATCTCATGATTGTCACACTCTAATGCAACAAATATTGCCCGTGGCAATTCGATCTATATTGCCGAAGCATATAAGGTTTGCAATTACCAGACTTTGTTTCTTTTTCAACAGTCTATGCAGCAAAGTTATTGACCCTGATACTCTCGATAATTTGCAAAGAGAAGTGGTTGTTACCCTATGTCAGCTTGAGATGTATTTCCCTCCTTCGTTCTTTGATATCATGGTACATCTTGTTGTCCACTTGACTAGGGAAGTGAAAATGTTGGGACCAGTTTTCTTGCATTGGATGTATCCCTTTGAACGATACATGAGCGTTTTTAAAGGTGATGTTCGAAACCGTTATCGGCATGAAGGGAGTATTATTGAAGGTTATGTGGCGAGAGAGGTTATGGATTTTTGCAATGACTTTCTCAGTGGTAATGACACTCCTGATAATGACAAGAATATTGAGGAGGGCAAAGGAATTTTGGGATCACGGGTGAAAGTAATCAGCCGTGAGCAGTTGGAACAAGCTCACTTGTATATTTTACACAATATGGACGAAGTGAGTGTTTATATCGAGGAACATACCAATTTCATAAAGAGACAACATCCTCGAGCAAGTTCAATGTGGCTTGCTAGAGAGCATAATAAGACTTTTACTAAGTGGTTTGAAGATAAAGTCTTACATCAACTATCTCAAACACCAAATGATATTACAGAAACTATCAAATGCCTCGCCTTTAAACCAAAACCGAATGTTATGTCTTATGAAGGGTTTGACATTAATGGATTCACATATTACACAAAGCGCCAAGATGATAAGAGTGTCATCCAAAATAGTGGGGTCACTCTTCAAGCGTCGACTATGTACTTTGCAAGTGCAAAGGATAAGAGTCCACGTGAAGCTAAAATGTCATATTACGGTGTCATTGAGGACATTTGGGAGTTTGACTACATAGATTTCAAAATTCCGCTCTTTAAATGTAATTGGGTTGATAACACCAAAGGAATTATAGTGGATGAATTGGGTTTCACTTTGGTGAACTTTGAAAAGATTGGCGAGAAGGGTGAACCATTCATATTGGCATCACAGGCGAAACAAATATTCTATATCGATGATCCTGTGAATGATAAATGGTCGGTTGTTCTTCATGGTAAAAGACAGTTCATTGAAGATCCTATAGATGAAGAAGAGTACTATGATAAGTATGATGACTCCAGTCCATTCTCAGTTGGGTTGCCAACTCCACAACATATTGAAGCTAATGATGACTTATATGTGCGCGGAGATCACAATGAAGGATTGTTAATTGATAAAAGATCACAATTTTAGAGACATGTATGTTTATACAAATGCTAAATGTTTGCCTTTTTCTAGTTAATACAAATGCTAAATGTTTGCCTTTTTCTAGTTAATACAAATGCTAAATGTTTGCCTTTTTCTAGTTAATAGAAATGCTAAATGTTTGCCTTTTTAATGACATTTTCAGATGGCTGACCATGATGAGCATGATGTCCATGATGAGCATGAAGTCCATGATGAGCATGCTGTCCATGACGAGCATGGCGAGGATACTAATGTAAGTTCTAAAAACATATCCTGTATTTCTATAAAATTCATTATCTTCTAGTTATGTCATATATCCTATATTTCTATATTGGGCTAAGTTAGTGTGTTTTATTTTTGTCAAATTTTAGGTTGATGCACCTGTACCCACTGAAGCACTGGAGCAACTTGATGCGCAACACCAGACACTTAACAAGAAAAGGGGCATCACTCTGTTGAAGAAGTTATTAGCGCTAAGTGGTAGTGGATCCAAATTGGTGGTGGAGTTTGATAATGGAGGAAATCCAATTGGAGTGAACCGCAATAATTTTGTGAACTATCTTGGGTGTACCACTCGGAGCCATTGTGGTGTTAAGTATGGCAATTGGCATAAAGTTCCTCAAGGGAAAAAAGACTTGATATGGAAGGATTTATGCGTGAGTTATTATTATTTGCAATTCTATTTTGTAGATTACAAATTATATTATTTGCAATTCTATTTTGGATACTAGTTAATAACATTTCTATTTTACAGAATCTGTTTGCATTGGATGAGAAGTTGCATCGTAAAAATGTGATGCAACGCGCTGGAAAGATGCTTAGGAATTATAGGACAAATCTGAACAGAGAATACATAAAAGAGGGTGATAAGAAGAAGAAGTCAGCCCTTGAACAATGGAACTTCTTGGACAAAGAAGATTGGGACAATTTTGTTGCTTCAAGAAAATCTGAAGAATTCAAGGTATTAGGCGTCACTCCTAATTTAATTAATATACATTGTATTCACCTATTCAAGATTAGCATTTAGTGCTACTAACCAAATCATTAATGTGCATACTAACTAGGCCCTCAGTGACGCACAAAAAGCAAGGCGTGCACTGAATGTGCATGACCACACTATGGGTCCAAAAGGCTATGCAAGCGTTCGCCAAAGACTACAGGCGGAGTCTGCGGCTACTTAGGAGTCTGCTCCTACTCAGGAGTCTGCCACACCCATGCCTCACCATGATATCTGGATAGCTGGCAGGCAAAACAAGAAGGGTGAAATAAAGAAGCATGTAACTGCTGAGGCGGCTGCAAAAATGGTAAAATACAACTCTTAGAGAAATCGTTTGAATATTGATTATTTGTGGTGTTAACTTACCAATTTCTGTTTATGGTGATTAGCGGGAGCTGCACGAGCAGAGGAAACAAGGCACGTTCATCCCTCAGGGCACAAGGGATGAATTGACAGTTGCTCTGGGTAACCCAGAGCATCCTGGACGTGTTAGAGGTGCCGGCGCTGGTGTTGGCATCAAAGCATTCTTTGGGCCATCCCAGCGCAAACCCAGAGCGGGACTTTCTCAAGAAGAGGTAACCTATTCTTTTTTTAGAATGTTACTGCAAAAGGAAATTCATTAATAAGAAGCTAATGTTTCTTTTATCCATGTATAGGAGAATAAGAGAGTTGAGGATTTAGTTGCTAAGAAGATCAACGATGTAGTTGCTGAGAAGGTCAAGGAAGAATTGCTGCGGTGGCAGGCATCTCAGGCTTCCAATACGCCTATGGCGACCCACTCTTCTCCTGGTGCACAAACTGCGAGTAATCCTGGAGACCCATCGCCTAGCACGTCTGCTGTAAGTATTGTTTATGGCATTGTAGTTAGTCTTTTCAAGTTGTTATGTTTTCAAGATGATATGTATATATGTATAATATTCTTTACGTAAATTTGTAGGCATTGAAGCCATGCCGCTTAAAAATGCAAGACTACGTTGTTGCAGAGGCGCAAGCTTACCCGTCCCTTCCTGGGGAAAGGTTTCACGGGACTCCAATGCCACAGGGCTATGTTCGTGTGGGCCCATTACGTGTGTTACCCGATTGGAGGGAAGTTGCGTTGCCATATGCCCACCCAGATATTGATACACTTGGTGAGGCAGAAGGCGGGGTGATATTGTGGCCCAAAGTAGATGTCGTCTACACGACTGAAATTGTAAGATAAATTTACATTGATTTAGACTGTTAATGTGTATATATGATGTCAACTGATCTGAAATTATATGTACAGGTTAAAAAGAAGACACCAGGAGCACCTAGGCCTCCACTTCCACTTCCCGCATTACCCGATTGGGTTCCAACTGACCTAACATACCCGTTAGGTCCTGCTTGTAGGGGAATGGCATGTTGGCTACGGGCACATAATGTACATTGCCCTATAATTATTTCTTTAGATGCAGATTATGCAGGTCAATCATACGATAGCTCTTTATTTATACAAGATATTATTGAGCTGTTTATGTATGATTGGCTGAATACATCAATGATAGAGACATGGATAAGGTGAGATCTTGTTTATACATCCATATACCTTGTGTAAGATCCGGTGATCTGGTTTCTTATATATTAATGCATACGCCTATATGTTTTGCAGCTACCTAGTCGAAGATCATTGCAAACAATTTGCATTTGATCATGTGGGATTTTTGATTCCATCATTGATTAGTTTGGTAGCTAAAGACCCTGATAATGTTCAACAATACTGTATAGATGCTTTTACAATTTTTGGTCAGCAAAAGAAGACGATAATAATATCTCCATTCAATGTCAAGTAAGTTTACTTTATTTATAATTTGGACTTAAGAAAATTCCATTTTTATTTTGCATTTTGAGTTATTAATTGTTAACTTCTTACTTCTAGCGGTAGACATTGGGAGTTACTAGTTATTGTCCCTGAGACATTCACTGTTTATTATCTAGATCCTGCGGGGAGTACATTGAACACTAAAATTGGACACGTAATGAGAATGCCATTATTCTGGTGAGATATATTTCATTTTTATATCCGTTAACATCTTTTATTACATTACTATTTACTTATGCAATTTATTGTGTTATATTAACATGTAGGGGTTTAGATGCATTCAGAAAGAATGGAGGAACGGTCCCAAGGAAAAAGAACCAGCCAATAAATTGGCAGAACGTACAAGTAAGTTCCCGACTCGAATATATATATTATTGATGTGAATTGTGCTTAGTTGTATTATTTTGTATGTTTCAATTTATAGTGTGCTACACAAGACAATGGCTGGGCATGCGCATACTATGTGATGTGATTTATGCAGATGATTATCAAATATGCCGCATTGGACATCGATACCATACATGAGGTATTATATATACTTTCATTAGTTAGTATGCAATATATCAATCTTATCTTATTTTTATATTATTACTTATATATATACATCATTCTCTTTGCAGGTGTTTAAAACTGACAACACTACAGGTAAACGCTTAAAAAATATACATGCTCCATATACGATGGAAGCATTAAATGAAGTAAGAGAAGAATGGGCAAAAGCCATACAAGCAGTGGCAACTGTAAGATATAATTGGGATGTTGATAGCGATAATGAATGATACTTTGTAAATGAATATTTCTGAATGTTAATACATGTATTTGAATGTTTCTATATGTGTGAATGTGAGAATTGAATTTATGTCTGAATGTATGTACTTGTGTGAAATTTTGCTTATGACTATTGCAGGTTTGCAGCCTGTTTGTAGGCTGATATCAATGGATGTCGTAAACCTACAGTTCAGTTACTGAACTGCAGGTTCTCATCCTGCTGACCAGCCACAGCAGGCCTGCAAACTGATATGAAAAAAAAAAAACAAATAGGCGTCGGTTATTTATAAAAACCGTCAGCAAAGATCTACAGCGTCGGTTATTTATAGATAACCGACGCCTTATGTGGCCAAAGCAGTCCTCGAAATGGCGTCGGATATACGTATCAAACCGACGCCTATTTAAATTAGAGGCGTCGGTCTTTTGGTATATAACCGACGCCAAAAGTGTTCGCGCCACAAAAAATGGCGTCATTTAGGACACTTTCTGCGTCGGTTATCTACTAAAAGACCGACGCTATAAGTAGTATAGGTGTCGGTCCGTTAGTAAATAACCGACGCAGAAAGTGCCCTAGCTAACGCCGTTTTATGTGGCGCGAACCCCTTTGGCGTCGGTTATCGACTAAAAGACCGACGCCGATAGTTTAAATAGGCGTCGGTTAAACAACCGACGCCGAAGTGTTCGACCTTTAGCGGCGCCCGCATAGGCATCGGTCGAAAACCGACGCCAAATGGGGTTAAACGACCGACGCCAAAGACCACTTCTGTAGTAGTGGAAATGCTAAACTTCAATTGTGTACCAAAAGTTGTGTGCAATCGCTCCCAAAAGTGACTTGTGAATTGGGGACCTCTATTAGATACGATGGTAGATGGGACACTTTGCAACACACTATCTTGTGAACATAGATCTTGGCAAGCTTCTTAGCTATATACATTATCTTCATGGGAAGAAATGCACTAACATGGTCAACCTACCAATGATCACCCAGATGGAATCACGAACATTGGTTATCCTAGGCAGACCAACCACAAAGTCCATAGTCACATGATTCCATTTCCACTGTGAGATAGGCCACAGTTGAATGTCCCTGTAGGCTTCTAGTGCTCAGTGTTCACCTGTTGACACATAGCTTATTTCACAATGAACTCAGCTACATCTCGCTTCAAGATGGGCCACCAATATAGGTTTTTCAGATTATGATACATCTTGGTGCTACCTAGATGCATAACTTACATAGATGACTGAGCCTCTTCCAGAACCATCTTCCTTAGATTATCACCATTAGGGATCATGACTCTATCATGGTAACAAACTGTCCTATCATCTGATTCATGGAAGCCATCACACTTCTCACTTCCAAACTCTAATTTAATCAACTTTATCACGATATCAACCTGTTGTGCCTCTCTGATCTACTGTCTTAGCATGGGATTCCCTTGGAACTATGCCAACAACCCTACTGGCATCAACACCTCCAACCGTATGTTCATCTGATGCAAGGAGCGAACATGTCTCGCTTGTAGCACACTAAGGAACTCAACTTGGATCTATCAATAGGTGAAGAAGAAGACTTCCTACTTTATGCATCTTACAAAACATTAGCCTTCCCTGGATGGTAATCAATCATGTAGTCCTAGTCTTTGATTAATTCCATCCAACATCCCTGCCTCATGTTCAACTCCTGTTGCAAAAAGATATACTTTAGGTTCTTGTGATCGGTGGAGATCTGACACTTCTCTTCATAAAGGTAGTGCTTCTAGATATTTAAAGGATAGACCATGAAATCTAAATCCAGGTCATGTTTCAGGTAGTTCTCCTCATGGTTTCTTAAGTTGTTGAGAAGCAAAAGAAACTACATTCTTGTCCTACATCAACACACAACCCAAGCCATTCCTGGACACATCACATAATACTATCTATCCCTTCCCTTGCTCAGGAAATATTGACACCAGTGCAATGGTCAACCTCTCCTTCAACATCTAAAAAGAACGCTAACATCTGTCATACCAGACAAACAATATATCTTTCTCTGTCAACTTTGTTATGGGTAAAGCTATGACACTGAAGTTCTCGATGAACCTCCTATAACAGCCTATCCAACCCAGAAAGTTGTGCACTTCTGTCAACATCTTTGGTTGCTCCCATTCTGTCACAAACTCAATCTTCATTGGGTCCACACAAACACCCTCAATAGAGACAACGTGCCCCAAAAAAACTACCTCCTTCAACCAGAACTCACACTTGCTAAAGTTAGCGTATAGTTGATGTTTCCTCAACACTGTCAATGCTTGACAAAGATGTTGCTCATGTTCTTGGCTGTCATGACTGTATATCAGGATGTCATCTATGAAGACCACCACAAACTGATCGGGAAATGAACGGAACACTCTATTCATCAAGTCCATGAACATTGTTGGTGCATTGGTCATCCCAAATAGCATAACCACAAACTCATAGTGATCATACCTCATCTTAAAATCTGACTTAGGTATGTCATCCTCATTGATCCTCATCTGGTAATACCTTGACCTTAGGTTATCTTTGAAACAATGTCACGCCACACAACTGATCAAACATGTCATCTATCCTTGGCAAGGGATACTTGTTCTTTATCATCACCTTATTCAACTATTTGTAGTCTATACACATCTTCATGGACCTGTCTTTCATCTTCACAAAGAGCACTGGTGTGAGAATACACTAAATGAGATTACTCAAAACATAAAACACAATCAATCACTAATTAATCACATACCCAAAAATATGGGTATATTAAAACCGATTTCAACATCAACACCCGCTCAAAAACATTTTCATCAGAGCCCAACATCTTTCTTGTATCCATACTATGCCAAGAATTTAATACAAATTGTTCTATCGCCTTAGCCACAAAATAGAAACATAGGAAAACAATATTCATATATGCCACACAAAAAAGCATTAACATGCTAATAAAAATTTGATTTGTCTGAAACACCATATGCAAACTTTTCCCGCCCGGACCTGAGAGTACATGGACAACTCTAGGACACACTAGACATCTAATCAATTTTCTCAAAGATTCATTACTATAGATCCTCTTTGTTGCCACATGTTTGTTTTTGTCACTTATGATTATCTAAAAAGATGTGGCAAACCACAAGGGTTAGACCTATGTCCCAGTAAGAGATATAACCTCCAACAACATTTATTGATTACAACATTTTTAAGTAATTAAATAGTTAAGCAGTTTAATCAAATATAACAAATAAGATCAGCAGTACTGATGATTATCAAAATACATAAGGAGCAGATAATAACTATCATCATTAGCCAGACTATCATCCTTTATCTTGTTGACAATATAAGAAATTCAGTAGCATATTCATATCTAGCATCATGTGCAAGTCTAGTAACATAGCATAGCTAACAACATGAGCCTGTCTAATTGGTTGAACATATCAGCATCATAAGAAGAGATGAAAACATAAGCACAACTATCTGTATAAGAATGATTAGCAGTATATGCATCTCTAATTACAAAGGCATGGCTAGCATGCTAAACATAACTAACAACATGAGATATCTAGCGTCATGATTATAATCAGCAGTAGCAGGATAGTTATCAACACAAGCATAGCTACTATATGTACACATCTACAATCTTAAGAATATCCACAACCTAAGTGTATCTACTATCCCTTAATTGCACTAAGCATCATCTTTATGTAAGGATAACAAACAAGGGTTATCATCCAATGTGAAACGTTGTGTATAACCCTAAACAAATATGCTACACGGTTGTATTACATCTTTTATTACGCCATGGGAAAGTTGAACCGTACCATTCAAAGTCCAACCGACCCTTGTGAAGGGCTATTCGGTTCCGTACAAGATCTAGGAGTGTCGCTATCCTAAGATATCTTCCCCTCAGTCAGTATGAGTAATAAGGCAGTGACATATCAGTCAAAGCTACCACCACAGTGACATATAGTCAAGATGATAACCACTAGTTTGACCTTGGTACAAGTCACAGCACAAGAAACCAAGGTATTCAAACCCAATCACTGAGGTACAACTGCAGTTGTCCTCTAATCACATCATGTTATAATCACAGAGACATGACCGCAGCCGTTCTCAATCACATCAGATGTATGAGGCATGACCATAGCCAACCTCCACAATCTGCATTGTGGATGACAAGTATATATCCTCAACCTGCCACCCCCACATACTCAACAGTATGTGCTCCGAGTTTCCCTTAGGACTACTAGTTTCACCATCCAGCAAGTTCTGACACTGAAGATGCCTCTACGACATAGGGCACTACATGATTAGAGCTGCACTTGATTAGTTATGCTAATTGGGTGAATTAAGGTTGCATCAAACAAGTGGACATACAAACCCTAATTCACTTCTAGCAAGCATATAAATATAAGAACTTGAAAAGATATAAAGTGTATGAAACATAATTTCTCATCTCATCATCACATGGTATTATTCACTTGCCATTCATTAGACACAGTAGTCATCATATTATCAAAATATATAAATCCTTTTCATAATATCACAGGGTATCAACTGTTATCAACATTAGAGGATTACACCTCATTTGGGGCTCAACCATGCCCAAAGGTCATTAAAACCATCATACTATTCCTTGCAAGATCATCATTATCTCGACATACCTTATAACAAGACTCAACAACATCACTTACATATAATACACCAGATTAACATAATATTGCATTAATGAGCTAGGAGATATTCATAAAAAATCATACCAAGGTTATATTAACATTAAGAACATTCCTTTATTACATCAACATGCAAGGAATCTAGATATGATTAACACTCAACATATTCACAATGCAAATGTTTAGCATAATAAAGTATCAACCATGTGGCTATGATAACCATCAATTAACACATTAAGGTTATGATCAGGTTAAGGAGGTTATTCCACCATCATTCCATAATATAAGAATGTTAAATATGAATACTCATCTTTATCCATTTGCATTAGAGTTGGGTTCACAAGATAAATTTTATTAATGTTACTAATCTGCACCATACCCAAACCCTAATTCACGACATCCCCATTGGATCATGGATGCATAAGGTGAAGCATCACCATCACATTCCATACTATTATCAAGTATGAAACCACACTTAAATCAAGGTGTAACCATCAAGTTATAGCATACTAGGGTTTCAACAATAGTAACAGAGTACTCCATGATTGTATTAGTCATTCAAGGACTATTCATACCCCAATTACCATCATTTAGTTATATTAAAGCTAGGTATAACAATTATACCTCATTAGGGTTACATATCCACACAATATGGTTATCATCCCTTCTATTCATATGAGTGAATAGGTAATACTACCTTGTTAAGGGTAACCCTCCATTTGTTCCATCATCATTCAACCCATATCACCATACCACAATGTCACCCAGAACCACTGGATGTTTAAAAGGTAAGACCATTGGTTGTTTATATAAGTAAACACCTTGGATAAACCACCTATGAAGTCCTTTATTTGTTCTCTAGAAAGAGTCACCATCTAACCCTAGAAATACTTGATTTACAACACAAAAAGTTCCATTGAGAGTATGGTAAAACCCATAATCGACTATTCAGTTAAAACAAGCCATCCATTGTCAACAAGTAAGCTCCTTAAGTTGATTATATAAAAGAAACCATCTAAATCCCATTATTAGGACCAACATATTACATTGGCCATCATTCCACCTTATTTGAGGAATAAACATTAGATCTTGACCAATGGGTCAAGTTCATATGTTAAAACCATCAATTATAGTATAGGTCTGACCATTGCATCAAGTGGCCCAATAAACCATTGGTCTAAGGCTTAATTGATGCTACAACTACAATGATTAACTTTACATAGGTTTTAGAGACCCGATCCACAATCATTAGTGATCATTAAATCACCATAGGTTGTTAGATCTACACTATATTCATTAACTAACATCAAATATTAAGCTGATGTCATCATTGATTGATAACATCAGTAGGGTACTTAATGGTTGATGATTATACTTCTAATTGATCCAAAACCTGACCTAAGGGGGTGACCATAGGTTTTCACCATAATATTACACCTTTGATCACGACCATCAGTTGTCATGAAGACAACAACATAGGGTTGTTGCAATGGTACCATCATCGGGTCATGGATTTATAGAAGAAATCAGCTTAAAACCCTAAAATTGACCATTGGTTGATAGGTGCTTAGCACTATAGGTTGTCAAACCAACCTGATCCAAGTCATATTATACCTTAGGAATAATGTACACATGATCACAGGTTCATCTAGAATTGAAATCGGAACAGGGAACATTATAAAAATCAAAATCCAAGTCAAGCATAGCTTTTTAGTACATAAATCATCATTTTCAAGCAACAACATGATCTAGAAAGCTTATGATAAGCAATAAACGTGGAGCAAGTTATAAAACTTTCCTATAATGAGAATATGAAACCCCACACAGAAGAAAACTCGAGCAGGTAGGGTAGAAAATCCAAGAATAAGCTATGAATTCGTCCATCTAGCACCTTTCTTCATCAAATGAGCAAACCCTAAGCATAAGTAGCAAGAAAGGTAGGGTTTTAGAGCTTTAGAGCAATTGCTACCATGAAAAAGAAATGATAAGACATGTAGAAATCTAGGAGGAAGGATACAAAAGAAATAAAAAGAGTAAATAAGGTAAAACTTACACTTTTAGGTCAAGATCACTAGGAGGAAGCTTTTTAGACCCAAAAAGGAAATCAATCGCAACCCTAGAATTTTTTCCAAGAAGATCCCTACTTTCTTCTTCCTTGGGCAGGGAATACGCAGAAGAACATAGGGAGAATGAAGGTCAGATAAGGAGGGAAGTGGTGGAGAGAAAATGGATCGTTTTGGTGCTTGGGGATAAGTATATGAACTTTAAGATAAAGCAAAAAGAAAAGGTTGAAGTTCTAGTATCTATCCAAGTGTCCATGGCCTTAATTTATTAAGAATATACAAGCACACACACAAGAAGCTCCCCCACCATGTTTATAGACCTGCTTATCTTTCCTTTGTCGAATTTCCCAGCCAATCAATCAATTCATTAGTTGATAGCTACTAAAGGTAGCTCATCCGTGAAGGGGAAAACCCTAAAACACCCTTGAAGAAAACACCTTTAAACCAAGGTTTAAATAGGTGCCCCATGGCCCAAAAAGCTCATGAATGATGAAATAATATCCATGGAACATAATGCAAGTGATAAATTGCAAAGAAAACCTCTCAATTGGGTAAATTGTAGAAAAGTCCAAAATGTGCATAAAATTGCATAACTTGCTCAAACAGTGTCCAAATTGGACCAAATTTGAAACTTAAGCTTGTCTTAAGATTTCAAAGCATATAACAAGGTTATATTATGGTTATAAAAATTCAATTATGATAATTCAGCTTGTTGAACTCACTAAGCAAGTTTAGGGGCCTTACAACCATAAACCCCTAATAGGGATTTCACCCTCGAAATCCAAGGTAAATAAAGATGGGTACTTCCTTTGCACCTCATCCTATTACCTTCACATGGTTACTTGCATATCATAGTGATGTCACATAATTCATACATATATCTTCTTGGGTCAGCACAAAAAACCCCACCTAAGAAGACATTCTCAATATGGAATGTAGAAACTTGTTGTGCTACATGCACAAAGCTAATAGTAATGTTCAACTTTAAATTCTAGCTATCATTCTAAAATTATATCTATTGTATCAACACATTACTCAAAATTCATACTTTCTAGATTTTTACCAATCCTGCCATGTGTCCCATACCATTCCTTGAAACATAAAAAGAAGGCAATGTATCCATCATTTTTTTATACACTAACACTAGAACTCTTGTCAGTTCTTTTTACAACATCAAAAGAGATGTTGATGTTGGTATCTGTCATTTTATACAAGGAAACATCATTCCTAGTCAACCTTGTTAGGGGTGAAACAACAACACTATCTTCACCTTACTAGGATTTACACAACCTACTTAGAAGACATATCATGATCCTATAAAGAAATTTAATCAACCCCATCTCACACTTGTTCAACTTGTCTCATAGCTATTGTTGCTTTGACAAATCTAAGGTTTTTTTCTAAAGAAATATTGATCATATTTTTGACCATATTTGAAATACTTTGACATGTCATCATTCAAAGATTGCTAAAACTTGTAAGACATTACTCAAACACTCTGTTCCTCCTATTCATAAATTCTATTAGTACATTGGTAAATCTAAAGGACATAACTCTAAACTCATCATGGTCATGTGGATTATGTCATCCAATCTAACTCTTATGCATTGATATTTGATCATAGGGTTATCTTAAAGGAACATGGTATCACATATTCATTAACCAACAAACCATCTATCCTTGATAGTGGTCTTTCCCAGCTATCACTGAACCATAACATTATAGAATTACTTTTGTTTTTCTATCCTAACAATATTTAAAGGGTAATCATCAACTCTCTCTCTCTCTCTCTCTCTAAGGGAGAGGAATACATGTAATGTTCATTTAATATACATCTCCAACCTTCACATATTTATCATACTGTTGATACATCTTAGATACCAGGATTCGTTACCTTGGTATCTACCTCATTTTCTATAAGGAACTCACATCCTTATCTCATCTACTCTTACCAGCATAACAAATTTCAAAACATATAAGAGGAGTCTTCCTAATTATTGGAAGGCTCAAAAGCAAAATCTTCACAAACTTTATGATCTTAGAACCATAGTCCAAACAACCTTATGCTAAAATAAGCTATCCACCCTCATGTTTGTAGTGAATCCACACGTACCAAGTGGCAATGATCCACTTGAAAGATTTGCCCTAGAAAGGAAAGACACAAAGCGAAACACACACTCCATACCATAGTAACATTGTTCAAGGGTCACTAGCAAAAAGGTACAAATTCTATTTTCATTATGCATGTTACAACTTCTTATGTATCATTTTACCTTTTTCATTTCAGGTTCCTTGCCATTAGCATAGGAATCATCATGATTAAGATGTCTCATTACTCCTTCCTTGATGACTATTTATCCCACTTGGGTATGTTCTCTTATTATATTATGTTTTTCAACCACTTATCAACAGGTAAATCATCATATTCCACATTTTCTGCATTAAACATGAATCATGTGCCTTAATTTCTTTCAAACGCCATGCTTATTTGACATTAACACTTTCTTACACACATAGGTTGGCCTGATATTAACTCAGATTCCACCTTATTTCTTTGTCATTGTTCCCATTCATCTTCTTATTTTGTATTTGTTATAGGACTTCTCTCTATCTTATGTGGATTTCATACCTTGATCCACTTTATAAGCATAGACTTGTTTGTCTTTTACTTTATTATCTTCTTGTATCACATATTCAAGAACTCCTCTTTTCCTTATTTGTATTCAGATTTAGATTTCATGTTGTTGTATCTTTCTCTTATATTTACCAAACATTCAAGTTTTGATAGATAATGATGCAATTCTCATCTTCTTTGAGGTAGGATTGAGATATTCACACCATGATTTCTTATTCGTTATGCTCTTTAGATTGTCTCAAAATGACTACTTGATCAGAGTAATTAGAAAGATAACAATCTAAGATTCCATACGTACCTTTTCATGAATAATTGAATACCTGGCCAGGGCACCCAAATACTGAGATTAGGCAGTATGCACCATATTTTTATGTCATATTCCTAAATTAGACATCATCCTAATCCTAAGTCCTAGTGTCCCTGTAGGCTCAGTGAACCTAATGCTCTGATACCAACTTGTGAGAACCTGTTACACTAAATGAGATTACTCAAAGCATTAAATACAATCAATCACTAATTAATTACGTACCCAAAAATATGGGTAAATTAAAACCGATTTCAACATCAACACTCACTCAAAAACATTTGCATGAGAGCCCAACATCTTTCTTGTATCCATACTATGCCAAGAATTTGATACAAATTGTTCTATCGCCTTAGCCACAACATTGATACATAGGAAAACAATATTCATATATGCCACACAAACAAGCATTTACATGCTAACAAAAATTTGATTTGTTTGAAACACCATATGCAAACTTTTCCTGCCCAGACTTGAGAGTACAAGGATGACTCTAGGACACACTAGACATCTAATCAACTTTCTCAAAGATTCATTACTATAGCTCCTCTTTGCTGCCACATGTTTGTTTTCGTCACTTCTAATTACCTAAAAAATGTGGCAAACCACAAGGATGATGAAAACTACTAGAGGGGGGTGAATAGAGTTTTAAATATAATTTTAACAATTATTGAAACTCAAACAACCAACCACAAAATATTGGACAAGGGGACAAGGATTTAGAGTGGTTCCAACTTTAGCAAATACTAAAGTTGTCAGTCCACTACCCGGTTGCTTACCCAACCGGGATTTGGAAAGAATTTAATTTTATTACCTCGCAAGGACTTTACATAAAATTACAATTCTCTCCCTAAACCCTTCAAGCAGCCTTCACCTAGAAGTAATCGCCCAACGTTGAAGCAGCCTTCACCTAGAAGTAATTGCACCACCTTGAAGCAGCCTTCCTCCTAAAGTAGCTTCCCGTTGCAATAGCCTTCTTGAAGTAGCTTCCCGTGTGATAGCCTTCTTGAAGTAGCTTGAAGTCCACCTTCTCGTCTGAGAAGAACCTTCTCCAATCAACAACCTCCAACCCTAGGAGTAGCAAGGAGAATACAAAGGATAAAAGGAACAAGAAGGAAAATAGAAATTACAACTTATCCTTTGAAGCACAAGGCTTGATTTGCCTATATCAAGCGTATCGATCTCCTAACCAATGAGTGTAGAAGTGTAAGTGATGTGGTAAGGAGATGCTAGCCTATAGGACACGAAATGGGAGCAATGGGAATGGATAGCAAATGTAGGAATTGCTCTATTGCTCAAAACAGTATTGCCAATGTGTATTCAAGCTCAAGTATAGCACAAGTGTAGCTTAGGTGTCTTTTGGTGTCCTAAGGCATGTCCTATTTATAGGAATGGCCTATGGATGCTTAAGGACGTTCTAGACAACTTCTAGGGGTTTCTAAGTGCTTAACTAGCCATTAGGAATAAGTTAGGTGCATTAGTAACGGCTAGTTACTTTATTCTGCAGTTGCTGTCAGAGACCATCTCGGTCGACAAATTGTCGACCGCGATACCTACTCGGTCGAAGTTTTGTCGACCGACAGGCTCTCTGGATCAACGTTCATTTGCAACTGCCAACTACTTTGTCAGCTGTGTCTAACGGCTACTTGGGTCATTCTCGGTTGGAAGTTTGTCGACCGAGAGTGTCTCGGTCGAGGAGTTTGGTCGACCGAGATTGACCATGTTTCAATCTTTCAATTTAGGCACTAAGTAAATGTATGAGTGTGCATATGTGATCCTATTTGAAAGGGATGATCTATCTAAGTGTGGTGATTGGCTAGGGAAGATCTAACGCTTGATTTACATGAGATCTAAGTACTTGTACATTATATATTTGTACAAGTTTACAATTGATTACATTGTATGACTTTTACAATCATTCAAGCGTATAGTTTCCTTAGAGCTTTGTCATCCACTTTATTCCTGCAACACTCAAGTAGCACGTTAGATCAACAAGAATGAAATGTTTGTCATCATCGAAACAAAGGGATTTATTATAATGTCCAATTTATCCAACAATCTCCCCCTTTTTGAAGATGACAAACATTTCCTAAATATGAAATAAGGAAATATAAAGCATGTGAGTTTCATACCTGAAGATTACTTTTTGTAGCCATTCTAGTTGTGCAAGTGAGTGCTGGCCATCAAGATGAAACTCATTTATATTTTAGATTTTATATTCTTTCTCCCCCTTTGTCATTTCAAAAAGATATCCAGTTTGAATATTTTATTTTTCTTCTCCCCCTTAATTTTATATTATGCTCCCCCTTAAATAGATATTATATCATTTTTGTCTAATTTATCCACAATTTGTTTCTCAATCATTTGCAAAGGATGTTAAGCCTTGAAATGATATGAGATTCCCTTAAGCTTATGATGAATGTATATTGATTTCCCATCTATCAAGGGATATTAAGCCCTAAATTAAATGAGATTCCTTTAATCTTAGAGTACATAAAAATGTCTCCAACCAAATGCAAGGGATGTTAAGCCCTGATTTGTTTAGAGAGTTCCTTTAAGTACAAGATATATCATTTTCATAGATTTCTTCATAAAAAGTACTAAAGTCGTAACAAGCTCCAAATGATGTTTACAGTATTTTTGTAAGCTTCTTAGTCAAATTTGTTTTTATGAGCTCCCCCTTAATCTTACAATTTAAAGCAATTTAAGGCTTCTAAGGTCATAAATAATTTTAAATTTTGATTTTGACCTTTATCAAAAATATACTAAGATTAAGTACAATAAAATGATGTCCAAATAAGCATTTTGTCAAAGCTTATTTTAGGTCGCCCTTGACTACGACCAAAGCGCCCCTTGGTCAAATTATATTTCAACCAAGAGGCATAAATTGCAGATTTCCAATTAAGCATTCATATCAATTTTTGAAGCATGTTTAAGTGATACTCAATAAAAGCATGAAAGCACGAAAAAATCTTTTAAAGATACCAATTGAAAAAAATTTATAACATTGTGCTCTTTGCAAGCATTTCTAAGAGATATATCACCAATGAATCATTTGCTTGCCTATGTAATGATAAAAGCATAAAAACAGAAATTTTCTTTAAACTAAGCATAATTTTTAGTTTTTGACTTAAGTTACTTAGAATTAAACCAGATGAATCTCATATAAACTTTCAAGGATGATTTTTATACTTTATTGTATAGTCATTAACCACAAATAGATATCAATCTGGATCAATTTCAAAAGAATTCAGCAATTCTACAGCAGTCTGAAAATCAGTGACATGCTCGGTCGACAATTTCTCGACCGACTGTTCACTCGGTCGACAGATTCTTGACCGACCAAGTTTCTGGAATATGTTCAGAACTCTTAATCAATTTCAAGCAAAAGAGTTTATGCAAATTAGAGCTCGATTGTGTTGAGATAAGACATTATGATATCAAGAATCAGTTTAGGTCAAATCTCAACTAGTTAATTTTAAGCTACTAAGTTTTAGGAATCCAAGCTAACTCATCATTCTTTTTCTTATATGGGCATGAAAATGAAAAATGTCCAAGACGCATGCAATAATGACAACTAATAACATCAACTTCATTTCTCTTTCTAGGAATTGAGTTCCTAGGTACAAATATAATCTTGGATGCTTTAACTCTTTTGGGTTTATTTCTCCTTGGATCATATCTTAATCCTCTTCTTCCATTATAACTAGAGGAAATTTTCAGAATATTTTCAAGTATGTCATTTCCTCTTAACTCATTTACATTTCTTTGTAACTTAGCAATATCTTTCTTTGCCTGATCTAAATCGGACACTAGAGAGTTTCTTTGTTTGACAACCTCATCATAATCTAAATGTGAACATAGAATAGGTTGTTTCTGAAGATCATTCACTTGAGTTTACAAGTTTAACTTTTCTAAGGAAAGAAGATTGCAATTAGCTTCTACTGATTTTAACTTAAGAGCATAATCTTCATTTTCCTTTTTGAGATTTTCATTTTCAGATACAAGAGCAAGAAGTTTAGCATTTAAATCTTTATTTGCTTTCTTAAGTTTCTTCTTGCACTCAATATATTTCTCATGAGTATCTTGAAGACTAGCAATTAGATCTTCTTTTGGTAGATCATAAAGACTTACCTCTTCTTCGTCTTCATTTGTTGTAGCAATGAGGCATTCTACTTCTTCTTTTCCATCATCACTATCATCACTTGAATCATCCCATGCAGCTCGATATGCTCTTTCTTTCTTTTTGTGAGATGATTTCTTCCCTTTCTTGAGTTTTGGACAATCACCTTTCATATGTCCTTTCTTACCACATTCAAAGCACCTGGAAGAAGAAACACTAGAAGTTTTATTAGTTTTAAAACTTTTATATTGCTTACCATTTACAACGAGAGTTTCTTCTTCACTATCATCTTCACTTGTGTCATGATTGTCTTTAGTTGAAGCTTTGAATGCAATATCCTTCTTTTTCCCATGTTGACGTTCACGTTCTCTTCTTTCTTCCTCTTCTAGAGTTGCCTCATGAGCTTCTAAATTGCCAATGAGTTGCTCCATTTTTAGTTTAGTGAGATCATTGGCTTCTTCAATGGCTGTCACCTTGGGCTTGTATTTGGGAGGAAGTGATCGAAGTACCTTTGACACCTGATCTTCTTCAAGTACAGTTTTTCCTAAGGCATTCAGACCATTAACAATAGAAGAGAATTTTGCAAACATTTCACTAATGGATTCATTTGGATCCATACGAAAGTGTTCAAATTTCTGTTTAAGCATACTAATCTTAGAGTTCTTAACTTGAACCGTACCTTCATAAGTTATGGACAATCTATGCCATATTTCATAGGTTGTTTCACAATTTGATATTCTATTAAATTCTCCTACTGAAAATGAACAATAAAGAATACTTACAGCCTTTGCATTCATTTGAGCCGATTTTACCGTGTTTGCATCCCATTCTGCATATTGTATTTGAGGAAGCTCGTATGGTGTTGACACCATCCTCCATAAGTCCCAATTTATGGATTGGAAGTAAAACTGCATCCTTCTCTTCCAATATTGGTAGTTTGTTCCATCAAACACTGGAGGCCTAGCAACAAGTGTTCCTTCAAGGTTAAGGTTGTTGAGCACTCCATCCCCCATTTCTTCAAGACCTTGTTAGGGTTCCTTGAAGCCTGCTCTGATACCAATTGAAAACTACTAGAGGGGGGTGAATAGAGTTTTAAATATAATTTTAACAATTATTGAAACTCAAACAACCAACCACAAAATATTGGACAAGGGGACAAGGATTTAGAGTGGTTCCAACTTTAGCAAATACTAAAGTTGTCAGTCCACTACCCGGTTTCTTACCCAACTGGGATTTGGAAAGAATTTAATTTTATTACCTCGCAAGGAATTTACATAAAATTACAATTCTCTCCCTAAACCCTTCAAGCAGCCTTCACCTAGAAGTAATCACCCAACCTTGAAGCAGCCTTCACCTAGAAGTAATTGCACCACCTTGAAGCAGCCTTCCTCCTGAAGTAGCTTCCCGTTGCAATAGCCTTCTTGAAGTAGCTTCCCGTGCGATAGCCTTCTTGAAGTAGCTTGATGTCCACCTTCTCCTCCGAGAAGAACCTTCTCCAATCAGCAGCCTCCAACCCTAGGAGTAGCAAGGAGAATACAAAGGATAAAAGGAACAAGAAGGAAAATAGAAATTACAACTTATCCTTTGAAGCACAAGGCTTGATTTGCCTATATCAAGCGTATCGATCTCCTAACCAATGAGTGTAGAAGTGTAAGTGCTGTGGTAAGGAGATGCTAGCCTATAGGACACGAAATGGGAGCAATGGGAATGAATAGCAAATGTAGGAATTGCTCTATTGCTCGAAACAATATTGCCAATGTGTATTCAAGCTCAAGTATAGCACAAGTGTAGCTTAGGTGTCTTTTGGTGTCCTATTTATAGGAATGGCCTATGGATGCTTAAGGACGTTCTAGACAACTTCTAGGGGTTTCTAAGTTCTTAACTAGCCGTTAGGAATAAGTTAGGTGCATTAGTAACGGCTAGTTACTTTATTCTGCAGTTGCTGTCAGAGACCATCTCAGTCGACAAATTGTCGACCGAGATACCTACTCGGTCGAAGTTTTGTCGACCGACAGGCTCTCTGGATCAACGTTCATTTGCAACTGCCAACTACTTTGTCAGCTGTGTCTAACGGCTACTTGGGTCATTCTCAGTCGAGAAGTTTGTCGACCGAGAGTGTCTCGGTCGAGGAGTTTGGTCGACCGAGATTGACCTTGTTTCAATCTTTCAATTTAGGCACTAAGTAAATGTATGAGTGTGCATATGTGATCCTATTTGAAAGGGATGATCTATCTAAGTGTGGTGATTGGCTAGGGAAGATCTAACGCTTGATTTACATGAGATCTAAGTACTTGTACATTATATATTTGTACAAGTTTACAATTGATTACATTGTATGACTTTTACAATCATTCAAGCGTATAGTTTCCTTAGAGCTTTGTCATCCACTTTATTCCTGCAACACTCAAGTAGCACGTTAGATCAACAAGAATGAAATGTTTTTCATCATCGAAACAAAGGGATTTATTATAATGTCCAATTTATCCAACAGATGAGACCCATGTTCCAGAAAGATATATAACCTCCAACAATGTTTATTGATTACAACATTTTTAAGTAATTAAATAGTTAAGAAATTTAATCAAATATAACAAATAAGATCATCAGTACTGATGATTATCAAATTACATAAGGAGCAGATAATAACTATCATCATTATCCAGACTATCATCCTTTATCTTGTTGACAATATAAGAAATTCAATAGATCTAGCATCATGAGAAAGTCTAGTAACATAGCATAGCCAACAACATGAACATGTCTAATTGGTTGAACATATCAACATCATAAGAAGAGATAAAAACATAAGCACAACTATCTCGATAAGCATGATTAGTAGTATATGCATCTCTAATTATAAAGGCATGGCTAGCATACTAAACATAACTAACAACATGAGATAGCTAGCCTCATGATTATAATCAGCATTAGCAGGATAGTTATCAACACAAGCATAGCTACTGTATGTATGCATCTACAATCTTAAGAATATCCACAACCTAAGTAGTATCTACTATCTCTTAATTGTGCTAAGAATCATCTTTATGTCAAGATAACAAACAAGGGTTATCATCCAATGTGAAACATTGTGTATTACCCTAAACAAATATGCTATACGACTGTATTACATCTTTTATTATGCCCCGGGAAATTTGAATCATACCATTCAAAGTCCAACCGACCCCTGTGAATGGCTATTCGGTTTCGTACAAGATCTAAGAGTGTTGGTATCCTAAGATCTCTTCCCCTCGGTCAGTACGAGTAAAAAGGTAGTGACATATCAGTCAAAGCTGCCACCATAGCGACATATAGTCAAGCTGATAACCACTAGTCCGACCTTGATACAGGTCATGGCACTAGAAACCAGGGTATTCAAACCCAATCACTGAGGTACATCCGCAGTTGTCCTCTAATCACATCATGTTATAATCACCGAAACACGACCGCAGTTGTTCTCAAATCACATCAGATGTATGAGGCATGACCATAGCCAACCTCCACAATCTGCATTATGGATGACAATGATATATCCTCAACCTACCACCCACACATTCTCAATAGTATGTGCTCCAAGTTTCCCTTAAGAATACTCGTTTCACCATCCAGTAAGTTCTGACACGGAAGATGGCTCTACAGTACAGGGCACTACATGATTAGAGTTGTACTTGATTATTTATGCCAATTGGGTGAATTAAGGCTGCATCAAACAAGTGGACATACAAACCCTAATTCACTTCTAGCAAGCATATAAATATCAAAACTTGAAAAGATATAAAATGTATGAAACATAATTTCTCATCTCATCATCACATGGTGCTATTCACTTGCCATTCATGAGACTACACTAGTCATCATATTATCACAAGATATAAATCCTTTTCACAATATCATAGGGTATCAACCCTTATCAACATAAGATAATTACACCTCATTTAGGGCTCAACCATGCCCAAATGTCATTAAGACCATCATACTATTCCTTGCAAGATCATCATTATCTTTGCATGCCTTATAACACAGCTCAACAACATCACTTACATATAATACACCAGATCAACACAATATTGCATTAATGAGCTAGGAGATATTCATAAAAAATCATGGCAGGGTTATATTAACATTAAGAACATTCCTTTATTACATCAACATGCAAGGAATCTAGATATGATTAACACTCATCATATTCACAATGCACATGTTTATCATAATAAAGTATCAACCATGTGGCTATGATAACCACCAATTAACACATTAAGGTTATGATCAGGTTAAGGAGGTTATTCCACCATCATTCCATCATATAATAATGTTAAACAAGAATACACATCTTTATGTATTTCCATTAGTGTTGGGTTCACAAGATAAATTTTATTAATGTTACTAGTCAGCACTCATACCTAAACCCTAATTCACAGCATCCCTGTTGGATCATGGATGCATAAGGTGAAGCATCACCATCACATTCCATACTATTCTCTAGTATAAACCCACAGATAAATCAAGGTGTAACCATCGCGTTATACCATACTAGGGTTTCAACAATAGTAACTAAGTACTCCATGATTGTATTAGTCATTCAAGGACTATTCATACCCAATTACCATCATTTAGTTATATTAAAGCTAGGTTTAAAAACTATACCTCATTAGGGTTACATATCCACACAATATGGTTATCATCCCTTCTATTCATAGGAGTGAATAGGTAAGACTACCTTGTTAAGGGTAACCCTCCATTTGTTCCATCATCATTCAACCCATATCACCATACCACAATGTCACCCAGAACCATTGGATGTTTAAAAGGTAAGACCATTAGTTGTTTATATAAGTAAACACCTTGGATAAACCACCTATGAATTCCTTTATTTGTTCTCTAGAAAGACTCACCATCTAACCCTAGACATCCCTTGATTTACAACACAAAAAGTTCTATTGATAGTAGGATAAAACCCACAATCGACTGTTTAGTTAAAGCAAGCCATCCATTGTCAACAAGTAAGCTCCTTAAGTTGATCACATAAAGGAAACCATCTAAATCCCATTATTAGGACCAACATATTACATTAGCCATTATTCCACCTTATTGGAGAAATAAACATTAGATCTTGACCATTGGGTCAAGTTCATATGTTAAAACCATCAATTACAGTATAGGTCCCACCATTGCATCAAGTGACCCAATAAACCATTGGTCTAAGGCTTAATTGATGCTACAACTACAATGATTAACTATAGGTTGTAGAGACCTGATCCACCATCATTAATGATCATTAAATCACCATAGGTTGTTATTTCTACACTATATTCATTAATCAACATCAAATATTAAGTTGATGTCATCATTGATTGATAACATCAGTAGGGTACTTAATGGTTGATCATTATACTTCTAATTGATCCAAAACCTGACCTAAGGGGGTGACCATAGGTTATCACCATCATATGACACCTTTGATCACGACCATCGGTTATCATCAAGATAGCACCATAGGGTGGTTGCAATGGTACCATCATCGGGTCATGGGTTTATAGAAGAAATTAGCTTAAAATCCTATAATTGACCATTGGTTGATAGGTGCTTAGCACCATAGGTTGTCAAACCAACCTGATCCAAGTCATATTATACCTTAGGAATAATTTACAAATGATCAAAGGTTCATCTAGAATTGAAATCAGAATAGGGAACATTATAAAAATCAAAATCCAAGTCAAGCATAGCTTTTTAGTGCATAAATCATCATTTTCAGGCAAGAACATGATCTAGACAGCTTATGATAAGCAATAAACTTGGATCAAGTTATAAAACTTGCCTCTAATGAGAATATGAAACCCCACACAGAAGAAAACTTGAGAAGATAGGGTAGAAAATCCAAGAATAAGCTATGAATTCGTCCATCTAAC
This sequence comes from Alisma plantago-aquatica, assembly GCA_963693085.1. Classification (NCBI taxonomy): domain Eukaryota; kingdom Viridiplantae; phylum Streptophyta; class Magnoliopsida; order Alismatales; family Alismataceae; genus Alisma; species Alisma plantago-aquatica. The sequence goes on from OY856412.1 coordinate 216,640,731, forward strand.
ACCTTTCTTCATCAAATGAGCAAACCCTAAGCATAAGGAGCAAGAAAGGTAGGGTTTTAGAGCTTTAGAGCAATTTCTTCCATGGAACAACAAGGTTCGGACCTGGAGAAATCTAGGAGGAAGGATAAAAAACAAATAAACGGTGGAAATAAGGTAAAACTTACACTTTTAGGTCAAGAGCACTAGGAGGAAGCTATTTAGACACAAAAAGGAAATCAATTGCAACCCTAGAATTTTTTCCAAGAAGATCCCCACTTTCTTCTTCCTTGGGCAGGGAATTTGTAGAAGCACATAGGGAGAACGAAGGTCAGAGAAGGAGGGAAGTGGTGGAGAGAAAATGGCTCATTTTGGTGCTTGGGGATAAGTATATGAACTTTAAGATAAAGCAAAAAGAAAAAGTTGAAGTTCTAGTATCTATCCAAGTGTCCATGGCCTTAATTTATTAAGAATATACAAGAACACACACAAGAAGCTCCCCCACCATGTGTATAGACCTTCTTAGATTTCCTTTGTCGAATTTCCCAGCCAATCAAATAATTCATTAGTTGATAGCTAGTAAAGGTAGCTCATCCATGAAGGGGAAAACCCTAAAATACCTTTGGAGAATACACCTTCAAACCAAGGTTTGAATAGGTGCCCTGTTACGACACCACCTCCCGATAACCCCCAATTAAGGGAGACCGAGAGGTCGAAGCCGCACCCATGACTTCCGGATCAAGGTTCGGCAGTTAACCAAGAATAATTATCAAATTTTAACAAACTAAACTGAAAAGATATAAGAAAATAAACTTTGCATACCTTTTGAAATTTTGGATTTCTAACTTCTATCCACTTAATGATTCTACGCTAACTAATCCTCCTTGTATTATTCTTCATGCATTTCACAATATGACAATTTACTGTTTGTCCTTTTGGCTTGTACCTAAAACGCCGACAAACAAAACGTCGGTCAGCCGAAGCTGGTATGTGGGAGAAACAATAAACTGGCAATTATGATAACCATGTAATCATTCAATTAATCATTTAACAATCAAGATTACGTTTTAAATATAACATCCACGATCCATGAGTACCCTATCCTATGTACTATCCCTGCAGTGGACCTGGATCCTACCTTCCTTTATGGTAGATCCCTATTAAACCCCTCATGGTCTCACCTACAGGTGAACCAGTTTCTAGGGTTGAGTCACATGGCACTACTCATAAGTAGCCCACTCCTTAACTCATGGCAGGATAATGAGTCGCATGGCACTACACGTAGGTAGCCCACTTTCTAACTCTCGATAACCTAGACCTACTCTAGGATTACCCCCTTTTAGCCTTTTCAAAGTAACAGAGGTGGACCCACATCTAGCCAGTTATATATACTCATTTATAGTGATAATCATAGTCACTTTATATTTACATGAAATAAATAGACATCCAACAGTTAATTCATGCATTGAAGGAAACATCGATAAAATTCTCGAGAAACTATTCGGTATAGGCATAAGCGTAACCACATACCTGATTTGATGAGTCATGTAGATTATTCAACATTTACTTCATGTATATACAATCAAGCCAATCAACGGATCCAAGAAAGTAATTCAATCATCACATAATTCCTGAAAAGAAAATGTACTTTATCTATTACGCACTTTATCAAAAATCTACTTTATTGACTTGGATTCTCTTTCTAGGGTTTCTAATCCGCATTAAGGTTCCATTAATACTCATTAGGGTTTCTTAGATCAATTTCTCGAACTTTATCTCTTTTAGATTAACAAACCCTAAAATGCTCTTTTCCATTTATATATAAACCCTAATAGCTCAAACTATTCATTTAATAGTCTTTTATACTCAGATTGACTCAGGATCATCATATCCCTATTTATTTACAGGTTTGGACAATTAAACCAATTAAAAGACATATTCTTCTAAATTAGGGTTTTCAAGCTTATTAATGCATAATTATGCACAAAACCCTAACTTAAGCCAGTTGTGTAAAAAGATCATCTTTTTAGATCCTATTTCCTCGTTTATCAACAACAGGTTAATATTGACTTAAATTATCCATCTATCATCAAATCTAAAGATTTTTCATTAAATAAATCATTAAAGATGATAGTTTCATGTACTTTTCAAATTTCAGCATATTTATGTACATAATCTTCAAATTAAACTAATTACGTACAAAGATCACCCTTTTCGATCTTAATGTACCTTTTTGCATTTAACAAGTTAAAATCAACTCTAATGATCTATTAAACCCTATTAAACACATTAATCATATCAGATTAGGGTTCCTTAATCTTTAAAGTATTAAAGATGATTACTTCCATTAATCTTTCGGATTGCAAATAAAATCATACTTCAAACATATTTTATTTGGATTCCTCTCATTCTGAGGATCAATTTTCATATAAAGTTTGTTTTAATCCGAGTTACGGTTCAAGAGATACGAATTTTGCATTAAAGCTCTTACTTGGCCAATCGTAGAGTGCCACGTCGCCTCTTTCCTTGCAACACGCAGCCGCCCCCAAACATAACTAAATGACCCTTATACCCTCCCCATAAGTGGCCAGTTCTGCACACCCGCGAGGGGTAGAATCGTCCAGTGAGCGGGAGTCATCTTCTTCCTCCGCGCAACCCTAGCTGCGCGCGCCTGCAGCCAGCCGCGGCTCTTCTCCTCTCTTCCCTGGGGCCCGAGGCTCCATGCCGGTCGCCACCCTACATCCGCCGCACCTGGGCGCATCCAAGCCTCCCCAGATCGTGGCCCACACGGCCCCTGTTGATCGAGAAACATGCAGCGTTTGCTGTTGTACGCTGCCGTTAGGTCAGGGCTGAACGCAGCCCAACCTCTCCTTCCTGGACCCCAACGACCCTCCGAGATGAACCGACCTCCTCCGTCGTGCCTCTGCGCACACGAGGGTGTCGTTGGATTGTTGCCAAAGAGGGTTAATACCTCGTGCCAAGCCCACACTGCTTTCCCGACCTGCAGCCAAGTAATGGTTGATGTACGAGTTTCAGAGCGTGGGGGAAACGGCCGTGCTCCTACGTAACGTCGTGGGAGCATCGTGGTTTCCTCAAACTTTGGTCCGTGGCTCCTCATTGTCCTAGGGGTGGGACTACCCTCTTGAATAGGGTTTTGCTGAAGAAAATGAAGGAAGAGAGGAGTACGTGGGTTTCTTTTCTCACTCGATCCTGGGCTCTGTCCCTTCATATAGGGGTAGAAAACGAAGCCTTAGGTTGGCCTATTCACGACTCCACAGGTCCTTTCCAAAAAGGAATCGTTTTCATAAAAAGAGAAGCAATTATTCTCTCTCTCTATCTATCTATCCTTTTGATATATTCTGTTACTTGGGTATTTAAGGATTCGAAAATCCCTCTCATTATTCTCTTATTTACTTGCCCTTTATTCCAAAGGCACAAATTCTATTTTCATTTAATAGGAAAAATACTTTCTTTTTATCAATATCCCAAATTCACTAATAATGTATCTCCTTATCTTTTTATTTTGCAAATTTGCTATTTTCTCTTTCCACTTTGCCATTATCTCGTTATTTTAGGTTCCTTGGACCTCAAGAAACACTCAAGGCACGGATTCCCACATTGGGGAACATTCGTTTGCCTTTATCTTCCTTTAAAAGTCAATTTCTCATATTATATTTATTTCTTATTAAAATATCTCCTTTTTGAGGATTTCCCTTTATTTCTCTTTTATTTTCCACATTGGCATCCCTTTTATCATTAGGAATCCTTGGGATACGAAATTCCACAAAGGATAACTCAATTTTACCTCTTTTTACTTACTTTCCATATTTCATCAATGTTTTCAATTTCTTTCTTCATAAAGAAATACTTATTTAATTTTTTTCTTTTCTTATTGATTTCTTTTGCAACCTTGGACTCCTTGGTATCCAAGGAACCCAAGAGGCACGAAATCCTCTTTGGATTTGCCTTCTAGAGGTTTCCACATATTTCTTTTCTTAGAATTTTGATTTTTCATTTACTAATTGAATTTCCTCGGTATTTGGGCCCAATAGCCAACAAAGCCCAAAACACAACCAATCAAGGCTATTGTGAATGGAATCCATTTAATAAAAACAAAACATATCATTATTTGTTCCATTATCTTTAATATGAGAAATTACATTTCTCACTATTTGAACCCAAAAATTGGGGTTATAACATCCTTCCCCTCTTATAGGAATTTTGTCCTCAAAATTCAAACAAGCAAACAAACAATTCAGGATAAGACTTTTCCATGTCCATCATTGGACCCTATGTGGCTTTACCGTACTCATGGCGCATCCAAAGAACCTTTATCATCTCATATTATTTTTTCTGAGTTCTTTCATCCTGGCGTCTATAAACTACACAGGTGACTCAGGCCATGTCTGCCTCCCTTGGGGCTTACTAGGTTCATTGCTCAGCACATGGTCGGGGTACCTCACATAGTGCTCTAAATTGGACACATGGAAAACATCCCACATTACTTTATCCTGAGGGTAGGGTCAAAACCTAACCATCTCCACCCATCCATCTCTAATGGACCCATGTATCGGGGACTCATTTTTCTTGACTACAGCTCAGAGGGGTCGGATTCCCACAGTGTACTGCATGTTAGTCTACTTTGCATTTGCTCAGGACTCTTGTCGTCTCTAGGCTCCTTTCAGCCATTGCATGATCAAAGTGACTTCATCTACACGCACTGTGGTCCCTTTTCTAACCATCATATGGTTCTTTCACCAACATCACCTTACTGAAGTGGTGACCGACACAACCTCCCTTACAGAGCTTCTTATAAAACCCGATACTGGCTATGGTGGTCATTGTCACATCTTTCGTAGGACAAGAATTGTCTTTAGACATCACCCTGTACGAGTACACATGCTCTCATCAGACCCTTTAGTCTGGATCATACTAACCATTAGTTATGGGTGATAAACTGTACTAACATCGAGTCCTTCATACACCTACTTCCATCTTTTGGAAGTGAACCTTTAGGTTAAACTCGAGTACTATTGAACTCACTTCATAGTTGAACCATCTCTCTCTCATGGGTAGTTCAACCAGATCTATCCCTTGACAGAACTCTTCCTTTCACATGTCATCTAGGTAAGGCGAACTACCGTAACCCTCATTGCATCTTGACCTTCCTTGGTCTAGGGGAGACTTATCACAACATCCATAGTGATGAACTCCCATTCCCTCTCAGGGACTCTTTTGTCCTCTATATCGATACACTGGGTTACTGGGGTTCGTCCTTTACCTCCTAGCTTGCATGGCCATAAACCACATGCAATTTCATCTTAAGCATCCAAAGTGCTATTGCCATTTTCCATGGTGTATGGTGATCTTCAATCATGATTTCATGTGTGTCATGATTCTTTCATGATCAAAACCTCTGAAACCCTAAACCACTCTAGTCGGGGTTTCGTCACCTTCTCTTCCAACGAAGTGTATCTAAGGTTCTACCGCCATCCTTTCATTGCATCAAGGACTAGACTGGCTAACCAAACAACGTTTAACTCTTGAACGCATCTTGTTACATCTGAGTGTTATCCAACCACTTTCTCCTTTATAAACTTAGGGTTAGCCAAACAATATCTTCTAAAAAAACAGAGGTATTTCAACCAGAGCATTCATTACCACTTCACATCCTTAGGCATTAGGTAACATTAAAGATATACACGTCCATGTATTTCACTTATCATCTCACCTCAAACTCTATACCTATTTTCATTAAGAACACTCTCTGATTTCATCATCATGGTGATCAAACTCAACCTGGTATAATTTATAAGTTCCACTTAGCTCAGGATAAAAGAACATCCTCATAAGGTGACTACCTCGTTCCTCTTAGTGTTAGCAAACCATCCATTTATCATCCACTTCACCAGGGTAGGTTACCTTCTCTATCCCTATTTCTCGTGGCAACATTTCAATCGTCTCTTATCCTTGGTGTATGGCATGCGAAATGTCCTATCTCTCACTCCCCTAACAAGAGGAACAAAGCATTTGGCTGCAGTCCAAATACAGAGTTCTTCCTGTTCCAAGAGTAGAGATGGTACATCCCACCTTGCCAATACACCTTTAAATCTAAGTTGCAACGTGCCACATATGTCTCTACATCACAGACATCATGATATCAAACTAGTCTTGAACTTACTGAAGTTTACATCCTTGGTCATCTCCTCTAGGTCTATAGGGTACCGACTCTTTTGGGGTCATCCCTCTTCCCTCATGCATCAAGAGAGTGCCCTACTCATATGCCCTTTGGGTCCATGAGTTCAATAAGGTGATCAATCTCCTAACCCTTGGCCCTCAGACAATGGTAGCTGTTACCTCCCGACCCTATGGTCATGTGCAACTGGGGAATTAGGCAACTCCTACTTTCATCAGTCTTATCCCTATCTGACCCTAGGATAGACTTAGGATTATCTATTATAGTACATGTTCACTTAGAACCTTACCGAAGTCTTCATCATCTCTCTTTCTACATTTATGGGCTAACTTCCATCCTTTCATCAGGGTCATGGCAACCTTCCTACCTTGGTCAAGCCCTATACCGGTTACCTCCATGGTAACACATCTACATGCACTTAGAGATGGATGTCTATGGGTTCATCCTCATACCATGTACTTTTCACTTAGCTTCTCAAGATCCTAATAGACCTCATTAGGTTACCTTAACCAAAAGTGGTATACCCCCTACCTAAGGAGTCCTTCTCCCAGGATGGGAGGAAAACTATATCTTGATAACAAGGTCACAAAAGCTCTTCGGTCTAGGATTTACCTCCACATGAGCCTACTTAACCCTAGCAAGCCATGAAGGCACCAACAGCCCACCTACGGAACCATGCTAGGTCATACTTATCCTTCTTTCCTCGATGTTGGATCAAGATAAAACTTTCCCCTTTATCATCAACCTAGCTGTAAGGGGGTTCATCAAACACACCTTAAACTTCAGGGGCTTCTCTTATCATACTCACTTCTATAGGAACTCAACTTCTCATCATGAGCATTAGGTATACCACTTCCCCTCTTAGGCCTAGGAACCCTAGGTTCAATTTTAGGTGTCCGACTGCATGCTCTATCTCTTAACCATGTACCAAGCATGCAAAAGGCATGACATGCACTCCTTGTCATCCTTCAACTCGAGCAACACATAGAGTTGGGTCCTCCTTAAGGACAACCAACAAGGTACAAGGCCTCAAAACTTGCTACTAAACCTTTCTAGGTCTAAGGAACTCTTCTTCCTACCTCAGAAGGTAAACACCTATACTGTAGGCACATAGGCACCAGATGCTTCATCTTCTATCTCTAGAGTTTGGTCCCTCTAAAGGCAACCAAGATATTATCAACCTTCACGGATCGATCATGAAGCAACCACTATCATCCATTATTCAGGGTTTTTAGGCTTCCAATCTTCTTGCTGGGTTTCCTTCTCTCTCTCTAGAGCTAACCCCGCATCCAACCTCACCATTAGAGGTCCTTTCTACATGAAGGATAAACCTCAAAAGCATGCTCTACATGGGTGAAGCCTAGGTTCAAACTTATGGTTGCTCAAGATCATCCATAACCCTTTATGCTCCATCATAATTCCTTATCCAGGGTTTCACCCTACTTTCAGCACTCTGACATGCCCTAGGTGCCAGCTATGCCCTACTTGCACAAGCCCATAGGGTTTCTAAGGTCCTTCGCTAACATCATCATCTAAGGAGCTATCCTTTACCCTAACATGCACGACCCTTCCCAGGGTTGGGTTGCTAAGGGTGTTAGGTCACCCATGGATCATATGGCATCCCAACGACATGTTCTTTCAAACACCTGGTCCAACTCTTCTCTCTCTGACCTTCACTTAGGGTTAGGGTTAACGTCATCTTATAAGACGAGCCAGGTATCTACTTGAATTGGAGATTTCTATCTCCAAGACTAACTTATCCTCCTGACAAGAAGGTCTAGCCTCAGGTCTCTTCTGAGGACATGAAATCTTATGTCATACATCCTAAGCATGTATCTATTATTTATTTTGTGCTTAATCTATTAAGCTTATGTCCATGACATCTTATTTACATGCCTTTCATTAATTTTGTGGAGGATTCCTTAAACCTTATTAACCATACCCATACCTCAAGAGGGTGAGGAGAAGAAAGAAAACCCTAATCCTTTAGGTCCTTATCAGAATTTTGTGATGAGAAGGGATGAATAAGATGAGAAAGTCCTATAGGTATCTTATTTCGATTCATACCCTAAGACTTTGGCCAGGCGGTCACACGGGTCCGGGAGTCCTCGTATTCCGACTAGCGGTGCGGAGGAAAATCTTGCCAGCCCCCGATAGTGATCCCTTTCTAGACACCTCCGTCTTTCGGATACTCCTCTAAAAACTCCCTTGGGTTCTATGGAGTTTGTAAAATTTAATAATTATTAATGGTTAACTGAGGAACCCAGGCTCTGATACCAAATATTACGACCCCACCTCCCGATAACCCCCAATTAAGGGAGACCGAGAGGTCGTAGCCGCACCCATGACTTCCGGATCAAGGTTCGGCAGTTAACCAAGAATAATTATCAAATTTTAACAAACTAAACTGAAAAGATGTAAGAAAATAAACTTTGCATACCTTTTGAAATTTTGGATTTCTAACTTCTATCCACTTAATGATTCTACGCTAACTAATCCTCCTTGTATTATTCTTCATGCATTTCACAATATGACGATTTACTATTTGTCCTTTTGGCTTGTACCTAAAACGCCGACAAACAAAACGTCGGTCAGCCGAAGCTGGTATGTGGGAGAAACAATAAACTAGAAATTATGATAACCATGTAATCATTCAATTAATCATTTAACAATCAAGATTACATTTTAAATATAACATCCGCGATCCATGAGTACCCTATCCTCTGTACTATCCCTACAGTGGACCTGGATCCTACCTTCCTTTATGGTAGATCCCTATTAAACCCCTCATGGTCTCACCTACAGGTGAACCAGTTTCTAGGGTTGAGTCACATGGCACTACTTGTAATTAGCCCACTCCTTAACTCATGGCAGGCTAATGAGTCGCATGGCACTACACGTAGGTAGCCCACTTTCTAACTCTCGATAACCTAGACCTTACTATAGGATTACCCCCTTTTATCCTTTTCAAAGTAACAGAGGTGGACCCAGATCTAGCCAGTTATATATACTCATTTATAGTGATAATCATAGTCACTTTATATTTACATGAAATAAATAGACATCCAACAGTTAATTCATGCATTGAAGGAAACATCGATAAAATCCTCGAGAAACTATTCGGTATAGTCATAAGCGTAACCACATACCTGATTTGATGAGTCATGCAGATTATTCAACATTTACTTCATGTATATACAATCAAGCCAATCAACGGATCCAAGAAAGTAATTCAATCATCACATAATTCCTGAAAAGAAAATGTACTTTATCTATTACGCACTTTATCAAAAATCTACTTTATTGACTTGGATTCTCTTTCTAGGGTTTCTAATCTGCATTAAGGTTCCATTAATACTCATTAGGGTTTCTTAGATCAATTTCTCGAACTTTATCTCTTTTAGATTAACAAACCCTAAAATGCTCTTTTCCATTTATATATAAACCCTAATAGCTCAAACTATTCATTTAATAGTCTTTTATACTCAGATTGACTCAGGATCATCATATCCCTATTTATTTATAGGTTTGGACAATTAAACCAATTAAAAGACATATTCTTCTAAATTAGGGTTTTCAAGCTTATTAATGCATAATTATACACAAAACCCTAACTTAAGCTAGTTGTGTAAAAAGATCATCTTTTTAGATCCTATTTCCTCGTTTATCAACAACAGGTTAATATTGACTTAAATTATCCATCTATCATCAAATCTAAAGATTTTTCATTAAATAAATCATTAAAGATGATAGTTTCATGTACTTTTCAAATTTCAGCATATTTATGTACATAATCTTCAAATTAAACTAATTACATACAAAGATCACCCTTTTCGATCTTAATGCACCTTTTTGCATTTAACAAGTTAAAATCAACTCTAATGATCTATTAAACCCTATTAAACACATTAATCATATCAGATTAGGGTTCCTTCATCTTTAAAGTATTAAAGATGATTAATTCCATTAATCTTTCGGATTGCAACTAGAATCATACTTCAAACATAATTTATTTGGATTCCTCTCGTTCTGAGGATCAATTTTCATATAAAGTTTGTTTTAATCCGAGTTACGGTTCAAGATATACAAATTTTGCATTAAAGCACTTACTTGGCCAATCGTAGAGTGCCACGTCGCCTCTTTCCTTGCAACACGCAGCCGCCCCCAAACATAACTAAATGACCCTTATACCCTCCGCATAAGTGGCCAGTTCTGCACACCCGCGAGGGGTAGAATCGTCCAGTGAGCGGGAGTCATCTTCTTCCTCCGCGCAACCCTAGCTGCGCGCGCCTGCAGCCAGCCGCGACTCTTCTCCTCTCTTCCCTGGGGCCCGAGGCTCCATGTCGGTCGCCGCCCTACATCCGCCGCACCTGGGTGCATCCAAGCCTCCCTAGATCGTGGCCCACACAGCCGCTGTTGATCGAGAAACATGCAGCGTTTGCTGCTGTATGCTGTCGTTAGGTCAGGGCTGAACGCAGCCCGACCTCTCCTTCCTGGACCCCAACGACCCTCCGAGATGACCTGACCTCCTCCGTCGTGCCTCTGCGCACATGAGGGTGTCATTGGATCGTTGCCAAAGAGGGTTAATACCTCGTGCCAAGCCCACACTGCTTTCCCGACCTGCAGCCAAGTAATGGCTGCTGTACGAGTTTCAGAGCGTTGGGGAAACGACCGTGCTCCTACGTAACGTCGTGGGAGCATCGTGGTTTCCTCGAACTTTGGTCCGTGGCTCCTCATTGTCCTAGGGGTGGGACTACCCTCTTTAATAGGGTTTTACTGAAGAAGATGAAGGAAGAGAGGAGTACATGGGTTTCTTTTCTCACTCGATCCTGGGCTCTGCCCCTTCATATAGGGGTAGAAAACGAAGCCTTAGGTTGGCCTATTCACGACTCCACAGGTCCTTTCCAAAAAGGAATCGTTTTCATAAAAAGAGAAGCAATTATTCTCTCTCTCTATCTATCTATCCTTTTGATATATTCTGTTACTTGGGTATTTAAGGATTCGAAAATCCCTCTCATTATTCTCTTATTTACTTGCCCTTTATTCCAAAGGCACAAATTCTATTTTCATTTAATAGAAAAAATACTTTCTTTTTATCAATATCCCAAATTCACTAATAATGTATCTCCTTATCTTTTTATTTTGCAAATTTGCTATTTTCTCTTTCCACTTTGCCATTATCTCGTTATTTTAGGTCCCTTGGACCTCAAGAAACACTCAAGGCATGGATTCCCACATTGGGGAACATTCGTTTGCCTTTATCTTCCTTTAAAAGTCAATTTCTCATATTATATTTATTTCTTATTAAAATATCTCCTTTTTGAGGATTTCCCTTTATTTCTCTTTTATTTTCCACATTGGCATCCCTTTTATCATTAGGAATCCTTGGGATATGAAATTCCACAAAGGATAACTCAATTTTACCTCTTTTTACTTACTTTCCATATTTCATCAATGTTTTCAATTTCTTTCTTCATAAAGAAATACTTATTTAATTTTTTTCTTTTCTTATTGATTTCTTTTGCAACCTTGGACTCCTTGGTATCCAAGGAACCCAAGAGGCACGAAATCCTCTTTGGATTTGCCTTCTAGAGGTTTCCACATATTTCTTTTCTTAGAATTTTGATTTTTCATTTACTAATTGAATTTCCTCGGTATTTGGGCCCAATAGCCAACAAAGCCCAAAACACAACCAATCAAGGCTATTGTGAATGGAATCCATTTAATCAAAACAAAACATATCATTATTTGTTCCATTAGCTTTAATATGAGAAATTACATTTCTCACTATTTGAACCCAAAAATTGGGGTTATAACATGCCCCATGGCTCAACAAGCTCAACAATGATGAGAGAATATCCAAGGAACATAATTCAAGTGATAAATTGCAAAGAAAACCTCTCAATTGGGTAAATTGCAGAAAATTCCAAAATGTGCATAAAATTGCATAACTTTCTCAAACTATGTCCAAATTGGATCAAATTTGAAGCTTAAGCTTGTCTTATGATTTAAAAGAATATCACAAGGTTATATTAGGGTTATAAGATTTAAATTATGATAAATAATCTTTTTCATCTCACTAAGCAAGTTTAGCGGCCTTACAATTGGATCACCCCACAGTGACGTACTCGACCTGATAAAACCTTTTTCAAACAACTCTTGCAACTGTATCTTTAACTCTATCATTTTAGCTAGGAGCCATCCTATATGGTGTTTGATCTATCGGTTTAGTTCTTGGAACTAGATTGATATCCACATCACTCTCTCCGAGTTGGGGAGCACTTGTAAACTCTTCAAGGAACACGTCTACAAACTATCTAAAAACTCGCACCTCCCAAATACTAGGGCCCTATGCCTTAGTATCCATAACATGTGCCAAAAATGTCTCACAACCTTTCCTCAATATCTTCTCTGCCACCATCCCCGACACAAGACATGTCAGAAGAATTTTCCTATCTCCTTGGAATATCCACGTAATATCACCATCTACGAACGTCTCCTACTTTGAACCACAAACCAAGACCACTCTACACTTTTCCAAGGTGCCCATTCCAAGGATTACATTGAATCCATGCATATCAAGTGCTATGAAATCCACTTGAATGTTGTGCCCTAAAAGAAAGGACACAGGAAGGACACACCTCCCACAACATCATAGAACTGACTAACAGGGTTTCTAACAACAAACTATCACTCCTATGACTAACAGGCTTACAATTGGCAAGCATTTCACGAGTGATAAAAGAGTGGGTTGCATCTGGGTCAACCAAAACAAATATGAAGCAAGAAGAAGATAAATTAGGATGAAATAACTCAATCTGACCTGTCACTACTCATGGGTTGACCACCGCCTCTGGATGACTCATGGCATAGAATCTAGTTGTTGCCTATTGTCACCCTTGTCCTCTTCTTCCTTAAGCATACGATCTGGCCTGTGATGCTTGTCCACGTCCTCATCATCCTACACTATTGAATTGTTGCTTCTACAAGCCATGCTACCTCTACCTCGATTGCTGGATCACCTCATCGTCTCTCATTGGGCACTCCCACCTCATATGTCCCACTTTCCCACACTTATGGCAACTCTTAGTCTCATTTTTTGGCCTAGGTGGCCCCATCACTGACACTGACGCTATGTTGTGGGCTCCAGTACGTGGAAGGCCACGACCTCTGCCTTTACTCGATGACCATTGCATCTGCACACTGAACCTCTACGGTGCTGGCAGTGCAGAAAACCTCATCTTCTTCAAGCCTCCTAACGACTATACCTGAAACTATGCATGCCACTTGTCTTCTTCTATGGCCCACCAATTGACAACACTCCCCTTCATAAGATACATTGCATGATTCACCTTATCAGTCTCTGGGATGTTAAGGACTTTGAAGGATTTCATGAGCTCAGTAAGTCACATATCAGCATCCATTGGATCATCCACCACAACATACTCCACTTCCCCAACATGAAGAAGCCTCTCAAAAGTGTTCCTAGTACTCAAAGATTCCGCATTGGGAATCGGTGCCCTAGGATGAGGTGCAGGCATCCTGTCTGCCATATGCATCATAGTAGCCATGAATTGCCCAAAAAGAGATTGAAAGGTAGGATTCTCAAGCATGGTGGGGTCAAACTGGGGGACCTCAGGCACCCGATCTTCTCACACCTAGTTCCTTGCACCACCACCTGGTGCAACAACATTGCTTTCAACAACATGTTCTTCATGTTCACCAAACATATTTAAGCTCTTTTTCTCTTTCTGCATCAGTAGAAGTTACTACAAGATGGACTGGAGGACACAAGAACCAACACAGACCCTAGTCTTAGGTCCCTATAGACTCGATGAACCTAAAGATCTGATACAAACCAAACTATGATGCCCTATACCACAAACCGTCGAGATAACTCCAACTAAATTTGGAAACAAGAGGATTACCAAAAAACACTAAAAGATAAAAATGATTTCGTTAAGCACCGAAGTTGCTAAAACCATTACATTATAATTCCCCATAGTTTGCAAGGTTCTTACATCAACATGTTCTTATCACATATACCATCATCCGGTTACAAGAAAACATGTTCCATGTACAAAAATAAACATCTTCCATAGCTTTACATCAAAGGGCACATAAGTCAAAACCATGTGCCAAAAGCATGTCTACAAGATCACCAAAAAAAAACCATCTGTAAGACCTAAGTGTATAGGGACTACTTAGCAACACATCCAAACTTGTCTGTTACCATTCTTGTTGCTGCTCTGCCCTAGTTGCATGATCTCTACCTCCTCATTCACATCCACCTAAAAGATGTGAAAACCCACGGGGAGAGATCCAAATCTCAGCAGGAGACATAACTCTCCACCAATGCTATTATATGCACAAATAAGGTAATGAAAGAGCAGAAGTAAAGCTACAAGTATGATAAGTAGATTTAGATAATGATATCAGTCAAGGCAGTTATTATCATCTAACAGTTCAGATGGAATATGAAGAACATGTATAATCTCTACTAACTATATTGTATAAAAACAGAACAAGGCTTCATCCAGTATTTTTGTATTTGTAAGAAAGCATACTATATAGATTCTTATGTAATTTATTATGCCCCGAGGATTTGAGTCGTACCACACAAATCCAACTGATCACTACTAAGACAAATTTGGTGCCATACAAGATCTATGGAAGAGCCAGAATATACGACCTCACCAAACCTCATGGTCAGTACACGAGTACACAACAAAGACATACTAGTTAACTGCAACCAGTGACATAAAGTCAACATTAAAAGTACTAGCCCACCTTGGTACAGGTCACGATGCTAGTGAAAACTGAGTCACAACATGTAGCTGCACTCATGGTGGGGTATGGCCTACAAACAATCTTACAAAACAACATAATTATCATGTCACTGAGCTACGTCCCACAACTGCACTCATGCTAGGGTATGGCCCGTAGACAATATTATGAATTCATATACTCAATAATATATGACTCCAAGATTTCACTAGGGAAAGCCCATTTCACCATCTAGCAAGTGTTGACACTGAGACAGATCTATGTCATAGGGAAAAACTACATGATTAAGGTTCCACTTGATTAGTTAAACCATTTGAGTGAGATTTATCATCAATCAAGATACAACATATAAAGCCATAACAAACTCTACAAAGATGAGGGCATAGTACACTCTGTAAAATATAAATGTATAGGGGGTGAACTTGTCACACTATCACCACATGATGCCTATATCACTTCCATTCACCACACCACCAAAGTCACATACTATGGGATATCAATCCTCAACTCATCATTGGGACTTGTCATCTCATAATAGGCAAAAAGCCACTGCCAAGTCATAGGACCCATTCACATCATTCTTGTATCACAAGTGTAACGCCTGGGCCCACTGCCTAAGGCTCTAGTAGAGTTTCAGGAATGACTACTAGCCCCACAGACCACCACTAGCCTTAACTGCACACTTTGTCCACACTGACGTGCAAGCCAGGATCAACTTCCTGACTGGTCACCCATCCTAGTACTACTCCAAGGTGAGCACGCTTAACTATGAAGTTCTTTAGAGATGGGCTCCCGGAAAAGGAGGTGCACCTTGGTGATATGGGTAGTCCAATCATTCCTTTTAAGAGTGTTTTATACGAGGCCTCAAATCTTGGGATGTTACAATCTCCCCCACTTAGACTCTTGACGTCCTCGTCAAGGCTCAACTATAAGGCATCATAATCTCTTCCCCATTTCAGTGCAGACCCACAATGACCCATGGACACCCAGCTCCCGATCACGGAACACCAGCGCAAGGGTGGCTACGTCAACCATGGACAACCCTTTCCTACATGCATGGACAGCACGACTCAAGAATGGCATGCCATGCCCATGTGGGCCCCACCTACTGGAGGGGAATTGGCTCTGATACCATTTGTAACGCCTGGGCCCACTACCCAAGGCTCTAGTAGAGTTTCAGGAATGACGACTAGCCCCACAGACCACCACTAGCCTTAACTGTGCACTTTGTCCACACTGACGCGCAAGCCAAGATCAACTTCCCGACTGGTCACCCATCCTAGTACTACTCCAAGCTGAGCACGCTTAACTATGAAGTTCTTTGGAGATGGGCTCCCGGAAAAGGAGGTGCACCTTGGTGATATGGGTAGTCCAATCATTCCTTTTAAGAGTGTTTTATCCGAGGCCTCAAATCCTGGGATGTTACAACAAGTGCCTCAACATGCCTCATGAAGGTGCATTCAACCTGTTTCATATCATAATCACCATAGAATATACTAACTATGATTATCAAACTCATGAAACTTGCATGATTATAAGTTCATATAGATAACATCACACACCATAGCCATTCCATGAAAGAGAAACAAACATAATGATTGCACTTTATTAGGGTTAGGTTATCTTCTTAGATGATTAGGGTTTACAAAGCTAGGTTCCACCATCATCCCTAGATCCACCATCGCCCCTTTATTTTGAAGTATATTAGGGTTAAGGAACATCATTGAAGTTGATTTAATATTAATCCAAATGGCATATATATGGCTTATACATTACTCATACAAGAGTAACATTAGGTGTCCAAGCATACCTTTCAATCACTTATCATCCTCATGTTTTGACCACCTATACATCTAGGTCTCAACCATACCACATAGACCAGGTCACGACAGTGACATCTAGGGTGTCTTTCCTGCAACACCTAGGGTTAGGGTTCTAACCATACACAAAACTATTGTGATCTTAAGGAACATGTCTGTCTCAACCTCTAGCCTAGAAGCATGTCACAACCAAAGGTCAACATGTCGCGACCTCTCTCAAGGGAATTTTGTGACCTAGGAAAGGGAAAGACCAAGATCCAAACACTAAGGAAACAACCCATCCAAAATAGGGGTCAACCTAATCATCAACATCAAGTGTTGAGACCACTCATACAACTAGGTCCAACTCATTAAAAGGATAGCATCTCGACCAAGACTAACCATGGTCATGACCAACAAGGAGATGGGTGTGTTGACAATCCTATGGGATGATATATAGGTCTCAAAATAGGAACACACTATGGGGAAAACCATGATCATCGAGAAGAAAAACCCCATGCAAGCAATCATCAAAAACCTTAGGTCATGGATCATGAAACCATCATGAAAGGATTTCATCCAAGGGAGAGAAAACCACGATCAAGGTATCCAAAATAGAATTTAACTTCCCTAGAATACCTAGGTACACAAATGGCATGCATGAAGGCAAGACCAAGTTCAAAAGGTAGGGAAGAACCTCCATAACATATCAACCACAAAAATAGGTGCATGTAGATTAGGGTTTTGGATTTCTAACAAACCAAGCAAGATATATCCACTAAACAAGTTCTAGATATTATCATTATCTACTAGCATGATAATGGAGCATTATAGAGAGAGAAGATAGTAGTAAACATGCATAAAATAGAGAAATAATAGAGTCGGTTAAGTGTTATATAACCTGCCTTAAGAAGATCACCACCAAGGATTCCAATCTCTAAGATCAAGAGATCCAAGCACATGATCCAAGGGTTCAAGAAGCTCCATCAAGAGATCCACTCTCGGCCACAAGATCACCTTAAGAGCTTGAAGACACCAAGGTCAAAGATCATCTAGAAAAAGAGACCCAAAAAGTTCTAGGACGAGCCAAAAGAGAAAGGGAGAAAGAGAGAAGAAACCCTCCTCACACTTGGGTCTACCTTGTTAAAACATGGTCTATGACCCTTGTGATGAGGAGTTTCTCTCATAAAATGACCACCATGGAGGTACCATGGTCTAGGGACGAGAAAAGAGAGGAAGATGGAGGTATGAGACCAAAAGAAATGTCATCAAGTAAGATAAACACTTACCAAGAGTTGAAGATGGGCTATGGTCACCACAAGCAACACGTGCAAGAAGAGTTCAGTCACAAAGCTCCAAGGCCGGATTGCTCCACCAAGCTCCAAGAAAAAGAAAAAGAGAAGGAAGAAGATGGAGGGTCGAAAGGGTTAGAAGCCTGAAGATATAAGGGGTTATATAGGTGGAAGATGAGAGAGAAGGCAAGGGATAAAGCATCAACACTCCAAGGTACTAAAGGCACACTTGTCCACTCACAAGACCAACATGCACCCACATGCAACCACCCTAGCCTAACATGCAAACATGGTGATACAATATAGGTTGAGCCTCACCACCTAGGTCACCCACATGGTCGTGGCTGTGACCCTCCATGAATCACCTTCCATGGTCGTGACAATCACCATCCATCACCACCAGGTCGAGACAAGAGATCTCCACACATCCAAGGTTGAGACATCCTACAAGAAGGCAACAATCTCGACCCAAGGCCACCCAATACCATCTAGGTAATGACTCAAACACCTAGAGGGGTGTCTTAACTGAGACACTCACCAAAGCTCAACGTAGGTCATGACCTAGGTCGAGACAACACACCATACACACATAGGTCGAGATACTCAACACCCTAGAAACCCTAATCACAACTAATGGTGACACTCCTCATCCAAGGCTCAAACAAGGCACCCACTTCTTCCTCTCTCCTCTATATGATGTAAAGAAAGAGAATGAAAACTCTAGAGGTGGCAAATCGCACATCCACCCCTTACTTTGTGTAAATTGTAATTTGCACCAAAACTAACACATATAGCACAAACAACTTCCAAACAAGCTCAAACTTGAAATGTATGCTCTCCAAAAGCCCTAGTTACATCCCAAAAACTAGCGAAAGGTTCTAAACACAAGCTTAAGCCAAAACATATAGGGTTACCCCAAAACGCAGGTCAGGGGTCTTACACATATCATACTCTGGCGGTCATGTGAAAAAGTTTACTTGAAGTCAGGGGGTGTGAACTAGAAGGGCAACATATTTACTAACTATTTATAATAACAATTAACTCACAATGGGGCACTTGCATTATCTTTTGGGTCATCGAAATGTAAGTCCAAAATGATCAAAGGTTCATATTAGTTTGATGTGTATATAGGATTTACTACTTGTCTTATTTTTTAATATGTGGTTTTGTTGTGTACTACATGATTAGGTTATTGGATGCCACCCAAGTCCAAAAATAGGTGTTCCTTTTGTAGATAATTTTTAGTCAAGAGGGGTAGTTTCCTATCCTCAAGATGAGGCTGATGAAACCATTGTGTTGTGGAGATATGTAGTTGTAGGCTGCATCATCAGTGTTAACCCCCCATATTCATATATTCATTAACCACATGTGAAGAATCGGATCACCTGTAGGTAGCTCTGAATTGAACACAAGAGAAAATAAGTACTTTGTTATCCAATTTGGTGATGCCTCATACATGGAATGGAAGCTGAAATCCCCTTTGGTTCTCCACAAAAACAACCTTCTTTTTTTGAACCTATTTTTAATGAATTAAAAATATATATAAAAGAGATAAAAAAGTTTTCTAGTTCTAAAAGTTTTAAAAAGAAAATGAAACGGTTTATAAGAACTTTAAATTTTAGTAAGAATTCATACTTTCATCTAATAATGCAAAAAAATGTTGCATTCATGGTAAAAAAAAGCCCGCCTTCAGGCCCTCAAGGATTACACCTCGAGGCAAGGCTATCCCAGTTGTTCCTCAAGGCTTACGCCTTGATATCCTGGGCTAGGGCTTACGCTTCACAATGTCTGAGACTTTCCTTAAAGCTTTGAGGCTCTAAGACTTAGCCGAGGTGCAAGCCTCAATTTTAGATGATAATATATTATCTTAACCATGAAATTTTCTTATAATAAGATATATGCAATCAATTAATATGTATAATAATATTTAGAGTTGTCGTAGTTACTTATAATTCATTTCTTGCTCAATTTTTTTAATCTTCATTCTGTCAGTGAAATATGTGAATCTTCATTAATAAATCTATCTTTTTGAGCTCCTTTGTATTTACGATGTTGGTGAATTTCATATCACTGTTAACTAGTTTTTTATCTTGTTCCTACTAAATCCAAATTCTATCTCCCTTACTTTTTCATTATAAAATACATATTTTGATCTAATAGTATAATTAATTAATATCTTATTATTTTAATGCATATTCTTCAGTATTATAGTGGCCATTAATTTCTTTTGTCCTTATGAAATTTCATAAATAATTTCAATTTCATTTTAGTTTGTTTTAGCTTTGTATATACATATGTATGCTACACACATGCATATACATAAAATATAATTAAACATATATCATCATATCTATACAAATATGTATATACATGTATAGTTTTATTTTTTGAAACCACCTCATGCATATTTGAGGTTTATGCTCACCTCACTAAGACAAAAATGCCTCATTACGCCTCATGCTTTTTATAACCTTTACATCACATTGATAATGAAGAAACACATTTTTGTATGGGACCCATTTATAACTGGAAGGTGGACCCGATAAAAATCACTTTTGGATTTCCTAATTGCATGAGGTCACATCCACATTTACTGTACATGTCTAAATAGTTCTCAACTATGAAAGAATCTCAAACTCATATGATTGAGTTGAGTTTGTAAAGAATCATGTGAAAAAATTCCAAACATCCTCGAATAATAGATAGAATGATCTCATAAAGATTTTCCCATAATAATGTTTGTGTAACCTACTTTTTTATGGTTGACACTAGTTAGAAAATAAGTGCAATTTTTGTAGGAGATTATCACGCTTTAGCTTGAATAGTTTTTACTAATTGTTCATGCAGTTTCTATTTGGCTACTTTTAAAGTAAAATGATGATAGGAATGTTTTTGATGTTGTTGATGATGACATCCTCAGACCTCTGAGGTGATTAATTTTGCAACTAAAATTGACTTTAATGTTATTGCATTGTTCTCTCATTTAGATTCTCATGCACTAGTGCACACTTCTTCAAGCTCTACATTGTAATTTCATTTAGAGTAGAATATTTAGTTGTTAGTTATTAGATACACAAGAGGAAAGCCATATTAAGCTACCATGAACTTTAAAGTAATCTGATTCAATAATGGCTCAACTCATTTCCCTCAATAAGAGTTAGAAGTCATACATATGGGGGATGAAACTAAAAGCTATCAATAGCATGCGTGCGAGAAATACCTAAACACCTACATGTCTTATGACCCTTAAAAAATGAAGAACAGATACCCTTGAAGTTTCACTAATATTTTCTGTGTAAATGCTCTACCCATCTCCCCATCACATCATCTTCTTTAGTGAATCTTTCTCCAAATGGAAAAGTTAGAAAAACCACATTGATAATATATCAAATTATTGGAGGGATCACCCATCTTAACCCCTATTTTGTCTTATAAATTTTTTTATCAAATTTTCCTACTACCCATTCCATACCTAGATTGTATTAATTTTTTGTCCACTTTCTTCAAGTAAACAAAAATATTTTTTTCATTTTTTCCCCACCTTATATTGTTGGAGCCTCCATGCAGGAAACTCTTTCCTAGTTGATTAAGGTTAACATATATTAACATGCTAGGTGAATGATTAAGGTTATCTATTTGATGAAATTGAGAAAGCACACCCTTATGTTTTCAACATGATGTTACAGGTCTTGGAAGATGGAAGACTAATAGATAGTAAGGGCCACATTGTGGATTTTAAGAACACATTGTTGATTGTGACTTCTAGATTTGGTAGCACTATAATTGAGATGGGTGACCACAACATTGGTTTTGACATAAATTATGATGAGAAGGACATAAACTACAATAGGATAATGAACCCAATCATAGTGGAGTTGAGGCACTATTTCTGGCTAGAATTTCCAAACATGTCAGATGAGATGATTGTGTTCAGATAGCTCATCAATCTTGAGGTCAATGAGAATGTAGACATCATGCTTAAATAAGTTGTTGACAAGTTGATAAAAAAGGAATAGACCTTTAGGTTATAGGGAGATTAATTAGGGACAAAACAGTTGAAGAAGGATACAATCCTCGTTATGGATCTAGGCCTTTGAGAAGAGCTATAGTGAGGTTGTTGGAGGACAACTTATCCGGGAAGATGCTAGGTAGGGAAATTCATAAGGGGGACCTTGCCAACCTCAACACAAGACTATGATTAATACCTCATGAGAGCCCATGTTATATTCAGAAATGGTTTCTTCTTAACATACATCTTATATCTTGTTCTCTGGCACTAAATATTGCTCCATGTGGTGTCTTCATTCTTTGGATACAATGAATTAGCAAGATCTTGTTGTGTATCACATTTCCCTTGTTCTCTGTAGGGATACAAGTGACAAATAACAAACTAAATTTATACTCTTATTCAATGAAATTGTAAGAACAACATATGCTTTTTTGTAAGAACACATGTTCAAACATGTTTTACATACATATACACATTTTGCTTGTCAATTTTTATTAATGTTTCAAGTTTGATTTTAATTTTTTTTCAAAGCATGATACTACCTTCTACTTAGTCTGTCATGCTACAAGATAATCTCATGTCTTTGAGTTATTTTTTTCCCATTTATATATATACATAAATCCTTCATAGAAATCCCTAGGATGATGGAATTTGTGATGATCAGTCCCTATGCACCTAGTACCTGATTTGACTAGTGATAGTATCTTAAACATGAAGTTTGGGATTTCAAAATGCAATTTGGATTACTGTCATGTTAATTGTAGGTAGTAGTTATCCCATGATATTACCTTGTACCTAAAATAGGCACCAATATGTTGGTTTGTGTCTCACTGCAATATTGACTATAGTGAGGCTGATGAGCACTTAATCAATTCTATCAATTAGATATCAAGTATATTTGAGGATTTGGGATGTTATGTTGTTCTTAGGGGATCTTATTTCTTTGTATCCATGCAAAAGCATAGTATGGTCCTATCGCTTTCATCTGCATAGACTTGAATTTAATTTTGTCTTTTTTTCCTTTAGTATCCTTTTGGATTAATCCTATGGTTAACCAAATATGCTTAAAAAAATTCTTAAGCTTAAAGTGTTGCTATATTTCTATTCTTGTTATGTACAAATCAAGGTGTAGCTAGTATCTTGAAAATAATAGTGAGAATCAATTAATCTCATGTCTCAAATCCATGGAATTATTTATCTTGAAATTCTTTTCTTTCCAAGAGCAATTCTTTATCTGGATGAATTCTTGTGATTTGTTTTTTTAGAATCAGTAACTTGGTGTCCTGATATTTTATTAAAGGAAGTGATGTGATCTCATATTTAGTATGGAGGAATTTAATGTAAAGATCTCATCAATGGATATCGATCTATTGAAGGTAATTATTTGATTGGACCAACTTCTTTGCCTTCTTAGATGGCCAAATGGATTTCTACTGATCCTAACTTCTTGTATAGTGACTGTTTTGAAGAGGCCTTACAATTTTGTTTTTCAAAAGAAGTAGATGTTGTCTCCGTTTGCACTCTATTTTGAACAATAAACACTAGGAGGATATATAGTTCTTTTTCCACTAGATTTCTTATTCACTAACTATTCTTTCTTATCCTAATAATTATTTTTTTATGAGTCAGGGAAAAAGTAAGTATGAGACTTCTGGTTTCTTCAATGGTCATTGGTTGTAATATGCATGCATAATGTCTGCATGTTGTTTACTTTTTGTTATTAGGGATTGAGGATTGCAATCCCACTATGAAGCATTGTTGGTGACAATTCACTAGCCATAGATGCATCAGAAAATGATATGGGTATAAGTCAAGGCTGTTAGAAAGCTATCTTTTCCATTAAATGAAATTTCTAGAGCCCTATTTTATCTTCACTATGCCAATGATAACATGACACATCTTTCTTCTTCAAATGGTGATAGCACTGAAGTCCTAAGTTGAGGTATGGAAGCACCTATAGCTTTTCCTAACATGGATGGATCCCAGATTTTCTATATGTACTTATATCAAGCACATTTTATTCATCCAAGTCACCATCATCATAACATTGAGGATCAACCTCATCACATCATGTGCACAAACACCCACAAACCATGTCACTTAGGATCAGCCTCGTTGCATCAGGATTATACACTTGAAAACCTATCCATAGTAAAATCACAACAGATACAAACATGCACAATAATTGAATATAGAACAAGGGAACATAGAAAGTCCAGACTACTCAACAGGTTAACCAAGGGAAAACCTGAAAGCTGACCAAAAACCATTATCTCTGCCCCACTACCCAATTATTACACAAGAAAATTCAAGGTTTTTCATGTTCTCATGGGATCTAGTTCCACACTTCAAGCTGCATTCTCGTGAGTCTTAGTTTTTTAAGTGATGCAACAAAAGAGTTAAATTATGATTGCCAATCCAAAGAACTGTGAGAAATGAAAGGAAATGTAATCTTTCAGATTTAATCTCTTAGACATGAAAATGCTATTTTTTTCTACTGATTCACATGTGATAACATTTCATGTCATAAAATCACATATTTTTTACCAGATGTTACTAGGCCTTTATGAGGCACAACTTTTGGCTAAAAGTTACTTCTTGAATGTCTTTCGAGTTTGGAAACTCCATAAATTGAAACCATGCTCTAAGATGGTCCAATTATCAAACTACACATACATCTTTATAGACTTGTTGGTGGTTGCCATCTTTTCAAGTTTTGGAATGTATCTTGTCTTAACAACAAATGATTTTTGTAGGATCTGAAAATCTCAAGCTACTACGTGAATAAAGTATCCCACTGTAAGGTAATGTGGCTGTAGAAAAACTACCTAGAAAATCTAACAAGAAAACATGGAAGGATCATGATAATTTATAAATTCCTTATCTTAACATGTAGCTTCAAATTCTAAGGGATTTCTTAGCTCTGGGTATCTTTAGCCAGAATTTCAGTTGATTATTATTGCTCCTATATGCATGTGCTCGATATGGCCTTGATTTGCTCTTGTTTCTAACCTTCATGGTTGTTTGGTGGATCCTTTCTTATTGAGATGAGCGGCAAGATTATCTAACTGATGAGCTGAGCACAATCCCTATGACATTGTCTCTATTGCTAGTTTAAACAATGATCATCTATAAGGTAGATTCGTAATATTTGTTATATATATGTGCTAGCTACCTCCTATAGATGGATGATCATCTGTGGATAGTAACTCAACTATGCACGTCATTTTTTGTGTGCAACAGATAGTTCCTATCATCTTTTCCTTCATGCCATTTTTCTAACTTTTTCTATATACTACCACTTTTTGAATAAGACAATGTGAGCTGCCTTTTGATATACAATTAGTGATCACTCTCTCCAAAAAGTCTAAAAGTTCCATTTTAATGTTTATTTGTCTTAATGAACATATTTCTGGCTTCATTATTTATATATGTTAAACACTAAAACTCTCACCAGAGTCATCTCCAAGCTATCATTATATAACTTTAAAGTCTCTTGTGTCTCTTCTTTGTCTACTTGATTGGTTGGTGTTCACAAGTTGGGTTATAGACATGTCTTTTAGGTGCATGTTGTTGCCTGCCCCTTTGTTTGAGCATCAAGTTTCTAGCTACAGTTACTTATGGTTTAGGAAACTGTGAACTTTACTGAAATCCTCATATTACTTTTCTTCTCGGCTATAAGTTTGTGGCTATTAATTAGTTTATGTTACTATTTACACACATAAAAGCAAGAAGTTCCTCCTCCTTTCTTTGGTCTCATTTGTTTTTTAGTCTTAGAGATAGCCAGCCTCATCTACATGATGAGAATATATAGGGGGTATAATGATCAATGATATTTCACCATATTTAATACATATCATCATAGTCTCTATTTGGATGTTGGACATTGTTTTTCAAGTTGATAGAAAACACAAATATATGTTGATAGTTCGACCTATTATCTTGCTTTACATATACTATTTCATTTGTGATTGATTCATTGATAATGTTGTTTATTGTATGATAGTAGTATACCAAGATTTTCTTTTGGTACATGACTTGCAAGGTTTTCATGCATGTGATCTATTATTTTGATTCATTTTTGGGCATCTCTTTTTTGATGTACATGAAAAATAGCATTACACAATCGTCATCATAGCTAGACATATAGCCAACCTCAACAATACATATGTAATTCCACTTCGACAAAATGTATATATGCTGGTCTGTTCCTACTTCACCCTCACCTTGTCTTTGTTGTCTTAGATTTATAGGTGCAGGCTATGATGTCATGGAGGCTATATACAAAAATACTAGAACTCATTTTCAAAACCAATTCTGGTACTTGCACTTATGACATTCTTAGGGGTAAGGATATTTCTTCCCTTTTGTAAAGATACATTTTTTTAAATGAATAAAGATCTATACCTTGGGTAATCCATGTTCCATATTTTGAACTATTGGTAGATCATTTTATTAAATCTAGAAACAGACCTAGTTCATATTGAAATGCAAATATTATACAATGGTGTTAATTATAGCGCTGCAATAAGCATTGTAACCTGTACAACAATTGAGCATTTAAATAATATTTCCTTTAGGGATTGCATTTGTGTCAGGGTTGACACCATATTACATCTATTTGGGTAAGTGTTGTAATCAATACAACAATTGAGCATTTCGATTATATTTTGTTCAGGGGCTAGTTTTGTGTTAGGGTCGATGAGGCTTTACTTGTAAATAGATATACTCCTTAACACCCTCTATTTTTGTGTGGCAAGTTCGGATATCCTTACCTTGACACATGTGCCACCTTAGTTATAATATCATACATCCTTCATAGATCACACTCCATCTCTTAGTTGCACTCTCCATGCTTCTTGACTCAACTCATAGTCGTCAACTATTGTGTGCATTTGTTGGCAACATGCATATTGCAACACATACTTGTTGACTACTATTTGTTGATCAGCACAGAGGGATGGTGGAGATACTAGAAGGTAAGGTTGATGGTTTATGGTTGATGGTTGGAAGAAGATGTTGCCTTATTATATAGAAGTTTTGACTAAGAAGTTTTGGTATATTGTATATATAATAGAAGTATATGGTGTGTAGATTTTTATATTTAGTTTGTTCTTAGTTGTCAATTTCCTCCTAAAAGTTTCTCTTTGCAACTCTTGTTTTTTCAGCTCAATCATTGAACAATATTAGTTGTATTTTTTATGTAGAAAAGTAGGTAAATTGTACATATAGCAGTCAATTTATGGTTCATATAAGTGTTATGGTGACTTTAACTATGAATATGATTGAGAGCATGTTCAAACCTTTTTTTTCCTACAAAGTCTAGATTGGGCATAAAGAGAATCTAATGTTTCTAAAGCAAGAAGCATAGAAAGGGTGATTTTATTTTCTAATTTAGTGAACACAATTGTAGAATAACAAAGGTTTCCCCCATATTTCGTTATATAAATTTTCTTAGATCACGTGATTCCTTTCACCATCCCTCCCTTTTTGTTTAGATCATTTGTCCAGGATAGGGAGTATCTTCTAAAGTTGAGCAAGGATTGAAGCCATCACATTTATAGATTTGGTTGCTTTGTATTCATCATAAATATGAATAGCTCAACATCCTCTAGATTATATCTTTGTGGTTTACATGTTTGGAGGTCCATGGATGGCTGAAGAAAGAAGGTGCTCATGAGTAGTTGTTCAGATAACTAATAGCAAAAGTGACCAGCTAGGTCTCTATTTCTAGATCTTATATGCACTTCATTTTGCTATATTTTTCTGCAAATGCACATATCTACTTCCTAAGTTTATGAATTCTTTTTGCAATGTACTGAGATGTAGTTTTTTTGAGTTAGGATCACTATTTTTTGTAGGCATTGCTCTTTATTTCTTTCTTTATCTTACTTCTATAGATGTTCCTACACACCTAGTAGGTGTCATATCTGGAAATACTTGTATCCTTGTATACATTTTTACTTCCTACTTTATTTCTTTCATAGGATTTCTATTGTAATCTACTTTAAATTAAGAAACTTATGTGGGGAAACCCATCATATCATGTGTTACATGTGTGAATCATCCAAAAATATTTAGGGATATTTTCTGTCAACAAATTATAATCATATGTGTTTTATCTAAGTGGTATCATTTTACGAGCCATGCTATGCAGTCATTCATCAAACAATATGACTGGTCTCGACGCAAGGAATACATGGGGGCCTAGAAATGCTCACAAATTGGTATATGCTTTCAAAGCACATATGGTAGAACTATCTTCATATGGTGATGTTGTGGATGCATGGCCTAGATATCAGTCTACCCTTACACCATTTGCAGTCTATTCCGATCAACTAAAATATGAGGATTTTTCTTAAAGTCGTATGTCCTGAGGACATGATTGGACATGTAATTCCAAGGTGGTTCTTGAATGTGGAACTACAACTCATGATTGGTTGATCTTGTGGTTATATGCAATGGCATTGATGATATAGTTTTTATCCATGTGAAGCTTTAATATGATTTATTAATTTTCATGAGACAACATTCTTTATTCTACTTTCTTGCTCACAATCTGACTCTTAAGTTATGTCTATTGTTGTTGATAGGTCTATGACAACCATAAAGAACATGTATAAGGTGTGTCACGTGTGTGATCCCACTAACATCCAGGAAATTCTAGTATTAAGGAAAAGTATGTGTTGATCTAGTGATGACTGCTGACCAATCTGCACTGAGAGATCAATTTAGAGCAAGGTATGCCAACTATGTTATGTCTTGTGTCACTCATATAACTAGTTATCTTAGTAGAGCCTCTTAGCACTATTTTTTAAGGTAAAATTTTGTAGATGGTTATAAATTACAAATGGTGCAAATATTACAAGTGTTCCATTATATTGAGAAGCCAAATTGACCTATCTGACTCTCTTGTCAATGGGGGTCCAAGATGAAGTGATAGTTGTTGAAGGTTGCATCTTATATTTTGATGGATCTACGAACTTTCCATCATGCTTTTGCAAGATCTCTTGGAATGTTTTACTTCCAACTTACCTCCTTGATACCTGAAACTATCTATAAAAGATGGACTCTTGAATTTGGGATTCCCCCCCCCCTTTTTTGTTCAGCCCCTGGACATGTTAGACTAGTAATAAATTTAGATCTTTGTAGTAACCTATTATTTTCTGTGATATATTGAGAAAATTGTTTGTGTGTGTTATGCTTTTCTGCAACCTGAGTCCCATGGTCTGATTTTGAAATCTACATTGCCAAAGAAGTTTGACATCTTTTTTTTTAACATAATTATTCATCATTGATAACCTATCCATTAAATGCTACACTCTTTTTTAGATGTCCAGGACGTGTACTTTACTGAACAACATCCAAAAGATTATACTAAATCCTTTTATAGATTGTAGATCACACATGTTCTCTTTTTGTCAATATGATTTTTTAGAAGAACTTAATCCACATGAATGAACCGATTCACAAATCCAATATCTCATTTTGTTTTTGAATTTTAAATTACTGATAGTTATTACCACACTAATATGTTGTACTCTTACCATAGGTGATTAGAATACTACTATAAACCAAAAACTTTCCATTCACATCTACATTGGACACCGAGTATAGAGGACACAAAAGTAGTGAAAATTTATTAACTAAACATTAAGAAATGACTACATAATAAATTAGGAAGTGAATGTCGAGTATAGATGACAATGATATCATTTTTCATTCTTTCTTCAGTAATTTTCTACTATGCTATGAATTTTACTATAGCATGTCTAGATTGTATCTAGATTTTAAGCTATTATTCTAGCTATGATTCTTTATTTCTTTGAAGCTTTAGGCTCTTTTATCAGCTAAGGGCTATGTATTGTTTGTCTATACTGTGCTTCCTGGGATGATATTGCATAGTATTATAGATTGATGTAATTGTCATGATGAACCTTTGGGTGCTTTATGAATACTATTGCATATATAATCCAGAAGAGAGACACCATTAAGTCATCATATAGTCTTGTTTCCATAGTGGTAGCCTGAATTGGATGAAGAGCAGTTGTTATGTCATTTGTTTCATCCAAGAATCTTGTATGTATGGTAATATAGATCTAAGTCATTGTCATCTTTTAGTTGCATCTAATGCAACTTGATGAATAGATGATGGTGAAAACTGTCGCGAAAAACTTCCTAAAATGTTATCCAAGAAGATCAAATCCCTGACCTATTCCAATCACTCTTCTCACTATCAAATTATCACATTCCTTCCTTAGTTTGTCCCACAACTTATAGAAAGCATCATTATGTGGTTTGTGCATGTTATGACAAAGCTTGTAAAGCATGGCATTGAGAACCTACTCATAAACAAAGAAATCCCACTCACTATTATGGTTTCATACTCACAACTTTACCTCTATCCCCTCCCCCCAACCATTGTCTTATGTTTCATATAAAATCTCCAAGGAGAAAGCTAGTAAGATGGAATATAAAAAAGAAACAAATGCAATTCTTAGGCTCAGGGGAATGAAAATGTTCATGAGGTAGCGTCTGGAGATATACAAGCGATCTTCTGTGACCTAAACAACTTTACCTTGAGTCATAATTGTGGTAATATGTTTGGGTTCCCAATTTTATGTGTCTGTGTTTTATATATTTTACATACCACTGTATCGACTATCTACAAATTACATTGATCAAACATTCATTGGAATGGGAAATCCTACTATACTTGCTATTAGATAGAGTTATCCATTACAATTGGTATTGAAATGCCTTCTATTTGTCATCTATGAACAAAAGAACCAACTTTGTTGATTCTTTTTTGGGATTTATGTAATTTGATTATGTCATGTCATGAATAGTTGCTTTTACTAAGTTTTCTCTTTTATTTTGTGGACTTGTTAATGACTACTTTATTTTCTACTTTGGGCACTAATTACTATAGATTTTACTCAGGCATGGGATATTTTGGTTTATTACTCCACTTATTATCTAACACCTCATACTGGTTCTTCCTTCTAGACCCGAACATAAATGTTGATGAAGGCATATCAGCATAAACTTTACAATTCTCAAATAGAGGCACTTTTTTGTCTAGGATCCAAACATAATCTTGAACATGTTGAATGCAAGAATCCAAAATTCAAGAAGGGCTTGGTGATTTAAGTTGCCATTGTGCCACTGTGTCTACCCATCACAGAATCAGAATCTCAGTCCCATGAACCAAATGAATACCAAAGACAACATGTGGAAGTGTGAAGTGCTTAGCATACATGAACATATAACAAGATAAAAGAACCATTCATAATCTCAACAATCAACAATATATCTTAAACAACATTGTTTATTACAAGCTTTCAATTACATATTCAAGAGTACAAATTTTCAAGTCTATTCATGTACACTGTGGATCTAACAATAAGTACACCTGACATAGCTCACCAATCCCATCACTTCTAGCCATCTCTGAACCTATAAAATACGTTAAACAAGGCGGGTCAAGCACACAAGGTGCCAAGTACAGGGCTAAAAGATACATATACACAAGCTTTGCATAATTTGAAAAGATTGTTGAAATAAATGAGAAATATTGAAAAAGTTAAGTTCTTAGAAAAATGAGAGCCCATATTTTATGTCACTTTACTCCAATTATACCATCATATCATGTATTCATAAGGCCTTTGATCAACTTCCCATCAGAAGGATCCGTAAGGGTGCTCAAGATCAACTAACCCTTTTATACGTGAGGGACCTCAAGGCAATTGCCAAGAGCCAACCCTATTTCAACATTGTATAATGGAGTTTCTATATTATGTTTTCAAGTTACAAAACCACAATACGAGGCAAACATCAAGTACATACTAGAATACTACATGGCAATACTTGAGGAAGTAAACAAATATACATATTTATCACATTTCAAGAAAGAAAGCCATAGTCAAATAATAATTTAAAGCACGTACATGCTTTTAGAGATCTCATAACTTAACTTATCCTTGATCATCTAGCCATAAGCAACACCTGATTGACAATAAGATTATGTACATGCATTATATTCTCATCATTAACCCTAACTAGATTCATTTTAGGGTTTTGGAAAAGTTGGGTTCAAAGTTTCTTACTTACATGCTTGATGATATTATATTGGTTTTGCGTCCATCATAAAGGTTTGGTTCAAGTTTCATGTCATTTTGAGGTTCCATGCATTTTATATAATCATATCAAGATTTAGGTCACTCATACACATTATAGGGTCAAAGACTCATAATATGGCAAGAAAGGGCCATAGTCCATCAAGTCAAGGTCCCAAGCATAAAATATGGATTAGATCAACAAAATACTGACATAGGAATTACGTTCAAATATAGGTGTATGTCCCTAAGTCCAGATATGATAGGATTCCACATTACCAACATACATTCAAAAAAAAACCAACACATAAGACCTAGGTCATAAGGTCCCAACATGTGGATAAGGTGGGACTTCCATACCAAGAGGATCATAGAGTATATGCCATTTCTGATTTAGAAGAAGAAAGAGAAGATATTAGGATCCATATCACATTTGGGGAACCAAGAAGACAATCAAGCCACTTTAGGATACATTAGATCATTATGAATGTATTTAGTGTCAAAATTTACCATCATAGCATACAAGGGGGTCGACCTTAGTCATTTAAGTCACAAAACATCAAAAGGTTACTTATTTTAGAGAACCAAAAGAGTTGGATGCATAAGTTAGGTCAACCCATCATTGGTTCAAGATATAGCCAAGTATTCACATAATTGGGCACGTACATGCATTAGGTGTCAAAAGAATCAACCATAGTAATGAGGATATTATAAACTAATATTATAGTCAAGGAGAGACATATATTACTTATTTGAGGTTGATTAGGAATTAATCCATCATTAAGTAGCAATATTCTCAAATTAGGGCAAGGTACATCATTAGAGTATCAATACTAGTATATATGCACAACTAGAGTCATGTATGAGAAATAAGAATGATTAGGACTCACATCAAATCCAAAGATATACAAAATTTATAGATTTCATGATTAGGATGGTGAATGGTCATTAATTTTCCAAGCTTGATCATAATAGTACATTAAATGTATTCAATATACTAAAGTTCACATATTTTAGTAAAATAGGAAACAAATAGTGGAATTAGAGATTGAAATTGATCCCAACATGTATGTAAGGACCCTGACCTCCATTTTGGGCTAACCCCGTTTTCTTTGCCTAAACCCTGTGTTTTGAAGGCTTGCCTAATCACCTGAGTTGTGATTAGGGTTTGTTTGTGCTTTGTTGAGAGGTTGAGGTGCAACTTGCAACTTACCCAAGTTCTAGGGTTGCTGTGCAAGTTTGTCACCTTGAGAGATATTTTTCTCTCTCCTTGCATCCTCTAGGGTTGAGAGGATGGGTTGGGTGCCTTTCTTGGTTTGCTTTGAGCCTTGTTTGAGCTTGTTGAAGCTTAGGCTTGTTGTTGGGCTTTCTTGGGCCTTGTTTGAGCTTGGTTCCACCTCCTTGCTTGGTGTGTCGGGCAGGGTGTGTCGGACAGTGGTGTATCGGCCATGACACCATGTTGGGCGATACACACCCTTCTTGGCCTAGCTTCATTTGTGTCACCCTTAGTGACACTTGGTGCTCTTTGCTAGCAAGGTGGCATAGCTTGTACAAGTGGTGGTTTTTGTGAGCACATGTGGAGCATCCCTCGAGTGGACACCCACTTGACCCCCTTGTATATATACGACCCTTATTGCTTGCTAGCAGCTCCTTTAGTTCCCTTAGTTGCTCCCTTTCCTTTGGTGGCCGAGCTAGGAGAAGAGAAGAGGGAGTGGTGGCTGATACAATTGGTGTCTTGGCCGATACCTTCTCCTTGGTGAAGCGTGGATGATGACATAGTTCTAGTCTTCTTCTTCCTCTAGTGGTGGCTGAAACCCTAGAGTGTCCCTTGCTCCTTTCCTTCTGTCGAGGTGGTTCCCTGGAGCTTTGAGCTTGGATCTTTAGAGCTTGAGGCGGGTTACATAACTCCTACCCTAGTTATATTACCTTCTCTTTATGTTGCTTGTTTATATGCTATCTTGATCGGCCATGCTTATCTTGTTAGTAATATCTTTTCTCTAGTATGTGCCTTGACATTGTAGGATATGATGATATGGTTATGTGGTTTAGAGGTGTTCCTGGACCTTGTTGGCCGAACCTTGGATTAGGGTCCTTGGGCAAAACCCCTCTCTCTTAGTTGTTGATAGGTGAGCCTAGGGTTCCTAATTCCATGGTGCGTGTGGTGTGTTCTTGGGGCAAAATCCCTTTCTCTCTTTGGTCTTGAGAGGTGAGCTTAAGCTCTAATTGTGTGGTCAAAACCCCTCTCTCACTTGGTTGTTGAGAGGTGAGTCTACACTCTAGTTTCTTGGGCAATACCCCTCTCTTACTATGGACTTGAGAGGTGAACCTTTGGTTGGTGATGACCCACCTTGCTGCCCGATGTGTGATGGAAGTTGTGCAAAACCCCTCTCACTTGGTTGTTGAGAGGTGAGCCAACTCTCTTGACCTATTAGGGTTTCTTGGTGGCAGTCTTGAGGTTAAAGATGACCAAGTCGATACCTTTGACAATCTAAGATGTCTTGCTGCCCGATATGATGGGTTGGCCGATATGCCTTATGGTCATTATCGGCTTGATGAGGTGACACAACGGTAGCCTTTGTTTCTGGGTGTTATCAACCTGTTGAGAGGTAGCCCGTTATGAGTGATAACCCGAGAAGGGTGTTAGTTGTTGTGTTGGTCCCTTGGGCTTTAGGTGGTATGTGTTGGGCATCATGGCATGTTGGTGCTTTGCACGACATCCTCTTGGATGATGCTGCATGAACCTTGTTGGATGGTGCCTTTCCCGATATGGATGCTTGTGTTGTGACCACCTTGGGGATGATAGGGTTATATCCCTTGGCCGTTTTGCCCTTTTGAGGTGATCTTCTTTGGTGTTATGGTGTGTTTCCCGACACAGTGCTTCATGGGCGTCAGGGGTGTGTTGTTTAGGCATTGCACGTTATGGGGTTGCGCGACAGGAGGTGTTGTTCATTATCTTCTTGTCGTGTTGCCCGATACCTAAGTGTTAGTGGTTTGCCGATATGGTTGTAGCCCAAGATGGGTGCTGGCCGATAGAGTAGGTGGTGAAGTGTTGCATGCTTAACCGATATAGTGTTGGGCATCACACTCTTTGGTGATAGACGTTGTGCCTTTGGTGAGGGTTGTCCCTTACCCGATGTACCTTTGGTGAGGGTTGTCCCTTGCCCGATATACCTTTAGTGAGGGTTGTATCTTGTGTTCAGTTGGTAATCCCTAATGCTTGCTATGCTTTAGTATATGCGGCTGTTACGCTTGATATATATAAGAATGCTATGATTCGATACACTCATCCATGTTTCACGGTTAACTCTCATAATAAAGTAAGGAGTTGTAAATGTTACTTGTACAAGTATCATTGCTCCTTTGTGATTTCACTAACCAAGCAGGTAACATTTGTAAGATGAGGCCATGACGATGGCATGATAATGATATGGTGTGGAATATCAAGGGTTGTGATGAACCTAGTCATGTATGATGGGTGTTACCCATGGAATGGCAATGTGTGCCTTGATGATGGGATTGAGTCCCTGTGATGTTGATCCTTGAGATGGATCTTGATGATTGGCAAGAGGCCAAGTGGTAACATGTGACGTTGGATCCTTATGATGGATCCGGATGATGTCGATGGCGCTAAAGGCCTTAGTGACAATGTAACACAAGATAATGAGTTCTATGTTTATTCATTCTTGATATAGTTGCATGTTACATAACTTGGTTGAATCATGCAATCCACTTAAAATATGTTAATTAATTACAGATGAATCTTTCATGTAGTTTGCCCTAGCCATAGATCCATCATCGTCAGGAGATTGGTGATGGTGAAATAGGTTCTCCTAAGGGTTAACCTGGAATGCATATTGTTGAATATTCGGGGTGCACCTACGCCCTAAGTAGTAGTGCATGTTTAGAGCACGGTTTCAGGCTCGTGGCTCAGTGTGGTTGGAGCATGGTGAACAGGCACATGGCTCAGGATATGTGATAGAGCATGGTGAATAGGTCCATGGCCCAGTGATGATGGAGCACGGGGAATAGGCCCATGGCTCGGTTTTCTAGCGTCGATACATGTACCAAGGTGGGCTAGGCAGAGGGTAGCCTGACCCTATGTGGCTGAGGCCACTTAAGCAACAGACTGTGGTCCTACTTTGGTTCTCGTGCACTAACCACGAGGAGGTGAGGTCGTGGAGTCCGTCTCTTCCATTGACCTTATATGGCACCGGCTTTGGGTTTCACAACCGAAGGTTGAATTTGAGCGGTACAACTCACTTCCTCAGGGCATAATAAATCATAATCTAGTCGTATAGTATATTTTCTTAGGGCAAACACAGAACATTGGTTGAGGCCTTGTTTGTACAGTTTCCCTGGTTATATCTTGCAGTTAATTACATGTTCCTCTGATGTTATGATAAGTTCTTACTAGACTTGTCTTGTCAATCATGTTCCATATATATTATCTATTTATTTGTCTCTCAGATATCCTAGTAAGAGGTTATAGAGGTAATTTTGCTCAGTATGTTGCATATATATGATCTGCTTATATCAATTACCTACTTTACCTGTTCTAGCTCTCCTTTGAGGTTTAATAGTTTCACAGGGGGTTATGTTTCTCGCTGGGACTGTGTGTCTCACCCCATTGGTTTAAACCTCTTTAGGTGATCGAGCTAGATGTGGTGGTGGTCGTGAGGTTGTAGATGAGTAGCAAGAAGATCAGTAGAAGGCAAGGTTGGATATGTTGCTGCTGTTGTTGGGTATTTTGTAGTATAGTCCTAGAGTCATCCATGTACTCTCAGGTCCTTGGAGGTGTTTTGACGAGGTTTCACGATGTATAGTGATATGGCTTTCTTATTCTGCTATTGACCTCTCTAGGTCTGTTATGTGCATAAGCAGGTGGTGAACTCTTATGCTTATGGGACAGCTAGATCCTACGAGATGTGGACATGTATCAAGTTTATATTTACATAACATGTTTCCTTGCAGGATGTGGATCTGGTTGTAATAATTCATTCCTTATCTGCTTTTTGCGATCTGTTTTAATTAACCTGTGTTTTTGGTAATATGATATTTATGATGGTTTCACATGTTTTCGTGTGGCATTTCATTGTCTGTGTGATAGAGGTATGTCACATATTAGGTTGGTATCAGAGCTCTAGGTTCGCTGAGTCTATAGGGATCTAGGACAAGGTTTTGTGTATGTTCTTGTGATTTTCTCCAAATTTTCTCATAATAACCTTCTGTCCCCAGCAGAAGATAAAGCTAGAAGATGTTTGGAAATCATGAAGAATATGCTGCCGAGAGCAGTGTCGCTGCATCAGTTGATGGAGTGAGTATGCAGGCACATGATGATCGGGTGCCTGAGGTCCCCCAAATCGACCCAACCATTCTTGAGAATCATGTCTACCAGAACCTTATGGGACAGGTAATGGCTACAATGAATCTCATGGTGGAAAGATTTCTAGTACCTCCTCCAAGAGCACATGCTCGCCATGCTGAATCTTCGAGTATTGGGAAGACATTCAAGCGGCTTCGCTGAGTTGGAGCTTCAGATTATGCTGGAATGACTGATCCAACGGATGCAAATAAGTGCCTGACAGGTCTTGAGAAGACCTTCCGGATCCTCGACATCCCCGAAGCAGACAAAGTCAAGCTCGTTGTCTACCTTTTGAAAGGTAGGGCTAGCCACTATGGGCAATCAAGGAGGAGAGCGACCTAGTGAGGTGATCTGTTGGGAAGTCTTCTGGTGGGAGTTCATGAGTCGATACTTCCTGAAGACCTATCTGGGCGAGAAGATCAGTCAGTTTGAGCATCTACACTAAGGATTTATGAGCATCACTGAGTATGAAGCCACGTTTATGGACCTGCTGAGGTTTTTTCCTCACATGGCATTGACAGATGATGAGAGAATCAGACAGTTTGAGAAAGGTCTGAGTACTGAGCTGACGACACCTGCTGCTGCTTAAGAAAATCGGGAGCAGTTTGGCACGTTTGTAGAGTTTGTCTAAAGGATTGAACGGTCAGTCAAGGAGAATAGAGACCATGTCCAAGAAAAATCCTGCTCAGTTCTAGCGGTAGAGGTTTGATGGCTTCAAGAAGCCGAGGTTTTCTGTACCTTCTGTGAAGGTTCTAGTGCACCGTCACCGTGGTCTCTAAGTAAGGGAAAAGGGCATGGTTTTTAGCCATCAAAGGCGTACAACACAGCTTTAGTGAAGTGACAGGGCCATCTAGGCCGCAGCCGAGAGACCCATCGTGCTTTCTCTATGGACAGGTCGGGCATATCAGGTGGAATTGCCCAAGCAGAGATGTCGAAGTGACACAACAGCCGAGGCAGAATCAATAGGGATCGAATAGATAGTAGTCCAATGGTAAAAGAGGGTGAGGGCACAGTCAAGCATTGCAAGCAGGATCAATTGCTCAAGGAAGTAGAGGACGTGGATGATAGCAAGTAACAGCTCGATTCTATGCTATGAGTCAGCCTGAGGCAATAGTCAACCCA
Organism: Alisma plantago-aquatica; assembly: GCA_963693085.1. Lineage (NCBI taxonomy): Eukaryota > Viridiplantae > Streptophyta > Magnoliopsida > Alismatales > Alismataceae > Alisma > Alisma plantago-aquatica. The sequence continues at coordinate 216,679,392 of OY856412.1, forward strand.
CAAGTGGTGGCAGGTCAGATGGAGTTATTTCATTCTGATTTGTCTTCTTCTTGCTTTATATCTGTTCTGGTCGACCCGGGTGCTACGCACTCTTTCATCACTCGTAGTACACTTGATAGATGTCTTTTACCTGTTAGTTGTAAGGAAGATATCTTGTTGTTAGAAACCCCTCTTGATGGTTCCTTGATTCTTCGAGAAGTGTGTCCATCTTGTGTTCTTCTTTTTCGGGACACAACATACAAGTGGATCTCCTACCACTTGATATGCATGGGTTCGATGTAATCCTTGGGATGGATACCTTAGAGAGGTATAAGGTTTTGATGGATTGTGGTTCCAAGCAAGTGGTGTTTGCTGATAATGGTGAGAAGTGGATCTTCCAAGGAGATAGGAAGATTCTTCCGACGTGTTTGGTGTCAGCAATGGTTGTGGAGAAGTTGTTGCGATGAGGTTGTAGAGAGTTCTTAGCTCATGTTGTGAAAACTGAGGCTTAAGGTCCGAGTCTTGAGGATGTGCCTGTTGTCAAAGAATTCACATATGTGTTTCCTGAGGAGTTTCCTGGTGTTCCCCCACCTCGACAGATTGACTTTGAGATCAATCTAGTACCAGAGACACAGCTAGTTGCTCAGACATCGTACAGGATGGCTCCAGTTGAGATGGTAGAGCTAAGAAAGCAGTTACATGAGTTGCTGGATAAAGGTTTCATCAGACCAGGAACATCGTTGTGGGGCACTCCAGTTCTATTTGTGAAGAAGAAGGATGGATTGATGTGTCTGTGCATTGATTACCGGCAGTTGAACAAAGTTACGATCAAGAACAAGTACCCTTTACCTAGGATAGACGATCTGTTTGATCAGTTGTGTGGCACTACATTGTTCTTGAATATTGATCTACAGTCTGGATATCATCAGTTGAGGATCAAGGACAATGACATACCAAAGTCAGCTTTCAAGATGAGGTATGGTCACTTTGAGTTTGTGGTTATGTCGTTTGGGCTAACCAATGCACCTGCAGCTTTCATGGATCTGATGAATAGGGTTTTCTGTCCGTTTTTGGGTCCGTTTGTTGTGGTCTTCATAGGTGACATCTTGATCTATAGTCAGGATAGTCAAAAACATGAGCAGTATCTTCGATAAGTGTTGACTCTCCTTCTCCAGCATCAGTTGTATGCCAAGTTTAGTAAGTGTGAGTTCTGGTTGAAGTAAGTGACTTTCATGTGATATCACCATAAGGAGTCAGAGTGGATCCCAAGAAGGTAGAATCAGTTGCAAAGTGGGAGCAACCGAAGACTCCAGCTAAAGTTCGTAATTTTTTGGGTTTAGCAGGATACTACCGGAGGTTTATAAAGAATTTCAGTGTGATCGCGTTGCCATTGACGAAGTTGACCAGGAAAGATGTACCTTTTGTTTGGGATGATCGTTGTCTGCGAGCTTTTCAGAGCTTGAAGGAGAAGTTGACTAGTGCTCCAGTGTTGGTGCTGCCAGAGCCTAGGAAAGGCTATGTTGTTTTCTGTGATGCTTCCAAGAAGGGCTTAGGATGTGTGCTGATGTAGGAAGATCATGTGGTTTCTTTTGCTTCGTGATAGCTTAAGAAACATGAAGAGAGTTATCCGACACATGATTTGGAGCTGGCAGTGGTGGTCCATGCGTTAAATATTTGGAGACATTATCTTTATGGGGAGGTGTGTCAGATCTTTACAAATCATAAGAACCTGAAGTATATCTTCTCATAGAGTGAGCTGAACATGCGGCAGCGTCGCTGGATGGAGCTGATCAGTGATTATGATTGCACCATTGAGTATCATCCTGGTAAGAAAAATGTGGTCGATGATGCGCTTAGCAGGAAGTCTCCTTCTCTTCCTATGAAGAAGGCACAATTGTGTTCTTTGATATGCCATAGGCGGGATATGTTTGTCTCTTTGTGGCAGATGAATGTACAGTTAGAAGTCTCTTTGTTGGCAGGACTGATGGCACAGATGCAAGTGAAGCATACGTTGAGGTAGCAGATCAAAGAAGCACATCAGGAAGATGCTACAATTCAGTTGATCAGATAAGAGTTTGGCAGCGAGAAGCATGATGGCTTCCATGAGTCCAAGGATGGACTAGTTTGTTATCATAATAGGATGATAGTTCCCAATGTTAACGATCTGAGGAAGTTAGTGCTTGAGTAAGCACACACGTCGATGTATGCTATGCATCCAGGTGTCACCAAGATGTATCATAATCTAAAGGACCTGTATTGGTGGCCTGGCTTGAAGAGAGATGTGGTTGAGTTTGTGGCTAAGTGTGCGATATGCCAGTAGGTTAAGGCTAAACACCAGAAGCCTACCGGTACGTTGCAACCCATGTCGATACTACAGTGGAAGTCGGACCATGTAACCATGGATTTCATAGTTGGTCTTCTGAGGATAGCCAGAAATCATGATTCCATTTGGGTGATAGTGGACAGATTGACGAAGTCTGCCCATTTCATACATGTGAAAAGAACATATACAGCAGAGAATCTTGCTCAGGTGTATGTGGATGAGATAGTGAATTTGTATAGTGTGCCAGCAACGATAGTCTCTGGTAGAAGACCCCAGTTCATGAGTCATTTTTGGGAACAGTTGCACAGAGCATTGGGAACGCAGTTAAAGTTTAGTACCACTTTCCACCCGCAGACCGATGGACAGTCTGAAAGGACTATTCAGACTTTGGAGGATCTTCTCTGAGCTTGTGTTTTGCAGTTCCTAGGTAGTTGGGACGTGCATCTCATTTTGATAGAGTTTTCCAATAACAACAGTTACCAATGGAGTATCGACATGGCACCTTATGAGGCTTTATATGGTAGGAACTGCAGATCTCCTTTATGTTGGTATGAGTCCGGTGAATATCAGCTTTTGGGTCCTAAGTTAGTGCAATTGATGATAGAGAAGGTCAAGGTGATACAACAACAGTTGATAGTGGCACAGGATAGACTAAAAATGTATACAGATAATCGTTGACGACCTCTGGAGTTCCAGGTGGGAGACAAGTTGTATCTCAAGGTCTCTCCATGTAAAGGTGTGTTGGGGTTTGGCCGTAAAGGCAAGTTGTCTCCCAGGTATATGGGACCATATCCGGTGATAGCACGTGTTGGCAAAGTAGCTTACAAGTTAGAGCTACCTCCAGAGTTGCACAGGTTGCATCTAGTATTCCATGTCAGTATGTTGAAGAAAAGTCATCCAGGTACAGAGACAGTGATACAGACAGTTGAGGTTGAGCTTGATGAAGATGTGACCTATGAGGAAGGTCTAGTGTTGATCCTTGACAGAAGAGTAAATAAGCTGAAGCGGAAGGACCTAGTTCTTGTGAAGGTTCTTTGGCATCACCGTGGCATTAAGGAAGCCATGTGGGAGCTTGAGGAAGAGATGAGGAGGAAGTATCCCTCATTTTTCTCTTTGGATTTTGGGGACAAAATCCTTTTGTAGGGGTTTATGGCTTGTAAGGACCCTGACCTCCATTTTGGGCTTACCCTATTTTCTTTGCCTAAACCCTATGTTTAGAAGTCTTGCCTAATCACCTGAGTTGTGATTAGGGTTTGTTTGTGCTTTGTTAAGAGGTTGAGGTGCAACTTGCAAATTACCCAAGTTCTAGGGTTGTTGTGCAAGTTTGTCACCTTGAGAGATATTTTTCTCTCTCCTTGCATCCTCTAGGGTTGAGAGGATGGGTTGGGTGCCTTGCTTGGTTTTCTTTGAGCCTTGTTTGAGCTTGTTGAAGCTTAGTCTTGTTGTTGGGCTTTCTTGGGCCTTATTTGAGCTTGGTGTCGCCTCCTTGCTTGGTGTGTCGGGCAGGGTGTGTCGGCCAAGAGGTGTGCCAGGCAGTGGTGTATCAGCCATGACACCATGTTGGGCGATACATACCCTTCTTGGCCTAGCTTCATTTGTGTCAACCTTAGTGACACTTGGTGCTCTTTGCTAGTAAGGTGGAATAGCTTGGACAAGTGGTGGTTTGGGCAACCACATGTGGAGCAGCCCTCTAGTAGACGCCCACTTGACCCCCTTGTATATATACGACCCTTCTTGCTTGCTAGTAGCTCCTTTAGTTCCCTTAGTTTCTCTCTTTCCTTTGGTGGCTGAGCTAGGAGAAGAGAAGAGGGAGTGGTGGCCGATACAATTGGTGTCTTGGTCGATACCCTCTCCTTGGTGAAGCTTGGAGGGCGACATAGGTCTAGTCTTCTTCTTCCTCTAGTGGTGGTCGAAACCCTAGAGTGTCCCTTGCTCCTTTCCTTCTCTTGAGTTGGTTCCTTGGAGCTTGGATCTTGGAGCTTTAGAGCTTGAGGCGGGTTACATAACTCCTACCCTAGCTATATTACCTTCTCTTTATGTTGCTTGTTTATATGCTATCTTGATCAGCCATGCTTATTTTGTTAGTAATATATTTGCTCTAGTATGTGCCTTGACGTTGTGGAATATGATGATATGGTTATGTGGTTTAGAGGTGTTCGTGGACCTTATTGGTCGAACCTTGGATTAGGGTCCTTGGGCAAAACCCCTCTCTTACTTGTTGAGAGGTGAGCCTAGGGTTCCTAATTCCATGGTGTGTGTGGTGTGTTCTTGGGGAAAAATACCTTTCTCTCTTTGGTCTTGAGAGGTGAGCTTAAGCTCTAATTGTGTGGGAAAAACCCCTCTCTCACTTGGCTGTTGAGAGGTGAGTCTACACTCTAGTTGCTTGGGCAATACCCCTCTCTTACCATGGACTTGAGAGGTGAGCCTTTGGTTGGTGATGACCCACCTTTCTGCCCAATGTGTGATGGAAGTTGTGCAAAACCCCTCTCACTTGGTTGTTGAGAGGTGAGCCAACTCTCTTGACCTATTAGGGTTTCTTGGTGGCAGTCTTGAGGTTGAAGATGACCAACCTAATACCTTTGACAACCCAAGATGTCTTGTTGCCCGATATGATGGGCTGGCCGATATGCCTTATGGTCGTTATTGGCTTGATGAGGTGATGCAACATTATCCGTTGTTTTTGGGTGTTATCAACCTGTTGAGAGGTAGCCCGTTATGAGTGATAACCCGGGAAGGGTGTTAGCTGTTGTGTTGGTCCCTTGGGCTTTAGGTGGTTTGTGTTAAGTGTCATGGCATGTTGGTGCTTTGCACGACATCCTCTTGGGTGATGCTTCCCGACACCATATTGGATGGTGCCTTGCCCGATATGGGTGGTTATGTTGTGAAGTCCTTAGGGATGATAGGGTTATATCCCTTGGCCGTTTTGCCCTTGTGAGGTGATCTTCTTGGACGTCATGTTGTGTTTCCCGACACAGTGCTTCATGGACGACAGGGGTGTGTTGTTTAGGCGTTGCACGTTATGGTGTTGCCTGACAGGAGGTGTTGTTCATTATCTTCTTGTGGCGCTGCCCAATACCTAAGTGTTAGTGGTTGGCCGATATGGTTGTATCCCTAGATGGGTGTTGGCCGATATAGCAAGTGGTGAAGTGTTGCATGCTTAACCAATATAGTGTTGGGCATCACACTCTTTGGTGAGAGATGATGTGCCTTTGGTGAGGGTTGTCCCTTACCTAATATACCTTTGGTGAGGGTTGTCCCTTTCCCGATATACCTATAGTAAGGGTTGTATCTTATGTTCGATTGGTAATCCATAATGCTTGTTATGCTTTAATATATGCGGTTGTTACTCTTGATATATATAAGAATATTATGCTTTGATACACTCATCCATGTTGCATGGTTAACTCTCATAATAAAGTAAGGAGTTGTAAATGTTCCTTGTACAAGTATCATTGCTCCTTTGTGATTTCACTAACCATGCAGGTAACAATTGTAAGTTGAGGCCATGACGATGGCATGATAATGATATGGTGTGGAATATCAAGGATTGTGATGAACCCAGTGATGTATGATGGGTGTTACCCATGGAATGGCAATGTGTGCCTTGATGATGGGATTGAGTCCCTGTGATGTTGATCCTCGAGATGGATCTTGATGATTTGCATGAGGCCAAGTGGTAACATGTGACGTTGGATCCTTGTGATGGATCAGGATGATGTCGATGGCACTAAAGGCCTTAGTGACAATGTAACACAAGATAATGAGTTCTATATTTATTCATTCTTGATATAGTTTCATGTTACATAACTTGTTTGAATCTTGAAATTCACTTAAAATATGTTAATTAATTACAGATGAATCTTTCATATAGTTTGCCCTGGCCATAGATCCATCATCGTCAAGAGTTTGGTGATGGTGAAACAAGTTCTCCTAAGGGTTAACCTAGAATGCATATTGTTGAATATGCAGGGTGCGCCTACGCCCTAAGTAGTAGTGCATGTTTAGAGCACAGTTTTAGGCTCGTGGCTCAGTGTGGTTGGAGCATGGTGAAGAGGCCCATGGCTTAGGATATGTGATAGAGCTTGGTGAACAGGCCCATGGCTCAGTGATGATGGAGCACGGTGAACAGGCTCGTGGCTCAGTTTTCTAGCATCGATTCATGTACCAAGGTGGGATAGGCAGAGGGTAGCCTGACCCTATGTGGCTGAGGCCACTTAAGTAAGAGATAGTGGTCCTTCTTTGGTTCTCATGCACTAACCACAAGGAGGTGAGGTCATGGATTCTGACTCTTCCATTGACCTTGTATGGCACCGGCTTTGGGTTTCGCAACTGAAGGTTGGATTTGAGCGGTATGACTCACTTCATCAGGGCATAATAAATCATAATCCAACCGTATAGTATATTTGCTTAGGGAAAACATGGAACATTGGTTGAGGCCTTGTTTGTACAATTGCCTTGGTTATATCTTGAAGTTAATTACATGTTCCTTCGATGTTATGATAAGTTCTTATTAGACTTGTCTTGTCAATCATGTTCCATATATATTATATGTTTATTCGTCTCTCAGATATCCTGGTAAAAGGTTATAGAGGTAGTTCTACTCAGTATGTTGCATATATATGATCTGTTTATATCATTTACCTACTTTATCTTTTCTAGCTCTCCTTTGAGGTTTTATAGTTTCAGCGGGGGTTATGTTTCTCGTTGGGACTGTGTGTCTCACCCTGTTGGTTTAAAACCTTTTTAGGTGATCGAGCTAGATGTGGTGGTGGTCGTGAGGTTGCGGCTGAGCAGTAAGAAGATCAGTAGAACGCAAGGTTGGATATGTTGCTTCTATTGTTGGGTGTTTTGTAGTAGAGTCCTAGAGTCATCCATGTACTCTCAGGTCCTTGGAGGTGTTTTGATGAGGTTTCATGATGTATAGTGATATGGCTTTCTTATTCTGCTATTGACCTGGCTAGGTCTATTATGTACATAAATAGGTGGTGAACTCTTGTTCTTATGGGACAGCTAGATCCTATGATATGTGGACATGTATCAAGTTTATATTTAAATCACATGTTTCCTTGCTGGATGTGGATCTGGTTGCAATAATTCCTTCCTTATCTGCTTTCCGCGATCAGTTTTCATTAACCTATTTTTTTGGTAATACGATGTTTATGACGGTTCCACCCATTTTCATGTGGCATTTAGTTTTTTGTGTGATAGCGAGATGTCACAATGTAGGTCTTGTTGAGATGATGAATTTGATATATTTATTTGCCTCATTTGGTTAAGCGAGGAGGAATTTATCATTTTTTGAAGTTTTGATTGAAAACTATACAAAAATCTACTACCATACCCTTGATACATATCCGTTGTGACATGGATTGTCAGATTGATGATTTGCAGCCCTACCGACACATAGGTCATGGGTCGCTAGCCACCGCCCTCCCTCTGATTTGGGATGACTCACTCTTGCTAGTGGTTGTTGCACGTCTTTGGCTAGCGGTCGCCACCTGACATGAACCATGCCCAAGCGCCGCCAACCATTGCTCACCGGACACAATTGGTTGAGTTACCTTTAGTGAAACTCGACCGGATGCACTATATGAAAAATGCAGAAAAAGTGATTATAACCATTGGTGACTTGTTTGGACAAAAATAGATATGTTCCCTTGAGAAAAAATGGCTATATTTCAGTCCTAAGTGTTCCCCAACTCAAAGGAGCACCCCCAGCTATAAATAGGACCCCTTGAAGTTCATTCCAAGTTTGCTCATTCACTACATTCAAGGTCCTTGCTATATTTGAGTGTGCTACTAATTCTTGATCCCCTTTCTCTCTCTAGTTTACACATCATTTTGTGATTTGTGAGTGAGTTAGGATTATTGTAAGAGAGCTCCACCTTTGTGCATGTAAAGCTCTCAATCTTCCACTACTTCCTTATCCCCTTCTCTCATGAAGAAAAACTGAAGCAAGCTCCATCGAGTAAAGAAGGAGTTGTAGATGCTCCTCTTCAAGGGTGTTGAAGAGGTGGTGATCTTCTCCAAGTGAAGGAGAAGGCAAAGGCTAAAGATCTAAGAGGAGAAGCAAAGTCCTTCAAGGCGAAAGAGTTGAGATTGAGTGGGTAAGACCTAGGTGAAGGCTGAAGACTCAAGCTAAGTGGGTAAGTTCCTTGGTAAGGGGGAGATCTCCTCATGCTTGGATGGGTAAGTCCTTTGGTGGTCTATTGATGTAAATCTATTTGGTGATATAATAGAGAAGAGCACTAGCAAAGTCCTAGAGGATGACCTCTCTAGGTAGTGGACTGACTCACTTCTAATTTGAAGTGTGGAAACACTCTACATCCCTTTGTCAAGTGCTTGATATCTATCTCTCTCATCCTTTCTATGATAATTTAGATAGGACTTCAAATTGTCATTTAGCTATTGCTCAAAATTGATATAATTTGAAGGTATAATCTGTTTTGTGAGAAATTGTGTAGCTTTATCCACCCCCCTCTAGAGCCCTTAGATCCAACAAGTGGTATCAAAGCAAAGGATCTTCTCAAACAATCTCCCATGAGATGAGAAGATTGGTGACAACCTACTTGGTTCACACAACCTATAGGGAGGCTTCTCCATGCATCCTTGAGTCTTTGACGACACCAACTTCCTGTATTAGAAGAGGCGGATGTAGTTCTACATTCAAGGGATTAACTTTGATATGTGGAAGGTGATGGTCACACCTTACAAGGAGCCAACCAGACCTATTGCAACATGGAGTGAAGCTTCTCTCAAGGAGTCTCAACTTAATGCCAAGGCCATTAGCATCCTCTACTCAGCCCTCACCCCCACGGAGTTCAACCGAATCTCATCATGGGACACCGCCTATGAGATTTGGGATAGATTGTGCATCACATATGAAGGCACAAAGCAAGTCAAGGAGGCAAAGATCTACATGTTGAACAACCTCCTAGATAATTTCAAGATGGGAAAGAAAGAAGGCATTGATGAGATGTATTCAAGGCTAAATGTCATCATCAACGGGCTGGATTCATTGGGCAACACTTTGGATAGAGGCATCATCAACTCAAAGATCTTGAGAACTCTTCCAAAGAGATGGGAGTCAAAGGTTACCTCCATTGAAGAATTGAGGAGCCTTGGTGACATCCCAAATGAAGAACTCATTGGCAATCTTCAAGCCCATGAGCCTAGACTTTACAAGCAAGAAGAAGAAGCAAAGCAAGAAGAGAAGGAAGCCAAGAAGATCAAAGATAGTGCTTTCAAAGCACAAGTGGAGGCTGTCATCCTTCAACTACAACTTGCTTGCCGGACTTCTCCCTCCTCTAGTGAAGATGAAGGCCCTAGTGAGCATGAAGCTAACTACATCAAGGGAAAGTACTTTAAGGGAAAGCAAGATTCCTCATCCTCTACTCCTAAATGCTACAAGTGTGGTCAAAAGGGGCACTACAAGAGTGAATGCCCAAAGTTAAGAAGGTCTCACCACAAGATCATCTCAAGGAAAGAAAAGGATTATAAGAAGGAGAGAAAGCACAAGAGGAAGGACAAAAAGGATAATAAGTAGAAGAATGTATCTCATTCGGCTTGGGAAGCTTCATCTTCAAGCATCTCTAGCTCTGAAGAAGATGGAGAGTGCCACCTTTATCTCATGACCTCTACAAGTGAAGACATTGGTGAGGTAAGTTTGCATGAATTCTCAAAAGAAGCTATTATTGACATGCTTATTACTACGCCCTCTTTTTTTGCTAAATGTAAATCTAAGAGAAAATGGTTAGGAAAAATTATTGATGATCTTTATGCTAAGATAGAGATTTTGGAATTGAATGAGAAAACCAACCTTGAGAGTATTGATAATTTGCAAGGGCAATACCTTGATCTTGAACTCCACTACAATGGGGTTGAATTTCAGAATGGTATCTACCGTAAGAACATTGAGAATCTTAAGGAAGAGAACCAAAATCGCCTAAAGGAACTTGAATTGCCTAAAACTAAAAATGTTGAATTTAAGTTGCTTATTGATGCTCATAGAGAAGAGAGAGATGTTTATCTCAAGGAGATTCAAATGCTAAAATTTGAAAATGCTAGGTTTCTTAGTCAAGTAAATGATCTATCTTCTAGACCTTTGTTATCTAGTTTAAATGTTGCTTCTATCTCTCTTGTAAAGGATTCATATCTTACTAAAGCTTTATGTCTTGAGGCTAATCTTGTACATGCTAGGGATGACATATCTAGTTTATCTTCTACTATTGTTTCTTTGAATGATGATAACCATAGATTGAGAGCATTCCTATAGAAATTCCTTAAAGGGAAGAACTCCCTAAATGAAATCCTTGACCATTCTACTAAACAAAGTGGTACTAGTGGTTTGGGATTTGTAGGGGGAGTCTCAAAGGGCAAGATTAAGGCCAAAGGTAAGAAAAAGAGCAAGGATATCTCTTTCTTTATAGGAGATTCTTCAAGCACTAATAATCCTATGGTTTGTTCTTATTGCAAATGTGATGATCATTATTCCACTTATTATCCTTACAAGCCTAAGGGGACCAACCCATAGATGAAATGGGTCCCCAAGCTAACTCCAGATCCCAAAGTTTGAGTTGGGAACTGATATTCTCCTTTCTTACAGGAAAAAGATAGATAGATTGTTGATAGTGGCTGCACATAGCACATGATCGGTGACATAAGCCATTTCAACAATTTCACAAAGAAGAAAGGAGGATCTGTCACCTTTGGGGACAACAAGAAAGGTAAATTTAAAGGTGAGGGTGATGTAGGTGAATCCTTATGCATCAAGAATGTTCTTTTTGTGGATGGACTACATAGCAATTTAATAAGTGTTAGTCAACTTTGTGATAACGGTTACCTTGTACTATTTACTTCTCTTGAATGCTTGATTCTATATTCCCTCACCTATCAAGTTATATATAAGGGAACTAGAAGTGGTAATATTTATGTTATTGTTCTTAACTCTATTAAGCACGTGGTTGGTAGATGCTTAGTAGCCAACTCGAATGATAATTCTCTTTGGCACTGTCAGCTTGGTCACGTAAATATGCATCAATTAAAGAAGTTGAACAAAAAGGACTTAGTCAAGGGACTTCCTAAATTGGATTTTGAAAAGGATGAGGAATGCCAACCTTGTACACAAGGAAAGCAAACCAAGTCCTTCAAATCCAAAGAAGTCCTTAGCACTAAGAGAGCTCTTGAGCTTCTTCATATTGATCTATTTGGACCAATGAGAATGTAATCGCTCCGTGGTTCCAAGTATTGCCTTGTTATTGTCAATGATTTCTCTAGATATACTTGGACCTTCTTTCTCATTTCAAAGAGTGATATGCTTGATGTTTTCTCTAGTTTTTGCAAATGATTTGAGAATAAAGCTTCTTGTCGGATTGTTTCCATCTGTAGTGACCATGTGGGAGAATTTGAAAATGATATCTTTGAGTGTTTTTGTCAAGAATTGGGTTATGCACACAACTTTTCTTCACCTTGAACACCTCAACAAAATGGGGTTGTAGAGAAGATGAATAGATCTCTGCAGGAGATGGCTAGCACCATGCTTCTTGAGTATGATACTCCTAAGAAGTTTTGGGTTGAAGCTATCAGTACCTCTTGTTTTGTGCAAAATTTTGTTTTCACTCATCCTTCGCTTAAGAAAACCCCTTATGAGATATGGCTTGGTAGGAAGCCTTCTATTGAGTATTTTCACATTTTTAGATGTCCTTGTTTTGTTTTGAATATGAAAGATTCTCTTGATAAGTTTGATTCGAAATTGTACAAGGCTTTCTTTCTTGGCTATAGCACTACTAGCAAGGCATATAGAGTTTATAATGTTGATCTTGATAAGGTAGAAGAATCTATTAATGTAAAGTTTATTGAGACTAACCCCTCTATTCCCAAAGATATTGTTACAAATGATGATGTTGTCGATGAAGTAATTCTTATCCTTAAAGAACTCAACATCACCCAAAAGGGAAAAGAGGTGACTGTGCAAGAAGAAGACAAAGATGATGAAAAGAAGGATCCAACTCCCCGGTTTGCAAAGAATCATCCAAAGGATCTGATTTTAGGTGATCCATTTGAAAAAGTGAAGGCACAAGCTTCATTAAATAAAGAACAAGCCAACAATGCCTTCATATCACAACTAGAGCCTAATGATGTCAAGGAAGCTCTTAGGGATGAAGAATGGATCGTAGTTATGCAAGAGGAGTTGGAACAATTCGAGAAGAACAAAGTTTGGACCAAGACCAAGTGATAGAAAGATCATTGGAACCAAATGGGTCTATCGCAACAAGATAGATGAAAGTGGCAAAGTGGTAAGAAACAAAGCAAGGTTAGTGGCTCAAGGCTACAATCAATAGGAAGGCATTGACTTTGATGAAACATATGCACATGTAGCTAGACTTGAGTCCATTCATATGTTTCTTGCTTTTTCAAGTCATAAAAACTTTCTTTTGTATCAAATGGATGTTAAAAGTGCATTTTTGAATGGTACAACTGTGGAGGAAGTGTATGTTGCACAACCTCTGGGCTTTGAACATGATAGTCTGCCTAACCATGTTTATATGTTGCAAAAATCTCTCTATGGACTCAAACAAGAACCAAGGGCTTGCTATGAGAAATTAAAGAACTTTTTGTTAGATCATGGTTATATCATGGGAAAAGTGGATTCTACCTTGTTTCTAAAACACACTTGTAACAATTTTCTTATCATTCAAATATATGTTGATGATATCATATTTGACAGAATTAACCTTGATCTTTGCAAAGAATTTAGTGATCTTATGCAGAGTGAATTCGAAATGAGTATGATGGGTGAACTCACATTTTTCCTCAACTTTCAAATCAAACAAACAAAAGATGGTAACTTCATCAACCAAGGAAAGTACACCAATGAACTACTTAATAACTTTGGGATGGATAATACCAAGCCGATGGACACACCCATGTCCAACACCACCAAACTTGATAAAGATGAAGAAGGTGAAAAGGTAGATGAGAAGCTCTATAGAGGTATGTTTGGAAGTTTACTTTACTTAACTGCCTCTGGACCTGACATAATGTTTAGTGTTGGCTTGTGTTATAGATTTCAATCAAATCCTAAGAAATCTCATCTTATAGTAGTTAATAGGATTTTAAGTTACTTAGCTAAAACCTAAAATTTTGGGCTATGGTATCCCAAGTCAAGGGACTTTACTCTTACTGCATATAGTGATGTCGATTATGCAGGCTGCTTGATTGATAGAAAGTGCACAAGTGGCACTTGTTTCCTCCTAGGACCATGCTTGGTGTCTTGGTTCTCCAAGAAGTAGAGCATCGTGGCATTATCAACCACTGAGGCTGAGTACATTGTAGTTGGGAGTTGTTGTGCCTAGGTCCTATGGATGAACCATATGCTCCAAGACTTTAACATTCATTTTGATGCTTCTCCTATCTATTGTGATAATACTAGTGCAATTAACTTTTCTTACAATCCTATATTGCATAGTAGAGTTAAACATATATAGGTTCTCCATCACTTTCTTCGTGATCACATTGCCAAGAAGGATATTTGTATCACGCATATGGACACGAAAAATCAGTTGGCGAATATTTTCACTAAACCTCTAGCTAGAGAGCAATTTAATTTTATTAGATCAAAATTGCTTATAACTGCTTTGAATGAATCTGATATGTCTTCTAGCTAGTTGTCATCTATCCTATATTTTTTGGATCTATCTTTATCATCTGTGCTTGCTATTTTGATAAAAATAGGTTTTTTCATGCTCATTTTGCCTTTTTTCTCTTATTTTGGGTATTTTTTGCAAACACTTGTTTTATCACAAAATGGTACCCAATGATGAGTGATATATACCTAAGTATGTTCAATATACATAATGGACTTGAAAAATAAATTTAATTAGCATTTATATGGCAATTTATGATATCTCTAAAATCATGTATGTGTTTTAAATAATTATATGACTATGGCTTTCTTGCTTGAAATGTGATACATATGTATGCTTGTTTACTTGCTCAAGTATTGCCATGTAGTATTCTAGTATGTACTCGATGTTTTCCTCATATTGTAGCAGTCTCGTTATCAGCTTGGTCTGACATCTCTTCATCCACAGAAGGTCCAAAGTGACGACTGGGCCAACGAGCATTCTACTCATCCCAAGTCATACCAAGAGCATAGAGCTCATTGGCCAGAGGGAAGGAAGGAGCATAATCACCAATACTGACAAGCAAAGTGGCCAAGGGGCCAACAGGTAGAGGCAAGATGACTAGAGTAGGTCCACCAACAGCAGAAGGTGTGGGAGCAGCAGTGGAAGGCTCAGATGCAGGCGAAGGGGCGGGATAGAAGTGATTGTATTCATAGGATGCATAATCAATACTAGGGTATGGCTGGTAGGTGGGGTATGGGTGTGCACATGATAAGTTCATGTTTGACATGATTGAACATAAATCCTGGTGCAGATGCTCCTAGACCTGGAGGTTGTATGCCTGTTGGTGTATCATATAACCCATGAGGGCTTCATTAGACACACAGAACGAGGCACGGCTAGGTCAGGTAGGCTGAGGAGGTGGAGGAGCTCAGGTTGAGGTAGAGGCAGGTGTAGACGATGCAGAGGCAGAGGGTGAGGCACGAGATGTGGTGGAGGAAAATATAGGCACAGATTTATGGATAGTGATCTCACTAATACACACTCCCTTCCTTGAAGGTCTGTAGTGGAAGTCCGAGAAGAGTGATTTCTCATTGGCAAACTGGAAAAGACCACATATCAAAGTAGTATATGGAGGATGGGTGCCACAGGTGTTCTTGTTAGAGTCAAAGCAAGTCATGTGGTGGAGGATGAATCTAGACCACTTGACTTTGACATTCTCTAAGAGGCAGTACATTATCACCGTAGTGTTCTCTGCAATATCTATTTGGTTTTTCTTTGGGTGGATGTTGCAATTGACCACTAGGGCTAATATATGCTTCTTGAGTTCTAAGGAGGAGGAGGGTAGGGTGCTCTTCTTCTTATAGGGAACGTCAGGTTTCTTCAAGTAATGATGGATATTGGGAAGTGTGATCTCATTTTTCTTGTAGAAACCTTCGTGTCCAGCAGGTTGAAATACTCACCATAATCCTTACGTCAGGTATCATTCTCGTCGGCTCCTGAAAAGAAGATATTCAGGATATCCTCCAAGATTTGGAATATCTTCCCGTCTAACATAGAAGTAAGGAGAACTTGTGTAATGGGAGGCTTATCCTTGATCATCTAGCCATAAGAAACACTTGATTGACAACAAGATTATGTGCATGCATTAGTTTCTCATCTTTTACCCTAGCTAGATTCATTTTAGGGTTTTGGCCAAGTTGGGTTCAAAGTTTCTTACTTACATGCTTGGTGATCTTATATTGGTTTAGGGTCCATCATAAGGGTTTGGTTCAAGTTTCATGTCATTTTGAGGTTCCATTTATTTTATATAATCATATCAAGATTTAGGTCACTCATGCACATTATAGGGTCAAAGACTCATAATATGGCTAGAAGGCCCATAGTCCATCAAGTCAAGGTCCCAATCATAAAAGATGGATAGATCAACAAAATACTTGTTGATCTAGAGGTTATACATTGTCCATATTTTGATAATGACTTAACCATTCCGTTCATATGTATCTAATATGTGTATTCAAGATTGATCTCAGACTTTAGGTACATGAAAAGAATCAAATTATGCAAGCCCTAGCTTGTCAAAGTTCAAGTCAAATGCAATGCAAGTGTGCTAATAAGGAAATCACTTCAAACGACCTTACAAGAATTTGGTAATCACTTGTATTGATGATATGAATCATAACTAATATGAGAAAAATATGTGGGACACTTAATACCATGTTTTAATCACTTTTTAGCCAAATGTTGCCTTGAGCAAAAATAGCTATATTTCAGCCCTAAGTGTTCCCTAACTCAAGGGAGCACCCCCAACGATAAATAGGACCCCTTGAAGTTCATTCCAAGTTTGCTCATTCACTACATTCAAGGTCTTTGCTATAGTTGAGTGTGCTACTAATCCTTGAGCCCCTTTCTCTCTCTAGTTTACACATCATTTTGTGATTTGTGAGTTAGTTAGGACTATTTAAAAAGAGCTCCACCTTTTTTCATATAAAGCTCTCAATCTTCCACTACTTCCTTATCCCTTTCTCTCATGAAGAAAAGTTGAAGCAAGCTCCATTGAGTGAAGGAGTTGTAGCTGGTCCTCTTTAAGGGAGTTGAAGAGGTGGTGATATTCTCCAAGTGAAGGAGAAGGCAAAGGCTGAAGATCCAAGAGGAGAAGCAAAGTCCTTTAAGGTGGAAGACTTGAGCTTGAGTGGGTAAGACCTAGGTGAAGGTTGCATACTCAAGCTAAGTGGGTAAGTTCCTTAGTAAGGTGGAGATCTCCTTGTGCTTGGATGGGTAAGTCCTTTGGTGGTCTATTGTTGTAAATCTCTTTGATGATATAATAGAGAAAAGCACTTGTAAAGTCCTAGAGGTTGACCTCTATAGGTAGTGGACTGACTCAATTCTAGTTTGAAGTGTGGAACCACTCTACATCCCTTTATCAAGTGCTTGCTATCTATGTCTCTCATCCTTGCCATGCTTGTTTAGATAGGACTTCAAATTGCCATTTAGCTATTTCTCAAAATTGATATAAATTGAAGGTCTAATATGTTTTGTAGAAATTGAGTAGCTCTATTCACCCCCCCTCTAGAGCCCTTAGATCCAATAATACTGGCATAGGAATTACATTCAAATATAGGTGTATGTCCCTAAGTCTAGACATCATAGGATTCCACATTACCAACATACATTAAAAAAAACCAACACATAAGACCTAGGTCATAAGGTCCCAACATGTGGATAAGATGGGGCATCCATACCAAGAGGAACATAGAGTATAGTCCATCTCTGATTTAGAAGAGGAAAGAGAAGATATTAGGATCCATATCACATTTGGTGAACCAAGAAGACAATCAATCCACTTTAGGATACATTAGATCATTATGAATGTATTTAGTGTCAAAAGTACCATCATAGCAAACAAGGGGGTCGACCTTAGTCATTTAAGTCACAAAAAATCAAAAGTTTACTTATTTTAGAGATCCA
The DNA here is from genome assembly GCA_963693085.1 of Alisma plantago-aquatica. Lineage (NCBI taxonomy): Eukaryota > Viridiplantae > Streptophyta > Magnoliopsida > Alismatales > Alismataceae > Alisma > Alisma plantago-aquatica. The sequence continues at coordinate 216,696,786 of OY856412.1, forward strand.
AAAGAGTTGGATGCATAAGTTAGGTCAACCCAACATTGGTTCAAGATATAGCCAAGTATTCACATAATTGGGCACACACATGCATTTGGTGTCAAAGGAATCAACCACAGTAAGGTGGATATTAGGGACTAATATTATAGTCAAGGAGAGAATATATTACTGATTTGAGGTTGATTAGGCATTAGTCCATCATTAAGTAGCAATATTCTCAAATTAGGGCAAGGTACATCATTAGAGTCTCAATGCTAGTATATATGTACAACTAGAGTCATGTATGAGAAATAAGGATGATTAGGACTCCCATAAAATCCTAAGATATAAAAAGTTACAGATTTCATGATTAGGATGGTGAATGGTCATTAATTTTCCAAGCTTGATCACAATAGTACATTAAATGTATTCAATATACTAAAGATCACATCTTTCCGGAAAATAGGGAACAAATAGTGGAATTAGAGTCTGAAACCAATCCCAACATGTAGGTCTCATTGAGATGATGAATTTGGTATATTTATTTGCCTCATTTGGTTAAGTGGGGAGGGAGTTATCATTTTTTGAAGTTTTGACTGAAAATTATACGAAAATCCAGTAGCATACCCTTGATACATATCCGTTGTGGCATGAATCATCGAATTGGTGATCTGCGGCCCTAGCAACACATTGGTCACTAGCCACCACCCTCCCTCTTATTTGGGTCGACTCAAGCCCGCTAGTGGCCGCTGCACGTCGCTGGCTTGCGGTCGCCACCGGACAGGTACCGCGCTCAAGCGCCACCAACCGTTGCTCACCGCCGTGTTTGTGATCCGCACTATGCGACCTCTGTTTTCCCCCATCGAAATAGAGGGCAGACATGGGAAGTAGCCAACTTTGCTTGTTGGCGGTCGGAGCAGTTGCAGCCACCCAAGGCATGGTCGGTCCAGGCATTGATTGAAAAGGAGAAAGGAAAGAGGGATCCAGCATCTAGAGCAAGAGTGAGAGGAACAAGAAAGAAAGTGTGGGAAAGGGAGACTAAGGGTTCAGGTTCTCTTAAATCATAGTGGGTTCTTTGGTGCTTTCCTAATCTGGCTGGAGGAAGAAGATGCTCCCTCCAGTCGTATGATCCTTTCCCAAAGCGGAAGAAGAGGGGTAAGCGGCTGGGCCATGCCCCATAATGGTCCCAAAAGGCTTAATCTAAATAAAGTCAATCAATATAAGTGAAATTGAGCCGATGTTAAATGGTCATAGCTTGGGCTTTAGAGATCCGATTAAGGTGATTTTTACATCGATGTGTTCAGAATTGAAAGCTCTACCATCTGAAATATATTAGGAAGAAAGAAGGTCATATCGAAGAGGTTCGGTCGTAACTATAAGATGGATGTAAATCAAAGTATGGCTCTTATTTTGTTTCTCAAATTAAAGTCACATATTGAGAAATTGATCATTGATTAAACCAAATTGGAGCGTCACCACATCCCTACTATGGAATTGACATCAAATTGAGCAATATGACACTTGATGAGAGCGATATAGTATAGTTAAAGAGAGAGAAATTAGGATTGTCACACTACCACAATGATTATGCAAAATGTTGAATGGGACATCATTATTTCAAGATGGGAGTGGAGTGGTCGAAGAACATGAGGTGAGTCTCCTCCCAAATTTCACTCTCTCTTCATTTATGTCTATGTGATTTCCTACCACACTAACTCTTTTTGATGAAACTAGGGTTGACATAGCACATGCTTTTTGTCCTCATGGATAGAAACATCTACATGCAAAGCTTAGTCTTATTGAGTCTATGTTTATTACACATCTTATTGATGAGTGAGGTAGGTATTACTCAGGTAAAATCATTTTCAGAATAAGGAAACAAGGTGTAGTTTGCAAGTTAAAAGGAAAATTGTATTTGGGTTCAAGAATTCCTGTTGAAGATACATTCATGGGATGTAGTATCAACCAATGTGTGTGAGTCAAGATTGTTTATTGTCTTTCTCTAAATACACATAGCCTCTTTTGGCATTGTTCAAGGTGAATTCAAATTTAATGCTATTGAAGGTTGGCTCTATTTTATATGTAAGAAGTTTATTTTTATAGGAGGTATCATGTTCGACTATCATGCATATAGTAGTTTTACAAATGGTCCATGCTATTGTTTAGATGACGATCATGTCTTATTTGTACAAGGCTTATATAGGTAGTTATGTTTGTATACACATAGAAAGTTTGTATATGGTAGTTGGTCATATGAAAAGTTAGCTTTTGCCACATAAGAGTTAGGTTGTTTACAGTGCATGGTTTTATCCTAAACAATTTGCTAGTTTTATAGTCTAGTAAATTCTCTTAATGAGGGAACTCCAATCTTTGGTCTGTTTTTACCTTCTAGGTTTGGATGTTATGTTGTAATTCATTACACATTCCCAAAAAGAAGCTTATTCATCATGTTTCTTTGTATTTGAGTGAAATTTCTCTCTCCATATCTCCATCAGTTTAGGAGCCTTTAGTGCACATATTTTCTACATACAATAAACTAGTAAGTCTAAGTTGATTGGGTTTAAATTCCAGTAGTTTTACTAAAGCCTATTTCTATTTGGCTGGAAAAATTTGATAAGTTGATTTTTTAAGTACTTGTTTTCCTAGATGGTTTATACGTCCTGGATCACCTTTAAATTAATTTTTGTGCTCTCAAGGATCAATTTGCAACAAAAAAATTCCTTGGTTCCCATAAAGACATTGTACATTGTTGTATACATTACCATAATAAACTCTACAATAACATCATTGTGTGTCAAACATTGTAGATACATGTACTCAAGTTTCTATCTAAACCCGTAGAATTCCCCTTTCTTTGAAACTCAAAACTAGAAAATCACAATTGTGGCATCTATCGAGTGTGTGTTGCCAGTCTGTGCAACAATGTGACTGAAGGAAAGTAGTTGTTGGACCCTATGTTTGAAGCATGGTGAGCTCAACCTTGTTTTTACTACTCTATGATTTCAAATTTGTGTGGTTGCTTCGTTATCTTCTCATTTGCAGATTTAGTATTTTGTCAGGTTGTTTGTTTTGCTTCTAAAAATGAATTATATTTAGGGAGGTGCAATTTAAGATGATGACTCTCATCTAATTTCTAGTTTTTCCATTGAGATACTATAAGTAAATTAGTTCTGCTCAAATATCCCTATTTCTGATGTTCTAGAATAAGATTTGTTAACAATTTGGTTGTTTCTATTAGTCACACATCCCATAGTTCCATGCTTATCCCAAACGTAATGAATTCTTTTAGGATATATGTTTGTAATTGTAGATTACTAAATCTGCTATAAAGTTGTGTTCACTATATAATAGTTTGTCTTGGGTTGTAAATGGCTTTTGGAGCTAGGTTTGTTTCCAAACTCCTATGATCCTATCTTGTTGTAGTGTGGGTCAAGTGAACACTATGGTGGACCATGGAGCTTTAAAATTATTGTATAATGCAATGTTCACATTACAAAGTATTAGAATAAGATTCAAAAAGAGTTGTCAATCTACATCAATAGCCATTGGTCCACATGTACAACTTGGTGTAGCATGTTCCCCATGAAGGCTTTATTAGTTCCTTTCACTAATAGTTCTAGAGATTATTCTTTATATATATTATTAACATGAATTAACATGCAAGTGATAATCTATGTAATTCAACTATTTGTAGAAAGTCTCAAGTGCTAATTTAATATTAGTTCATGAGGCAATCATATTGGTGTGCACTATAGCTAACCACCACAAATAATTTTTCATTCTATTCACTTTGTGTGCAGGTAAGACTGTGGGCACAAGGTGTAATGTAATAGTGACAAGATCATAATTGTACAAGAGGGGGGTCCTAGTTGTGATCTCTAGTATTGGTGACCTTTTAGATACTTTCCTGTAGATTGGTGACATTTGGCAATTGTATTGAGTTAACTCTTTGTAAAGTAGGTTGTTTGTGATAATAATGATGTTAAGTTTTTCTTTCATATTGTAAATATTTTAATGGTTACTCCTCCTATGGATCTTATTGGCACCAAGATCTTATTTATCCTATATTTCTCGATTAAGACTTGTTGGAGTTTGCATCTCCTATATAAACTCATATGTTTCTATGCATTTGCTCACGTGAAGGCTGAAAATCCTCTATCTATCTTCTTCAATTCAGACAGTAAGGATCTTACCACCCTTTTCCTCACAAGTATCATAGCCTTGTTGTATCTTCATAAGGACAAAACTGCCTAATTTCTTTTTTGGGGCTCACATTGAGAAGTGCATAGACTTCTCGATAAAAAAATTTGATACAAGTATTATACCCTACACTCATCCTTGTAGTTTGATTGTGTTAACAGTTTCTATCATTATATTTATAAAATGCTTTGTACATAATGTGAGAACATTATATCAATCTGATTCTAAGAACATTTGATTTATAATTCATCTCAAGCATTGTACATGAATCGAGTTCTATGGAATTAGATCGATCTAACAAACTTCATCTCAAGCATTTGATCTATAATTCATCTCAACAAGCACATGTTTCTTCTTAGAATTTTCAAACAAACTAAAACCCATTTCTAGCACATAATTGTTAAACTAGTCATCATCCACAAAGAAGTTTTCATGATGGTCCTCTACTCAATGAAAACCTCATTGTCTCTCAATTTTTTCCTTCATGTAGTAGCCAATTTCAGACTGGTCAGAAGACTGTTATAACAATTCAAATGGATAATGGAAATCAGGTGAATGGAAAAGGAATTCGGTCTGGTGACGTTGTTTAGGAAGAAACTAGTGATCCAATTTCACTTCTAGTAGTTAATTCACAACAAACTCATGCTTTAGTGCCCACACCATCTTTTCATATACCTGAAACCCCAACATGCAAATATACTATCCAGATTTCATCTAATGTTAAATATCTTTTCTTATGGATGGAATGGTCAATTACGTTCTCTACTAACTTTCTTAATAGATCTAGTTTGCATACTTGAAGAAGATTTACTCTGTAGGGTTATAGACAGTTCCATTTATGTAGTCAGCAAGCTTTTAGAAAACTCTATTATGTATTATCTAAAAGTTATAGTTATATGATTTTATGATCTTTTTTCTTTGAAAAACCAGCTAATGGGTCTTGGTTGAGATCCATGTTTGACCAAGGTAATATCTTTTTCTTTAATCTTGGTCTATTTGATATTATTATTTGCAGCATGATAATTGGTCTAAACATCACCCATGACTCCAAGGAAACATCGACATGAGAAGCAATTTTGCAGTTCCATATTCTCATCCAAGCATACTAACTCCTTCCTTGAAGTAGAAGTAAAAAGGGAATTCTGCATAAGATTGTTGATACAATCCTCAAGAACAAACTGAATAGGTGTACCTTTAGCTGGATAATGGATTGAAGGTCCATATCTACCCATCTCTTCTAGGTAATCGTCATTAGCTATTGTGGCAATAGTGTGGTCTTTATAAAACTTGTCATTGTCATTCCAAAGGTAATCGTCATTTAGGTTCCCATTGACTGTCTACAATCAATTATAAAATGACCTTCTAAGTAAATCATATCAATGTTTCAAATAAAATACTAGCAATGTAAACTATTTTAATTCCTGATATCATCTCACATGGTAGTACAAATTTGGACTTCACTCAAATCATTTAGGGTCTCACAATCATTGAAGTCCCCATGGTATCAACTTTTATTCTTGTGACAGTGTTGCGTACTTGCATTCAATAATTGATCGATGCCCTTATGGGAACTATGATTTATAACTTAGAATACACCAGTGCAGGCCCACGAAATGCAGTCATGAAATCTGATCAATATTGATATGTTGGTTCTTTTGACAATTGTAGCTAGATAGATGATTGACTGGTGTATTTGTGATTTTGGGAGGACGCGGAGTTTTCCATATACATCTTGGATAACCTAACTAAGATTAATTTTAAGATTTGACATGGTGGTCAGTTTCTTCTCTTTATTGTAGAAGTATGTATGTCAGTCTTTATGATAGTTGTTTTAAGTGTGAATGCTTTCATTTATTTCTTAGTAAGCAATTTGTGATTAAATGTGTAACCATCTATTTGAACTCTATCAAAAAGATGTCACCAGGTTATGGGACAGAAGCTTGGCAACCAACTTATCAAATCCAAGCATCAATATGTCCTTCAGAAGATGAGGCCCAAGTTGTGTCTAGTGCAACAATAATTGTTGCATTATACCATCAAGATTGTCTTGATAGTAATTTTTGATCCAACACATGCTCTTATTCATGATGGTGTAATAACAATAAGAACCTAGGCTGTCACCAACTCATTGAAAAAAAGAAGACAACAAGGATCCTAAAACTGGTCGAGAAAGATACATGTTTGCAGACCTCACTGAATTATTAACATATGTATATCCTTTTCTTTGTACACGTTGTGTAATAGGGGCAAGGTATACATCCTCCCCATGTAAATTAGATGCTTCAGCATAAATAGAAGTAAGATTGTTGGCATAATGAGCAAAACTTGGTCGAACTACTGCAATTTACTTATTAAAAGAGCTTGTATACTGACAAAATACATATTATCTGCATAATAATCTAACTACATATATGTATGTGTAATAAATGGCACTACATATGTATCTATATCTATAATATAATTATATATATGTGTATTAATTGTTACTTTTCCTACACATTAGCTATACATAAAATATAGTAAATTAATCTTTTTGTAACATACTAACTACATATGCAATTGTAGTTATACATTTACCTAAAGTTAGACCTACATTTAAATATGTAAAGACAATATCTAACTACATTTCCAACTACATATGTATTTATAGAGAATGGATTTTTTAACTACATATTTGAGAATGTAGTTAAAGCCTTTAGCTATACGAGCATATACTACAATTTGTATATTTAAAGAAAAAGGTAGCTTAAGTCTTTAGCTACTAAATATGGGATTTTCGCTACATTCTTTTTGTAGTCAATGGCATTTTTAGTGCCCATTCTTGGAAATCGTATTCATGAGCCTGTTGTGTTGTGTGGGAGTGAGGAGAGATTTGATAATGACTCGAACTCAAGAGACTATTGATGTACTACTTCTAAATGGTTTAGATAGAGAATGGTGATTCTTCTTGGTTGAGAAATATTATTATCACATGGTGTGGTCCCTCAAAGACGTTGGGGATCAGGCATAGTGATTCAACATGTAGCTACAAGATGGTTGATCCTATGGTGATGATCCAACACAAATGGGAAGATCGAGAGCTATAAAAGAGTAAAATCAACATGAACTACAGTGTTGGGATATATAAATGATTCAGTAAATAATGTGGGATAAAAAATAATTACTTAATGCATAATAAATTCAGTAATGAGAAGTAATTATTTGACACATGAAGTAACATTTGGTCTTGAAAAGTTACTATTTGGTATACAAATTAATAATTAGACTATAAAAATTAAATATGTTACAGAAAAATTAACAATGGTCATATCCTTTCACCTAGAAATGGACGTTCCATAATTCTCATTTTTAAATGCAATCTCAAATTACATGGTCAAACTCTCCGTCCCACACACCATTACAACTATTGTCACTTGCTCTTGTCAGGTTGATTGCTATTTTTCCCACACCATGATGCTCTAGAATCCAGAATCAAGAGAATGTGACGTGCAAGGGACTGCAATGTCAAGAGCTACATAAGGCTAAGTACTACCTTCATCTCCACTCATCCACCCCACACCCCTTTTCGAACAGAGGTGTTAAAATAGTAAGTTTGGCTCCTAGCAACAAATAGTTTAGATAACTCAATGTGGAAAAGGATAATAAAGGTCACTTGTCCACCTTATTCACGACCTTCATGGTAGTGACAACAATCAGTACAATTTAATCCTCTTCCTCATTTACCAAACCACTGCAACAACCACCTGAATTGAAAATCTAATAAATAAATAACCCAGACCAATGTTACACGTCCATAAGGAAATTATTCAAGGATAGACAGTTTGGATGGAAAAATCATTGACTAGGCCAATGAGAACCTCGTTGAGGAAGATGATTTTCCGATAGCAATATGATGATGTAGCGATGCAAGCGCACAGAGAAGAATAGAACATGCATCTTAATTTGTCAATATTGGAACTCATGCACCACAAAATACATTACTTACAATATCCACAGGTGGCAATCTGCTGGTTCATGGACATTATCTGGAGTCTATGGTTGTGGGTGGTAGATGTTTCTAGTCTTGCTGATGTCAACCACCTTGGTTGGTTGGGATCAGGTACTAAGTTGTGGCTATGGCAGATGATGGTGGAGTGGACAATGATAGTAGTCTGAAAGTTTAATCAGTCATCCTATGGGTTTTGAAGGCACCAGATGTATATGGTGTGGTTTCCATGAGGAGAACAGACGCATGAGAGTCAAACCATGTTGGCATTGAACAAAAAGATATATATATATATATATATATATATATATATATATATATATATATATATATATATATATATATCTGTGTGTGTGTGTGTCTATTACAATAAGGATGGTTATGGGAGATAGTATGTAGATAAAAGTCCCAATTTTACATATTTGATAACAAAAAAAATAATATCAATACTTTAACCTTATTTGGTATCTAATTTTGTAAAAAATATACCTATGTATAATACAACTATATAAATGTTTATGTTTCATGGATCACATACATATATAATACAACTATAAATTCTTGAAAGAAGGATTATTACAAAACTATAAAGTTGTTATCCTATATAGAAAACCAATTTTTAAATAGCACAAATTGAAAAACACTTGATTCCAAGCTAATAGTAACAATATTATTCTACATTATAAGTAACTCACTTCATCATTTCTCCAGGCCATTTGAATTGTGATTTGTTCAAACATGGGGGCCTGATTTGAATAAGGTTCTACATTTTCTATTGGTAATTATTATGCTATATTTTCTTTTGAAAATAATGCATGAATATTTGATGGTTGTGAACCTTAAATTGTTCTAAACCATATAGTGCCTCTTTAAAGGTCATCATCAATGTTGTAAATCTTGAATATTTTTTAATATGTGACTTGATAATAGAATTGACTAATATTTTGACTTTTTGGTTCCTTATTGTGGATCCTTATTTAGAGATTTATGTCCATCTGGTGTTCATTCCCTAAGTTTAGATATTTGGTTACCTATGTTTCTTAAAACCTTTTACATGAATGTCATGCTCCACGCACACGCATGCATGGGAGACTGGGTCACTGAACCTCATTTATATTCATATTCCTACACATGAATTCTTCATGTTTGGGCTACCAAAAACATTTATATTCTTTCTTTCCTCTTACCCTAATTGGGTTCATATGGGTAGGGTATTATATCACCACACTATTCTCAATTCTCATGATTAGGGTTTGGGTTATGGTCAGAGACTATTGTTGGTATGTATGCCCAGAGAGCCAATCATATGATGATTGTAATGGCATAAACTTGTAAAAATGATTTGATTATTAATAAAAGGCAAGCTTCCAATTTATTTTATCTAATTTAGTTATGAGATAATGATGTAACATTATAAATATCTCGATAATAATATTACTTAATGATGTATGTCTTCAAATATGTGACTTGGCGAAATGAGATGATATAGATGTTAAGAGTAAATAATAATATCTCATCCTGTCCATGATCGATTGTTATTGTGGAAGGTTGACAGACATCAATAAACATAAATCAGAGTGTGGGTTGGTTGATGAAGAAGCTCATTAGTCATGATATGGATATATCAAACCAAGCACACAGATACATGTTAGAGAACAGTGTATCAGGTAGACCCACTGTGAGAGTGACACATGGAAGCCATTTTCATGGAAGTCATAATTAGCTCTCATAGTGATGGTGGTGGTTGTGGTTCTTAGACCTAAAATCACTGCACTGATTACATGTCGTTGGGTACACTTTGACAACATCAAATGTAGTCCTAAAACATGGGTTGTTATAACGGTGATGAGTGGGTGACTTTGACACATGGGGATAGACTGTGAGTGATAGAAATGGGATTTGTCCCTCCTACTGGAGTGTAATGTTCTAGGCCTTTTGATAAGCGAGATTGAGAAATGCATGAACATGCACATGTGAGTCAATATGTGATATTGAGCTTACATATATCTCAGATAGTCTGCTCTTGGTTCAAGAAACAAGATTGAATGTTGAAGAGAGTGACTGCTCCATGCCTGAAGTTCAATTTGGACATCAATGGCAAAGGAACTATACAAGCACTACAACACCATACACAGATTGTAGTTTGAAGTTGTTCCCCAACATTCTATTTACTTGGGTAGCATTGATGTGTGACTAGGCACCACTCATTGCTTGTGATGTCATAAGTTGTTATGGACATTCACTGCCAACGTAATATGGGATCTATAGGGTCACATACATAGGTCTTGACCTATAAAAGGAGTTTAATCTTGAATGTCAATTGAATGAAGTACTAAAGTGTTTAGGTATTTGATTCATGTAACATATAGGATGACTACACTGCCAAACACCCATCTCAAGTGTTGAGAGGGTTGTCTTCTCAAGTGTTAAGACGGGCATTTGAGGATTCATGACTAATTCGAGTTGAAATTGGCTAAGACATGAACCAACCCAATTGACTGGCTCAACTTGAGTCACCATACGACCATCTGGGTGACCGATACGACTGTCTTTCATGGGCGAGATCATCTAGTTCTACCAAGGGAAGGTTCTATATATTTCCAAGTTTGTTTCGCATGTACATTACTTTTTGTGCATGGAATGAATATGTAATATTAATTGGAAACAAATTGCCAATTTTTTGAGCGATTGGGAAAACACTAGAAAACCATATGGATTAAGCCAGATCACCGTCTGGCATGTGAGCCGACCGTCTGGCATACCATACGACCAGTTTGGCTGCTATAGGTTGTGAAAGTTCTAGAATTGTTGCAAAAATTTGAGATCTTCCAGTCCCTTACATCCCCGCAATGACAGGGAACTTGGACCCAAACCCCGCCTATAAATATAGGGGTACTGGGGACTTCTTAGAACATAATACAGATAATTTAAAATCACTTTCTCAGAAAAACATTGTCCTCTCTAGTTGTAGTAACCACAAGAACCCAAGCAAGTTTAACCCGACTAGGGAGGAACAACAAGGGAGAGAGTAACTAAAATATTTGTTGTGGGGGAGTAAGTTGGTGACTATTACACCAATGAGAGGGACAACTCCTTCATGTATGTTCTAGTAGGAAAAAAAGAGTTCTAGGCGGTCCATGTGGACTTCTCTAGTGATAGGAGGTCGTTGTATGCCTCTAGGAGGACAACGTTGTAACACCCATAACCTGGGTTATGAGGTAACCCTGGATGTTTTGCCTAAGTAAGATGATTATAACCTTGTCTTAATCTTTTGAAAATGAATTAAGACTTGAGGAGATCTCAAGTTTCAAGTTTGAGCCTGTTTAAAGGTTGTTTGTGTTATATATGATAGTTTTGGTGCAAATCGCAATTTACCCAAAATATGGTATTGACATGCAATTACCACCTCTAAGTGTCCTTTGTATCTCTTAGCATCATTCACAAGAAAAATAAAGGAGGGGTTCTTTGTTTGAGTCTTGGTTAAGCAATAGCACTCTTGGTGGTGAAAGAACCAAAGAATGTTGAGTATCTTGAACCTTATATAAGGTTGTGTCAAGTTATGAAGAGTATATGGGAGTGCCTATTGGTTTAGAAACCATAGAGTAGGTCCCATATCGGTTTAGCAACTTTTTTGAAGTATTCATATCGAGATAAGTATCTCATGTAGGTGAAGCATATCGGTTTTGGACTTCCTTGGAAAAGTTGTATCGGTTTACATGAAATGTGATATTGGGTTGTGATATCTTGTCAAGCAAGATACCCAATGCCCAAAATCTCATCATTGAATTATCCATAATAGTTTTGCATGTCGAGATAATTATGGTTGAATGGTTCCACCATGCATGGATACATGTCACCTAGGCCACCATGCATGGATATGTGTCACCTAATTACATATGGTGATGACACCTCTCATGTAGCCTCTCTCATGAGCCTCAGCTATATAAGCCTCTCTTTTCACCTACTACTAAACATTTCGACTCTCATACCATCCCTCCCTTGGTGGAATACCCTAGGAGCTCAAGGATCAATAGAAAGGTTGGGCATATTATTTAAGGTGATGCCATGACCATCTTCAACATTAGAGAATTATGTATCTCTGATCATAATTCTTTCTTTCTTTCTTCTTCACCAAGTTTCTAACTATGATACCTTCTTCTTGATGGAGGTGAATCTATAGACAAATCTTGGCCCTTTGAATAGGTCATCTTCAACCTTGGGAACGTGGATCTTTATATCTTAAAACTCAAGTGGTGATCTTGAGGCGGGTTATATAACTTAAATTGAACTATATTGTTATTCAGCTTCAACCATGCAATACTTGATGATTCCTTTTTAATTTCGACATTCCTTTTTAATTTCAACATTCCTTGATTGAATGCTGATTCTATGAGATCTCATGGATATATGGGTTTGTTGTCCATGAACTAGAGTGTTAGTGGAGAAAGGGTTGTAGCTTGAAGATGATGGAATCTCCCATGCACAAATCGATATTGTCTTAAGAAACTCTAGCCCAATATTAGGTGATGTGAGGGGAAAATCGATACACATGAGGTCCTAACCCATTACTTGTTTGCTACATGTGAAGGACCATCATTATTACTATTGTCTAGCCTGTCACTTAAGGCTAAAGATGGGGGCATGCTGATATCTTGAAAGTGAAGTGAAGATATAAAGTCAATAGGGCTAACTCGATATGCCCTAACCCTTACAACCCAACACACCTCTAACCCGACACAAACGTGATGGGTGACACACTCCTTGGAACCTTGGCCAACACACACAAAGTAATAGTAAGTCTGATACCCTATAGTATAATATGGTTGACACACTAGATGATTTTATGGCTGATACACCAAAGCATGGTGTGGATGAAACACCAAAGTGAGGTGAAGATGATACACTAAAATATGGTGAAGGTGATACACCATGTTATGCTTATGGCCAATATCACCTTAAGAACCTCAAAATCATTATCACCTTGATGTGCCATTGGTGACGCAAGTGATAGTGTCATGGGAGAAAAAAAGTGATAATGGTGTCTATGTCAATACACCCCGAACCTGATATCAATTGATGGTGTCTAGGGCGAGACATCCTTTGATGCCTTGACCGACACACAGTTGAGATGCATAGGACGATGTGCATAGGATGACATATGATACATAAGGCGACACAAATTTATATACATACAGTGATACAAGTAAGATGCCTTAGGGTGATACAAAGAAAGATTCTTAGGCCGACAAAGTGAAAGTGTCATAGCTGATACATGTCTCTAACCCGACACAAAGTGAGGAGGTTAAGACGAGACAAGTGAATGTGTCTAGGCTGACATAAGAGTTAGTGTGTAGGCCGATAATACTTTGATGAGTGAAGGCCGACACATGAGAAGTATAATTAAGTTGATATTTGATGATGTAACGAGATGGATACACTTTGATAAATGTAGGCCAATACTCTCTAAAGAGGGTCAAGTTAATACCACAAGTTAAGTTAAAACCAGTATCCTAGTAAGGATGAGAGAGGAATTTGTATCACTCATGTTGATAATCAATTAATGATAATTGATGAGAGTAATCAAGTATGTTTGTATAATTATGGCAAGGAAATAAGCTCCTGGATGAGAGGAGTTATGAATTAAGGTTTGGTGGTTGAATATAACCCTAGTAATCCTAATCGGCTACAATAGAAACCCTAACCCTAATTATGAGAGGGTTGTAACTTGATTGAGTGATTATCTGTGATAAAATTAAATGTATAGATAATAATATAAGCTTCTAGAGAGGAGTTAGGGTTTAGGGTTGGTTATGGAATAATTGTATCACAAGTAGGATGTGAATAGGTCTGATGATCGGGCAGAGGCATATTGATTAGTAAGGTGATGTGGTACTCAATGATGAGTTTAAGGGTGATATTCCATGATGAAAGTAATAGGGTAACACAACGGTGTCCCAACTGTTAAAGAATCCTTGGCAATATGATATACCTTTCATACTTGTAACTTGATAGATTCTATAAGATATTGTAATTCATTTAACCCATCATCTGACAGTATAATTATAGGATTGATAAAGGTCAATACCTGGAAGTATATTCATAGGATTGATAAAGGTCAATACTTGGAAGTATAATCACATGATTGATAAAGGTCAATAAATGGTAGTATAATCACATGATTGATAAAGGCCAATACCTGTCAGTATAATCACATGATTTATAAAGGACAATACCTGGAAATATAGTCACATGATTGATAAAGGTCTTTGGAAGTATAATCACATGATTGATAAAGGTCAATACCAGGCAGAATAATCACAAGAGTGATCAAGGTCAATACCTGGTAGTATATTCACATGATTCACTGATATCATACCATGCCAATATGATCACAGGATAAGCTTGAGATGTTTTTTTTTTGGTCGGTCAAAAAGCATGTTACTGTTAATACCAAAAACTTCGAGCACTAAGTACCCCATTACATCGACGGGAGCTATAAAAGCTCAAACAAGGATCAAATCCCCACGCAGGGGGACATACAAGATATCTAGGTAAACACAAAAACCAAGAAAACCAAACAAACTAAACAAGCTAGGTCCCAGCTGTCCAACCAGAAGACGACTACGCAAGACACTATTACATGCATTCAGCATACCCACAAATATTAATAGCAACATGACATAGAACAACCACTAGCAGTCCAGCCCAGAGCTAGGTAAGAAGTTTTTGATCTTCTCAGCTATCCAACTGCAGGTTTCTAATGGGAGACACCTAAGAAAAGGAACCCCTAACACAGAACAGCATAAGCTGAACAAACCACAAGAGGAGAAAGAGCTAACACATTTTAAACAACGAAGAGTGGTAGGGAAAGGTCAGCACCAATTCACTCCATCAAGCTTGGCACAACACCAACTATCTAATAACCATACCCACAAGTTGTGATACTATGTCAAGAATAGGGAGATACTTCGAACTAACATCCCGTCACACACCCAAGATGCTAACCTACAATGGTCCATGTCTCCGAGAAGCTATTAGCACAACACCAAACTCCTGCACGCAGCAGCATAAGGACAAGAAGGAAGAGAGGAGGAACCAACCCCCCTCATAAGCCCATCCTCGTGAACACCTAAATGCAACGAGGAAAACTGTCAAACACCATGAAGGTGCTCTGAGCCAGCTGAAGCAGAGGCACCACTGAGAGCAGGGGCCCCTGACCACTGTCGGGGAAGATGCCCAAACTGCTGTTTGCTCAGAGGTATTCAAACAAACACCACGAGAGCATCGCACAGCAGTAGAGGGGGAGAAAACTCCCATTGCTAGCACAACAACACCTCGACAACCCTTCATCCAGTAGTGAACCTCAGCGCGAACAAGGTGCCACCAAGCAGAGAACACCGCCGGTCGGACAAGAGATGCCCAAACCGACCAATGTGGCACAGCCACACCTAGACGGAGAAGACATCTACAGATCAAGGGAGAGGCCTTTCGACAGGACGACACATGAGAGCATATGCCTGTCGAGGAGCCCATCTCCGCCTTGGACGCCAAAATAGGGCCAACTGCAAACGACGGCGTTGTGACCTGGGTACCAAGGTCATTTCTTGGGGGGAAGGTGGCGCATGTACCATGGTTGGTGGATCAGCAAATGTGAGTGGCGACAGAGGAAGGCTCTTCTCCATTCGTCTCTCTTGAACGAGATGGAGTCGATTGAAATCGAAGCTGCCGACCTCGATCGAGACGCATCTCATGCAGCGCACACGCCCTGCGCTTCCCAGAACCGATTGAGCACCCGTCGGGGAAACTAGCATCTCGACGCCTTTTTCTCCAGGAGAACACACTCTTAGCCTCGGTCACCGTGGATGATTGGATGCCAAGGGGAGGGCACACCAGTGATGACGCCCTACCCCCCAGCGGCACCCCAGGTAGAGAGAAGCTAGAGCAAACCCTAGAGAGAGAGGCATGAGGCTTGCCCCCGATAAGCTTGAGATGTTGGTATAGCATGATTGATAAATGATATAATTATTCTTAATATTCCTTCTAAAAAGATTGAATAACTTATTGGTCAGTCATAGATATCTAATATGCTCGTTTATGGGGATACCATGGTAATGTTCATATTATAATTGGAATTGCTTAGCATAGTTTCTACTTTATCATTATCTTTGAATAAACAATTATATTTGTAATAATAAAAGTGTTATTGGGGAGTTATATCTTTTGCTGAGACATGGATCTCAGCCCATGGGTTTCCACAACTTTTTAGGTGGATGTGCATGAGGTAGCAGAGATCGTGTAATTGAGATAGAACATCAACAGGAATAAGAAATGTAATTTTGAGGTGGTGTGTTGTCAGATGTGTCCTATTGTAGATAGAATTCCTATGTGTCTTCCCTGTACTCTTAGAACCTGAGGGATAGTTTCATATCTGGTTTTACAATTGATCTGAGTTTTTAGCTGAAAGGTTGTTATTGCTAATAGTTTTCTCATGTGCATGTTTTTGGTAAAATCAAACTAATATCAGAAGAAATAGGTATGTTGTTAAGATAGCACATGTGTGATGTATCATGTTGTATATGACAGGCTTTGGGCCTTTAGGTAATAAATTTCTTGGAAATGATCTTTCTGAAAAATGGTTTTATTTTTTTAGTGATTTTCAGTAATATGATGTTAATGGTTGTTTCACCGTGATTTTTTGTACCATGTCGTTATCAGTTTGATAGCGGTCTTCACAAGTTTTGGTATCAGAGCTATAGGTTGGCTGAGTTTACAGGGACATAGGACTAAGGTTGTTGAGTCTGTTCTAGTGTCATCTAGTATGTCTAATAGTTACTTGTGCTCATGTAGAAGAAAGGATAAAGCTGAAAGATGTTTGGAGAACATGATGAACATATTGGTGAAAGCAATATTATTGCACTAGGAGAAGGTGCAAGGGATCAGGCAAGAGAAGAATGAGTGCCTGAGAATCCCCAACCTGATCCAGTCATGATAGAGAACCCCGCTTTTCATACTCTCATTGGCCAGGTTATGACAACAGTGATGCATATAGTGGACCGAACACTAGAAATAAAACCTAGGGCACCAGTCCCCAATGTAGAATTTTTGGGTTCTGGTAAGACCTTTGAACGGCTATGCCATGTAGGATCTATAGAATATGCTAGAATGGCTGACCCAACAGATGATGATATGTGGCTCACTAAGTTAGAAAAGTCTTTCAAGATCCTTAGTATCCCAGATGCTAACAAAGCCAGACATGTTGTGTACCTTTTGAAGGGTAGTGTTGGCCACTAGTGGGCCATACAAGAGGTAAAAAGGAATGATGAAGAGGTTGGTTGGGAGGAATTTTGTCAAGAATTTGTCAATAAGTACTTTCCACAGATATACTTAGATAAAAAGATCTCGTAGTTTAGGGGATTCAGCAAGGAACCCTAATAATTAATGAGTATGAGGCTAGGTTTATGGAACTTTGTGATTTTGTCCTCAAATGTCTACTAGTGAGCATGAGAGGATCTGGCGTTTTGAGAAAGGATTGAATGTTGAGATGTCTACCTCGACAACTGATTTGGATAGTAGAGAGATTTGCAACATTCACAGAATCTGTATAGAGAATAGAAAGGTTTATGATAGAGAAACATGAGAAAAACCTTAAAAAGAGGTATATAGAGTCAAAGGAACAGTTGTTTGGTGGTTCTAAATAGTCAAAGTTTTCAATTTCACCAGAACAACAAGAATTTAGTACACCAATGTAGTAATCACCAAGTAGGGGAAGAGGTCGGAGTTCACCTCCACCAAGAGTTCCAAGTGTACCTTTAGTATCAATGAGGAGCTAGCCTAGGTCACAACATGGGGCCCAAGCTTGCCACAAGTGTGGACAGATAGGACATCTGAGGTGGCAGTGTCCAAGAATAAATACTGAAGTAACCTAACAGTCAAGGAAGAATCTATAGGGCTCACAAGGACCACAGTTTAGAGGAGTAGAAGGACAAGGACAAGGACAATAGTTATAGGATGGTCCATCTACTTTATGTAGTAGAGGATGAGGGTGACAACAGACGATGGCTAGACTCTATGTGTTGAGTCAACCTGAGACACTAGATAACCTATAATATGTAATAGGTTAGATAGAACTTTTCCATTCAGACTTATCTCCCTTTATTTTTCTTGTTAATCATAAGATGGATAGTTGTTGTTAAGTTTCCTTTGGTTAGTCCTTTGGGGACATGAGGAAGAGATGAAGAGGACTAGAATTTATATTCTATCTAATATTCTCTGAAATGTTTTGTGATTTCTTCTTTTCATGTAAAAGAGGAAGAAGTGTAAAAGAGACACCTGGAGAGAACTAGAGATACTAGGTCTTAAAACTTAAAAGATATGTTTAAGGTAATAAACATGATATGAAACAAAGTGTATACTACCTAATCCCAGTGCTTGAATACCCTGGCCAGGTATTCAAATACTGAAGAAAAAGGGAAGTATGGAACTCTTAAATTGATGCCTTTATGATTACTCTGATCAACGAGTAACTTTGAGACAATATAAAGGCATAATGAAATGGGAGATGAGTCATAGATATTCCTACCACATTCTAATTGTAATGAGGTGGAATCTGAGTTGATCTCAGACTACCCTATTAGGAAAAGATTATGTTTAGTATAATACTCTTGCTTGATAAGCAAAAAGAGTTAAGGGAAGAGATCCTTATAAATGAAGAAATATGAAATCTAATGATCTACCTTATGATAATACATAGAGGTATGTAGTGATTCATTAAAAGATTATTAAGAAGTCCCCAATCCTTTAAGATTTTGGGGACAAAATCCTTGTTAGGGGTTGATAATTTGTAACATCCTTGACCTGGATTATGAGGTAGCCATGGATTTTTTACATAAGTAAGATTATTAGAACCTTATCTTAATCTTTTGAAAAGTAATTAAGACTTAAGTAGAGCTCAAGTTTCAAGTTTGAGCATGTTTGAAGGCTATTTGTGTTATATATGATAGTTTTGGTGCAAATTGCAATTTATCCAACATATGGGATTGATGTGTAATTTACCACCTATAGAGTGTCCCTCTCTCTCTTAGCATCATTTATAGTAAATATAAAGTAGGGGGCTCCTTGTTTGAGTCTTGGTTGAGTGATAGCACTCTTGGTGGTGAAAGAACTAAAGAATGTTGAGTATCTTGAACCCTAGATAAGGTTGTGTCGAGTTATGAAGAGTATATGGGAGTGTCTATTTGTTTCGAAACCATAGAGGAGGTCCCATATTGGTTTATCAGAAGTATTCATATCAGGATAAGCACCTCAAGTAGGTGAAGCATATCGATTTAGGACTTCCTTGGAAAAGTTGTATCGGTTTACATGAAATGTGATATTGGGTTGTGATATCTTGTCAAGTAAGATACCCAATGGTCGATATCTCATCCTTGAATTTTCCACAAGCATTTTGCATTTTAGGATAATTATGGTCGAATGGTGCTACCATGCATGGACATGTGTCACCTAGTTACATATGGTGATGACACCTCTCGTGTAGCTTCTCTCATGAGCCTCAACTATATAAGCCTCTCTTTTCATCTACTAGTGAACATTTCGACTCTCATATCATCCCTCCCTTGCTGAACGACCCTAGGATCTCAAGGATCAAGAGGAAGGTCAAGCATCTTGTCTAAGGTGATGACAGGACCATCTTTAACGTTGGAGAATTATGTATCTCAGATCGTAATTCTTTCTTTCTTTTCTTCTTCACCAAGTTTCTAACTATGATACCTTCTTCTTGATGGAGGTGAAGCTATAGCTGAATCTTGGACGTTTTGAATAGGTCATCTTCAACTTTGGGAATGTAGATCTTTGAAGCTTGAATCTCTAGTGGTGATCTTGAGGAGGGTTATATAACTTGAACTCAACTCTATTGTTATTCACCTTCAATCATGCAATACATGATGATTCCTTTTTAATTTTGACTTTCCTTATTTGAGTGATGATTCTACGAGATCTAACGGGTATATGAAGCTATTGTCCATGAACTAGATTGTTAGAGGATGAATGGTTGGAGCTTGAATATGATGGAATATCATATGCACCAACTGATATTGGTTTAAGAAACTCTAACATGATATTAGGTTATGTGAAGGGAAAATCGATACAGATGAGGTCCTTACCCGTTACCGGTTTGCTGCATGTGAAGGACCATCATTCATATAGTTGTCTAGAATGCCAACTAAGGTTAAAGATGGGGGGCAATCCTATATCTTGAAATTTGAGTGAAGATATAAAGGCAATAGGGCTAACCCGATATGCCCTAACCCTATCAACCTGACACACCTCTAACCCGACACAAATGTGATGGGCGACGCACTCCTTGGAAACTTGGCTGACACACACAAAGTAATAGTAAGGCTGATACCCTAGAGTATGTTATGGCTGACACTTTAGATGATGGTATGGTCGATACACCAGAGCATGGTATGGTTGAAACACCAAAGTGAGGTGAAAATGACACACCAAGATATGGTGAAGGTGATACACCATGTTATGCTTATGGCTGGTATCACCTTAAGCACCTCAAAATTGATATCACATTGATGTGCCATGGGTGACACAAGTGATAGTTTCATGGGAGGCACAAAGTGATAATGGTGTCTAAGTCAATACACCCCTAACTTGATATCAATTGATGGTGTCTAGGGTGACACATCCTTCAATTCCTTGATCGACACACAAGTTGAGATGTATAGGACGATATGCATAGGATGACATATGATACATAAGGTGACACAAGTGTATATACATATGGTGATACAAGTAATATGTCTCAGGGTGACACAAAGAAAGATTCTTAAGCCGACACAAGTGTCATGGCTAATACATGTGTCTAACCTGACACAAAGTGGGATCTTAACCTGACACTAGTGAATGTGTTTAGGCCGACACAAGAGTTAGTGTGTAGGCTGATATACTTTGATGAGTGTAGGCTGGCACATGAGGAGTATAATCAAGTTGATACTTGATGATGTAACGATATGGATACACTTTGATAAGTGTGGCCCAAAACAATCTAAAGAGGGTCAAGTCAATACAACATGTTAAGTTAAAACCAGTATTCTAGTAAGGATGGTAGAGGAATTTGTATCACTCATGTTGAAATCAGTTAATGATAATTGATGAGAGTAATCAAGTATGTTTGAATACTTATGGCAAGGAAATAAGCTCCTAGATGAAATGAGTTATGAATTAGGGTTCGGTGGTCGAATATAACCCTAGAAACTCTAATCGTCTACAATAGAAACCCTAACCCTAATTATGAGAGTGTTGTAACTTGATTGAGTGATTATCTGTGATACAATTGAATGTAAAGATAATAATATAAGCTTCTAGAGAGGAGTTAGGGTTTAGGTTTGGTTATTGAATATAACCATGGAAACCCTAATCGGTTGATAAGAGAAACCCTAACCCTAATCACAAGAGGGAGTGTAACTTGAAATGGCATGATGATAATAATCAATGGTTACAATATTGAAATCTTAACCTTGAAGGCATTTTGGATATATCCAAATGAGGGCTATAGTGGTTATAATCTAGTATAGCTTGATTATGTCTTATGAGACCTATGGAATAATTGTATCACAAGAAGGATGTGAGTAGGTCTGATGACCTGGCATAGGCATATTGCCTAGTAAGGTGATGTGGTACTCAATGATGAGTTTATGGGATTCATATCCCATGATGAAAGTAATAGGGTAACACAAAGGTGTCCCAACTATTAAAGAATCATTGGAAATAGGATGTACCTTTCATACTTGTAACATGATAGATGTTATAAGATATTGTAATGCATTTAACCCATCACTTGGCGGTATAATCACAGGATTGATAAAAGTCAATACCTGGCAGTATAATCACAGGATTGATAAAGGTCAATACCTGGCAGTATAATCATAGGATTGATAAAGGTCAATACTTGGCAGTATAATCGTAGGATTGATAAAGGTCAATACATGGCAGTATAATCACATGATTGACAAAGGTCAATACCTAGTAGTATATTCACATGATTCACTGATATCATACCATAGTAATACGACCATAGGATAAGCTTGATATGCTGGTATAGCATGATTGATAAATGATATACATGTCCTTCTAAAAATATTAAATAACCTATTGGTTAGTCATAGATATCCGATCTTCTCATTTATGGGGATACCTTGCTAATGTTTATATTATAATTGGAACTACTTAGCATAGTTGTTGCTTTATCATTATCTTTGAATAAAAAATTATATATGTGATAATAATAGTGTTGTTGGGGAGTTATATCTCTTGTTGTGACATGGATCTCATCTTATGGATTTCCACAACTTTTTAAGTGGACGTGCACGAGGTAGCAGAGATCGTGTAGCTGAGATAGGATAATAGTAGGAAGAAGACCTATAATTTTGAGGTGGTGTGTTTTCAGTTGTGCCTTGTTGTAGATAGAAGTCATAAGTGTCGTCATGTACTCTTAGGTCCTTGGGGGATAGTTTCATATCCTCTTTTACAATCAATCTGAGTTTTTGGCTAAAAGGTTGCTATTGCTAATAGTTTGCTCATGTACATGTTTTGGTAAGAGAAAACTAATATCAGATGAAAGAGGGATGCTGATGAGATACCACATGTGTGATGTTTCATGTTGTATATGACAGGCTTTGGGCCTTTCTATAATAAATTTCCTAGCAACGAATCTTTTTGAAAAATAGTTTTAGTTTTTAGTGATTTTGGTAATCTGGTGTTAATGGTTGTTTCCGCATGATTTTGTGAGATTTTGTTATCAGTTTGGTCGTGGTCGTCATAAACATCAACCATAAGTCCATGACAAGAGGAGCTGCTGAAGAATATGATGTTTGTGACTGTAGTCAGTGGTGCAGACTAGGAGGTGCAACGGTTTGATGAGTCCCAGTGCAACCAGGATCAGAGTTGTGCATCTACAATGATGAAACCATCCTTTCCATATTATAGTTATTGGCGTGATCCACTGGTTATGGGGAATATGGTAGATAAATTTTTGTTTCCGCTACCTACTCTGTAGTCATATTTCCCTACAACGGTATCAGAGACAACGTCAATTTACTATTTTATGAGATAATTGATATGATCGGATTTTGGTTTTTTCATTCTATTATTGCATACAATGTGAATAATATCTTATCAAATCCAATACCATGATAATCCCAAAGTAACATATATATGATATATATATACAATTTACACACGTCACCCTAAAAGCGGTTTTGATGGTGGATGTGTAGCATGGTTATGGCCAATAACACCTAAATTATGTGAATATTGTGTGGTTGGCTTATTCATTTATCACAATCTACGTACTGAGCCTCTATCTGATCTTCCCAATATAAAGTTTATTCTCTCCTACCCTTGCTCCCCTCAAATGTAACTTGAGGTTTCTCAATAATTTTGTATTCTTAGGATAGTCTACTTTCCTATTATGATGAAGATGACCCAAAGATGAGATGACTAACTAAAGTACTATGGAGGACATGGTGGACAATCCAAATCGACCCAATGGTGGACCCGGACGATCCACTAGAGGATCCAGCTGATGGTGGACTGATGGAACTAGACGACCGGTGAGATGACCTAACAATCGACCAAGAGGTGATCCGATCAGTTTAAGGGCTGAACCGATCAACCCATATTGGCAAGCATGGATCTTCATCAACAATAGGTTTCTACATGTGATGTAGACCTAGACGACATAATTCCTTGTGGCTCCAAGGGATTATAATAGGATGTCCATAACCATCGCTTTTGTTTATTGCATGTTTTCATTGTGGGATATAAAATGTATATGATATGTACTACATATGTGGTGATTGATAAAGTAAATATATTTATACAAACCCCCTCAAATAAAATATCAAAGTCTAAGATGCTTTTTTAAAATCGAAACACATGAAAGGCTTGATTGACCAAGCGTAGGTTCCACCTCCATGGAGTGCATCGTCTATCTCATGGAAGTGTGATGGTAATAATGTAGGATCTGCCTCCGCGGGGTGCATTATTATTGTGTCAGCTTTTGGGTCAGGCTTAACTAGTGATTATTAGAGAGTATGGGCCCAAAAGCATGCAAATGATTATGACAAGGGACTGTAGATATCATCTATCCAGAACTGCATATGATGCAATTGGCAAAAGTTGCCTACATTGATGGTTGAATGTGTTTTGCAATGTTCATCAAGCCAAAGTTGAATTATATTGGATCTGGCCCACCAGAATATTGTACGTTGCATTATCCAAATTGATATTGAGGGCTATCAATTTGAATAAAGAGAGATAATAATTAAAGACCTAATTAATATCGTCAAATTTTATAATCAAATCAAATCAAAAGGTTTTTGACAAATGCAAAATTTCTCTTGTATAATCAAATGACGAACAAATCCGATTTGCGGTTGGTCCTAAAGAAGGACAAACTTGACGGGAGAAATTTCCACGATTGGTTTCGGACATTGAGAAAGGTTCTCAATGAAGAGTGCAGGCTATATGTCCTTGACAAACCAGTGCCAGAAATACTTGCTCCTAATGCACCTAGGGAACAAGTGGATGCTTACATGAATCATGCCAACGATGCCTTAGAGATAAAGTACCTTATGCTTAGCAGCATAAACTATGAGTTTCATGAGCAATGTGAATACATGAGTGTTCTTGAGATGGTAACACGTCTTAAGAAAGTGACACTTGGTCTTACAAAGCAAGAAAGAGACGATATCCTAAAGGTGATGCTTGAGTCAAAGCAGACAGAGGAAACCTCTGTAGAAGAACATGTACTCAATATGATAGTACATGTTTATCATCTTGAAGAACTAGGATTCACCTTGAGACAAGAGTTGGCCACTGATATGATTTTAAGGACTATGCCTAAATCATATAGCCACTTTATTGCATGTTATCATACAAATAATACAGTTGGACAGATCTCATACTTGCTTTCCATGTTAATTCATGCTGAAGCAAAATTGAAGAAGGACAAGCCCGTGATGGTGATCAGGGGAGCTGAGTCCAAGGATCAAGGAAAGACCAAAAAAAGTTCTAAGGTCAAGCCTAAATCCAAATCTTCAACACTCAAGATAAGGGGAAAAAAGTACAAGAGGAACTCACCCTTTATACTTGAAGGGATTTAGGAAGAAGAAGATGGGTATGGTGATCTCCACTTCAGGAATATACACTATTGAGATAAATCCATCTACTTCATCATCATGGGTACTTGATACCATATGTGGATCTCACATATGTTCTCATATGCAAGATCTGAAAGGAAGTATGACTTTGAGAAAAGGTGAGGTGGAACTATGGGTTGCTAATGGAGCAAGAGTTGCGGCCAGAATAGTCAAAACCTATAGTATATCTCTACCCATACGGCTTGTAATAGAGTTAAAGAACTGCTATTATCTACCTACTATAAATAGAAATAACATTTTAGTATCTTGTATGGATAAGGATGCATTTGAATTCCATATTAAAAATGGGCGATTGTCTACTTTAAAAGATGGGATTTTTTATGGTAGTGCTCCAATATCTTATGGTCTTTATTGTTAGATCTAAAGATAGATTTATATAACCTTAATACTAAAAGACTAAAACTCAACAAATAAAATAAGATATACCTTTGGTATTCTCTTCTAGGGCACATAAATGAGAATCACATATCTAGACTCCATAAAGATGGTTATCTTGACTCTTTTGATTTGGAATCAATATAGACATGTGAATCTTGTTTGTTGGGCAAGATGGCTAAGACCCCTTTCACTGGTAACAATGAGAGGTCTATTGATCAGTTAGCACTCATACATACTGATGTGTGTGGACCTTTTAAAACAATCGCTAGAGGTGGGTATCAGTACTTCAATACCTTCATTGATGACTTCAATGGGTATGACTATGTTTATTTAATAAATCACAAGTTTGAAGCTCTTAAAAAGTTCAAGGAGTTTATGAATGAAGTACAACCAAATTGGTAAAAGTATCAAGGCACATCATTTTGATCGAGGAGTAGAATACTCAAATCAAGAGTTTGAGAACCTTCTTAGAACCCATGGCATTGTATCCCAGTGGACTCCACCTGGAACACAACAACATAATGGTGTATTAGAAAGAAGGAATCACACATTTCTTGATATGATGTGATCGATGATGAGTTTAGTTGAGCTTTTGACTACCTTATGGGGGTATTCTCTTGAAACCGTTGCGTTTACACTAAACTGAGTACCATTGAAATCGGTTCAAAAGACACCATATGAGATATGGAATGGGAAGCACAACAACCCTGACATGGGTTATGAGGTAACCTTAGATGTTTTTATTAAGTAATATGATTAGAACCTTATCTTAATCTTTTGAATATTAATGAAGACTTAAGGAGAACTCAAGTTTCAAGTTTGAGCCTATTTGAAAGTTGTTTGTGTTCTATATGATAGTTTTGGTGCAAATTGCAATTTACCCAAAATATGGGGTTGATGTGCAACGTACCACCTCTACAGTGTCCCTTCTCTCTCTTAGCATCATTAAGTGGAAAGAGAAAGGAAGGGGCATGTGGCAACACTTCCCATTATCACACAGATAACAAGGTGTTACGCGAAAATGTGCGAAAATCACCATAACCACAGCTTATCAAAAACACGGGTTAAATAAAACCGATTTCGGAAAAACTGATAAACTGATAAACATATTACATTCCAGTCCATATCCTACAAGAAAACGGGTTACATACATATCCATACAAGCCTGGATATATGTCCACAGCGTAGAGCAACAGATGTCCTGTCGTAACATGAGTTCATCACCTGTTATATACATAAAGGCCTTCATCCGGCCAGCAGCAGGATATACAAGTGTTTTCGGTCGTACATCGTAAAACAACGTCAAAACACCGCCAAGGACCTGAGAGTTCAGGGATGACTCTAGACACTACAACAAAACACCCAAAATAGCAGCATCTCCAAAGCTTGCCTTCTACTGATCTTCTTGCTGCTCGGCCGCAACTCCGTGACCACCACCACGACAAGATCGACCACCTAAAAAGGGTGTAAACCAACGGAGTGAGACAATTGAACATTGTCCCAGCGGGAGGCATAACTCCCGCCAAAACCACAAAACCTCAGATAAGATAGAGCTTATAACAACAAATTACTGATAAGGAATATAACATAAGCAGTTTATGAAAAGCAAAGCCATCCTTACTGCCAATCTTACTTGTTGTACCAAAAAGGCATATAACCAATATATCTCTCAATGGAACATGATTGACAAGATAAATATACGAAACTTACCACATATGAGAAATGCGCAAGCAACTGCAAGATAATTAAAGTTAACAACACAAACAAGGCCTCAACCAATGTTTCATGTTTGTCTTAAGCAGTACATCTAAACGGCTGGATTACATTTTATTATTATGCCCTGAGGAAATGAATCGTACCGTTCAAATCCAACCTTCGGCTGCGAAGCCCATAGCCGGTGTCATACAAGGTCAATGGAAGAGCCGAAATCCAAGACCTCACCCCTCGTGGTCAGTACACGAGAACACAAAGTAGGACCGCAGTCTCATGCTCAAGTGGTCTTAAGCCACAGGGTCAGCTCCTCAGGCTACCCTTTCTTTAGCCCGTCTTGGTACAGGTCACGGCGCTAGTAAAACTGAGCCACGTGTCTAAACACCGTGCTCTGAGCCATGAACGCATTCATGCTCATCATATCACATATCTGGAGCCATGGACCATGTTCACCATGCTCATCACAAATCCGAGTTTGCAACCACAGCTGCACTCGTTTCACCTCTCTATTTGAGGCTAGGAGAAACCTCGCATATTCAAAAATATGCGCTCCGGGTTGACCTGCAGGAGAACCCGTTTCACCATCACCCTATCCTGACTGATGATGGATCTATGGCCAGGGCAACTACATGATAGATTTCACTGTGATTAATTAGTATCTTTTAGATGGATTGCAAGATTCAACCAAGTTGTATAACATGCAAGATATAACAGAAAGTAAACAACATAAACTCAATGCTACGCTTTTCTACAATTTACATCACACTGATCCATCATAAGGATCTCACATCACATGTTATCACTTGGCCTCTTGCCAACCATCTAGATCCATCTCAAGGATCATCACATATCATGGGATCTCAATCCCTCATCACATAGTGCCATAGCCTCTCAAGGCTTTCATCATCATTATGGAACATCATTCCTAATACACCTGTCATCACAGTATTCACATATAACCATTTCTTATAGCCTTTCATTTGGCTAAGCATTACCTGCATGGTTAGCATCATTCAATAACCGTATGAATAATCAAGAGACTCATATTATTAACATAAGGTGACAATTAGGGTTAAGTACATTGTCAGCACAACATGACAATAATAATTACATCCATGCCTCATCTTAAGGTTACATATGTAAGCACATTATCAAGCAACCCTAATGCATGCTTATCGTTACTCTTATCATTAAAGAGATAACCAGGGTAGTCACACTCATACACATGTGCTACATCTTGCTTCAACATCATGCTAAACATACAAACTAGCATTATTATTACTGCTACAATAGTCACTATCTTTATCATTAAGAGAACAAGGAGTCACTAATGATATCAAGGGCATGTATAGATCAAGCTGTTTCCATGATGCAAAGAACCCTCATAAAAGGTACCCAAACCCTCACCACAAGAAGTGTATCAGGCAAGGCTCACTAACATAGTGTCGGGCAAAGCTTACCCTCACCCAAGGCCAAGGCGTGCAGCCTAGTCTGGCGTGCAGCGCACAACACTGAAACAAGGGCGAGCGTGCAGCCCTGTCAGGCGTGCAACCCCAAGGCACGCAAGGTTCATCGGGCGTGCAAGCAGAGTGAGACTGAGCGAGCAGAACATGTGTCGGGCGAGCAGGCTATCGGGCGACATGGGCTGGTGTCGGGCGAGTAGAGTGTTAGGCGTATAGGGCGACACTAATGCAGGGCGAGAAGGGTGTCGGGCGAGCAGCGTCAAGGCGTGTAGCCTGCCGGGCAGAGCTAGCTCAAGGCGTGCAAGGTCAGAATGCTCACCCGCCCAAGGAACAAGAGGGATACATTTCTCACTCAAGCCGTGCAAGGGCAACTAAGCCATGAGGGCTGTCGAGCAGCACCTCCACAAGCACCAAACACTCAAGACACCTCCTCTCAAGGTCATCTAAACGAGCTCACCTTCTTGCCCAAAGTGAGAAGAGAGTTTTGCTCAAGCCACTAGGTCACAAGCTCACCTCAATCGATTAGGAAGGAGGGGTGTTTCTCATGACACTAGGACCCAAACTCACTCTTCTAAACCAAGGGAAGAGAGTAGTGTTGCTCTCCTATAAACCCTAGATCACAAGGATCGGCCAACAAGAAAGCTAAACAAGAACCAAACTACTAACGTGCATAGACAAGATTAAAGCAACATATATGAAAAGAGGGTAGAGTAGTTAGGGTTAGAGTTATGCAGCCCGCCTTAAGCTCCAAGGAAGAAGAAGCACTCCAAGCTTCAAGGGATGTCGACCACCAAAGCTCCTCCAAGGGGATGTCGACCTCCAAGCTACTCCTTCAAGGGTGTATCGGCCACCACTCTCCTTCTCCAAGGGTGTATCGGCCTCCAACCAAGGAAAGGAGGGAGTGTGTCGTGCACAAGAGGGAGATGAACTAAAGGGACCTCAAGCTAAGGAAGGAACCATCTATATAGAAAGAAAGGGAGGAGAAAACAAGGTTAGTCCATGCTAGGTGTCATCCACCCAAAGGACACTTGTCCACAAACTCAAACCATCACTCTAGCAAGGTCTAAGACACTTGTCCAACATGTGCACCAAGTGTCCACCAAACAAGACTAAGCATCATGGGCGACACACCAAGCTTGCACTAGGGCGACACACCTCCTTGTTGGCCGACACACACCTCACTTGGCCGATACAAGGCTCAAGCAAGCCCAAACGAGGCACCTCAAGGCCCAAACGAGCTCAACAAAGGCCCAAAGAACTCAAGCAACAAACCCAAGCCTTCTTCTCAACCCTAGAGGAAGCAAAGAGAGAGAAGAACACCTCTCAAGGTGGTAAACTTGCTCACAAAACCCTAGACTTGGGTTATTTGCAAGTAGCACCTCCAACTCATAGCAAAGCACAACCAAACCCTAATCACCACTAAAGGTGATTAGCAAGCATCAAACCATCAAGGTTAAGCAAAGCAAACATGGTAAGCCCTAAACACAGGTCAGGGTCCTTAAAATCTAACCCCCTTTAAGGGATTTCGTCCCCGAAATCCGAAGGGAAAAGCGAGGGATACTTCCTCCTCATCTCTTCCTCAAGCTCCCACGTGGCTTCCTCGACGCCACGACGTTGCCAAAGAACTTTCACAAGAACTAGGTCCTTCCTTTTTAGCTTCTTAACCCTTCTATCAAGAATCGCCATAGGACCTTCCTCGTAGGTCACATCTGCATCAAGCTCAACCTCAACTAGCTGTATCACTGTACCTGAATCTGGATGACTTTTCTTCAGCATACTGACATGAAACACTGGATGCAATCTGTGCAACTCTGGAGGCAACTCCAACTCGTAAGCTACCTTGCCAACACGTACAATGACTGGGTAAGGCCCCATATACCTAGGTGCCAACTTACCCTTCCGTCCAAACCTTATCACACCCTTCCAAGGCGAGACCTTAAGATATACTTTGTCTCCTACCTAGAACTCCAACGGTCATCGGCGATTGTCTGCATAAGACTTCTGCCTGTCCTGTGCTACTTTCAACTGTTGCTGTATCACCTTGATCTTATCTGTCATTTGCTGAACTAACTCAGGACCCAAAAGCTGATACTCACCAGAATCA
This sequence comes from Alisma plantago-aquatica, assembly GCA_963693085.1. Taxonomy (NCBI): domain Eukaryota; kingdom Viridiplantae; phylum Streptophyta; class Magnoliopsida; order Alismatales; family Alismataceae; genus Alisma; species Alisma plantago-aquatica. The sequence goes on from OY856412.1 coordinate 216,727,827, forward strand.
TACCAACACAAAAGAATATGCACTTTCTTCCATACAGAGCTTCATAAGGATCCATGTCGATGCTTCGCTGATAACTGTTGTTATAAGCAAACTCTATCAAACTCAGATGAACATCCCAGCTGCCTAGGAACTGTAAAACACAAGCTCGAAGGAGATCCTCCACAATCTGAATAGTCCTTTCAGACTGTCCATCTGTCTGCGGGTGAAAGGTTGTACTGAACCTCAGCTGCGTTCCCAACGCTCTGTGCAACTGTTCCCGAAAATGACTCGTAAACTGAGGACCCCTGTCAGAAACGATCGTCGTTGGTACACCATGTAAACGAACTATTTCATCCACATACACTCTAGTGAGCTTCTCAGCTGTATACGTCGTCTTCACAGGCAGGAAATGGGCAGACTTTGTCAATCTGTCCACTATTACCCAAATGGAATCATGATTCCTAGTTGTCTTGGGTAGACCAACTACGAAATCCATCATTATGTGATCCCATTTCCACTGCGGTATCGGCAAAGGTTGCAACGTACCTGCCGGCTTCTGATGTTCAGCCTTCACTTGCTGACACACTGCACATCTCGCCATGAACTCAGCTACATCTCCCTTCAAACCGGGCCACCAATACAAGTCCTTCAGACTATGACACATCTTCGTGACACCTGGATGCATGGCATACATCGACGTGTGTGCTTCTTCTAGCACCAACTTCCTCAGATCATCAGCATCTGGAACCACCATCCTATCACGATCACAAACTAGTCCATCCTCGGACTCATGAAACCCATCACGCTTGTCGCTGCCGAACTATGATCTGATCAACTCTACCGCCTCATCTGTCTGTTGTGCATCCTTGATTTGCTGTCGCAACGTAGGCTTAACTTGCATCTGAGTGAAAAGACCAGACAACAAAGAAACTTCCATCTGCACATTCATCTGTTGCAGAGAGACAAACATATCTCGCCTATGGCAAACCAGGGAGCTCAACTGTGCCTTCTTTGAAGAAAGAGAAGAAGACTTTCTGCTAAGCGCATCAGCTACCACATTCGCCTTACTAGGATGATACTCAATAGTGTAGTCGTAGTCATTGATCAACTCCATCCATCGTCACTGTCGCATGTTCAACTCGTGCTGCGTAAAGATGTACTTCAGGTTCTTATGATCCGTAAAGATCTGACACGCTTCCCCATACAGATAGTGCCTCCAAATCTTTAACGCATGAACCACTGCCGCCAGCTCCAAATAATGAGTCGAATAGTTCTCCTCATGCTTCTTGAGATGTCACAAGGCAAAAGAAACCACATGGTCTTCCTGCATCAATACGTAACCTTAAACCATTCTTGGAAGCATCACAGAAAATAACATAGCCTTTCCCAGGCTCTGGCAAGATCAATACTGGAGCACTGGTCAGCTTCTCCTTCAACTTCTAAAAAGCTTGCTGACATCGATCATCCCAAATGAAAGGTACATCCTTATTGGTCAACTTTGTCATCGGTAACGCAATCACACTGAAGTCCTTGATAAACCTCCAGTAATATCCTGCTAAACCAAGGAAACTACGAACTTCAGTCGATGTCTTCGGTTGTTCCCAATCTACAACAGATTCCACCTTCTTCGGATCTACTTTGACTCCTTCACCGGATATCACATGACCCAAGAAAGTCACTTCTGCCAACCAGAACTCGCACTTACTAAACTTGGTGTACAACTGATGTTGGCGAAGAAGAGTCAACGCTTGACGAAGATGTTGTTCATGCTCTAGCCTGTCCTGACTATAGATCAAGATGTCATCTATACAAACTACGAGAAACTGATCTAAGAACGGACGGAACACTCTGTTCATCAGATCCATGAAAGCTACATGTGCATTGGTTAACCCAAACGGCATAACCACAAACTCATAATGACCATACCTTGTCCTGAAGGCTGACTTTGGTATGTCATCCATCTTTATCCTCAATTAATGATATCTGGACCGTAGATCAATCTTTGAAAACACTGTAGCACATCGTAACTGATCAAACAGATCATCTATCCTTGGCAACGGGTACTTATTTTGGATTGTGACCTTGTTCCACTGCCGGTAGTCTATACACAACCGCATCGAACCATCCTTCTTTTTGACAAACAGTACTGGAGCACCCCAAGGCGACGTGCTCGGCTGGATAAAACCTTTATCCAGTAACTCTTGCAACTGTTTCTTCAGCTCTGCCATTTCTGCTGGAGCCATCCTATATGGTGAATGTGCAACTGGTTGTGTTCCTGGAACCAGATTGATCTCAAAATCAATCTCTCGGGGTGGGGGAACACCAGGAATTTCCTCAGGAAACACATTGGCAAACTCATGAACAACTGACACCTCCTCAAGGCTAAGACCCTTCGCCTTGGTATCCACTACGGTGTCTACCACGTGGGCTAAGAACGCCTCACATCCTTGTCGTAACAACTTATCTGTCACCATAGTTGATACTAAGCACATTGGGAGAATCTTCCTATCTCCCTGGAAGATCCACTTCTCTCCAGCATTATCAAACACTGCCTGCTTGGAACCACAGTCCAAAACAACCTTATACCTTTCCAAGTATCCATCCCAAGGATGACATCGAACCCATGCATATCAAGAGGTATAAGATCTACTTGAATGCTGTGTCCCGAGAAAGACAAGACGCAAGATGGACACTCTTCTCGAAGTAAAGAGGAACCATCAAGAGGGGTTTCTAACAACAAACTATCTTTTTTACAGCTGACAGGTAAGCGACAGTTCTCAAGCATACTATAGGTGATAAAAGAGTGCGTAGCACCCGGGTCAATCAGAATAGATATAAAGCAAGAAGAAGACATATCAGAATGAAATAAATCCATCTGACCTGTCACTACTCATGGGTTGACTACCGCCTCCGGCTGATTCATAGCATAGAATCGAGTCGTTGCTTGCTATCCACGACCTCTGCTTCCCTGAGCAGACGATCCAACCTGAGACGCTTGACCGCGTCCTCGACCTCTGCTACCACTGGGTTGTGGTCTCTCAGACCCCTGAAGGTTCTGTCTCGGCTGCTGTGTCACTTCATCATCTTTGTAGGGACAACTTGACTTGACATGCCCTATCTGACCACAGGAATAGCATGTCCTAACATCATCTCGAGGCATGGATGGCCCTGTCACTTCCACAGAAGCCAAACTTTGTGCCTTAGATGGTGAAGAAACACAACCTCTTCCTCTACTCATAGACCACTGAGATGGTCTACCAGAACCTCTCATCACTGATGGTACTGAAAACCTGGGCTTCTTGAAGCTACCAAACCTTTGACCCTGGAACTGAGAAGATCTTTTCTTAGCCATAGACTCTCTCTTCTCCCTTACATGTCGTTCAATCCTCCGAACTGATTCCACAAATGTAGCAAACCGTTCCCGGTTCTCCAAAGCAGAAACCGGTGTCGACAGCTCAGCACTCAGACCCTTCTCGAAACGTCTGATCCGTTCCTCGTCCGTTGTCGCCATGTGAGGACAAAACCTCAACAGATCCATAAACTTAGCTTCATACTCGGTGATGTTCATCGTTCCCTATTGCAAACTGTCAAACTGACGGATCTTCTCATCCAGAATCGTCTTGGGAAAGTATCTGGTGACGAACCTGCGTCGAAACACTTCCCAACAGATCACCTCACCAGGCCGCTTCTCTTCCTCGATGGTCCACCAGTGACCAGCACTACCCTTCAGAAGGTACACAGCATGCTTTACTTTGTCTGCTTTGGGGATGTCGAGGATCCGGAAAGCCTTCTTGAGACTTGTCAGCCATAGATCTGCATCCGCTGGATTAGTCGTTTCAGCATACTCTGAAGCTCCGACTCGGTGAAGCTGCTCAAAGGTCTTCCCAATACCTGATGCTTCTCCATGGGGAACCTATGCTCGTAGAGGAGGCACTGGTAATCTCTCAACCATGAGATTCATCATAGCCATCATCTTCCCCATAAGTTGTTGGTAGGCAGGATGTTCAAGAATGGCTGGGTCAGGTTGGGGGACCTCAGTCACCCGATCTTCATGTGCCTGGCCTACTGCTCCATCAACAGATGCAGCATTGTTGTGCTCAGCAGTGAGTTCTTCATGGTTTCCAGACATCTTGGCTTTTCTTCCGCTGAGGGCAGAAGATTTCTATGAGAAAATCTAGAAAACACATAAGAACAAACACAACCTAGTCCTAGATCCATGTAGACTCAGCGAACCTAAAGCTCTGATACCAAACTTGTGGCAACACATCCCATTATCACACAGATAATGAGGTGTTACGTGAAAACATGTGGAAATCACCATAACCATAGCTTATCAAAAACACGGGTTAAATAAAACCAATTTCGGAAAAACTGATAAACTGAGAAACATATTACATTCCAGTGCATATCCTGTAAGAAAACAGGTTACACACATATCCATACAAGCCTGGATATATGTCCACAGCATAGAGCAACAGTTGTCCTGTCATAACATGAGTTCATCACCTGTTATATACATAAAGGCCTTCATCCGGCCAGCAGTAGGATATACAAGCATTTTCGGTCGTACATCGTAAAACAACATCAAAACACCGCCAAGGACCTAAGAGTTCAGGGATGACACTAGACTGTACAACAAAACACCCAAAACAGTAGCAACTCCAAAGCTTGCCTTCTACTGATCTTCTTGTTGCTCGGCCGCAACTCCGCGACCACCACCACGACAAGCTCGACCACCTAAAAAGGGTGTAAACCAACGGAGTGAGACAATTGAACATTGTCCCAGCGGGAGGCATAACTCCCCGCCAAAACTACAAAACCTCAGATAAGATAGAGCTTATAACAGCATATTACTGATAAGGAATATAACAGAAGCAGTTTATGAAAAGCAAAGCCATCCTTACCGCCAATCTTACTTGCTGTACCAAAAAGGCATATAACCAATATATCTCTCAATGGAACATGATTGACAAGATAAATATACGAAACTTACCACATATGAGAAATGTGCAAGCAACTGCAAGATAATTAAAGTTAACTACACAAACAAGGCCTCAACCAATGTTTTGTGTTTGCCTTAAGCAATACATCTAAACGGTTGGATTACGTTTTATTATTATGCCCAGAGGAAATGAACCGTACCATTCAAATCCAACCTTCGGCTCTGAAGCCCATAGCCGGTGCCATACAAGGTCAATGGAAGAGCCGGAATCCAAGACCTCACCCCTCGTGGTCAGTATACGAGAACACAAAGTAGGACCACAGTCTCATGCTCAAGTGGTCTTAAGCCACAGGGTCAGCTCCTCAGGCTACCCTTTCTCTAGCCCGCCTTGGTACAGGTCACGACGCTAGTAAAACTGAGCCACGTGTCTAAACACCGTGCTCTGAGCCATGAACGCATTCATGCTCATCATATCACATATCTGGAGCCATGGGCCATGTTCACCATGCTCATCACAAATCCGAGTCTGCAACCGCAGCTGCACTCGTTTCACCACTCTATTTGAGGCTAGGAGAAACCTCGCATATTCAAAAATATGCACTCCGGGTTGACCTGCAGGAGAACCCGTTTCACCATCACCCTATCATGACTGGTGATGGATCTATGGCCAGGGCAACTACATGATAGATTTCACTGTGATTAATTAGTATCTTTTAGATGGATTGCAAGATTCAACCAATTTGTATAACATGCAAGATATAACAGAAAGTAAACAACATAAACTCAACGCTATGCTTTTCTACAATTTACATCACACTGATCCATCACAAGGATCTCACATCACATGTTATCACTTGGCCTCTTGCCAACCATCTAGATCCATCTCAAGGATCATCACATATCATGGGATCTCAATCCCTCATCACATAGTGCCATAGCCTCTCAAGGCTTTCATCATCATTATGGAACATCATTCATAATACACATGTCATCACAGTATTCACATATAACCATTTCTTATAGCCTTTCATTTGGCTAAGGATTACCTACATCGTTAGCATCATTCAATAACCATATGAATAATCAAGAGACGCATATTATTAACATAAGGTGACAATTAGGGTTAAGTACATTGTCAGCACAACATGACAATAATAATTACATCCATGCCTCATCTTAAGGTTACATATGTAAGCATATTATCAAGCAACCCTAATGCATGCTTATCATTACTCTTATCATTAAAGAGATAACTAGGGTAGTCACACTCATACACATGTGCTTCATCTTGCTTCAACATCATGCTAAACATACAAACTAGCATTATTATTACTGCTACCATAGTCACTATCTTTATCATTAAGAGAACAAGGAGTCACTAACAATATCAAGGGAATGTATAGATCAAGCCGTTTCCATGATGCAAAGAACCCTCACAAAAGGTACCCAAACCCTCACCAAAAGAAGTGTGTCGGGCAAGGCTCACTAACATAGTGTCGGGCAAAGCTTACCCTCACCCAAGGCCAAGGCGTGCAGCCTAGTCAGGCGTGCAGCACACAACACTGAAACAAGGGCGAGCGTGCAGCCCTGTCGGGCGTGCAGCCCCAAGGCATGCAAGGTTCATCGGGCGTGCGAGCAGGGTGAGACTGAGCGAGCAGAACATGTGTCGGGCGAGCAGGCTATCGGGCGACACGGGCTGGTGCCGGGCGAGCAGAGTGTTAGGCGTATAGGGCGATACTGATGCAGGGCGAGTAGGGTGTCGGGCGAGCAGCCTCAAGGCGTGTAGCCTGCCGGGCAGAGCTAGCTCAAGGCGTGCAAGGTCAGAATGCTCACCCACCCAAGGGACAAGAGGGATCCATTTCTCACTCAAGCCGTGCAAGGGTAACTAAGCCATGAGGGTTGTCGGGCAGCACCTCCACAAGCACCAAACACTCAAGACACCTCCTCTCAAGGTCATCTAAACGAGCTCACCTTCTTGCCCAAAGTGAGAAGAGAGTTTTGCTCAAGCCACTAGGTCACAAGCTCACCTCAATCGATTAGGAAGGAGGGGTGTTGCTCATGACACTAGGACCCAAACTCACTCTTCTAAACCAAGGGGAGAGAGGAGTGTTTCTCTCCTATAAACCCTAGATCACAAGGATCGGCCAACAAGCAAGCTAAACAAGAACCAAACTACTAATGTGCATAGACAAGATTAAAGCAACATATATGAAAAGAGGGTAGAAAGCAACATATATGAAAAGAGGGTAGAGTAGTTAGGGTTAGAGTTATGCAGCCCGCCTTAAGCTCCAAGGAAGAAGAAGCACTCCAAGCTTCAAGGGATGTCGACCACTAAAGCTCCTCCAAGGGGGTGTTGACCTCCAAGCTACTCCTTCAAGGGTGTATCGGCCACCACTCTCCTTCTCCAAGGGTGTATCGGCCTCCAACCAAGGAAAGGAGGGAGTGTGTCGTGCACAAGAGGGAGAGGAACTAAAGGGACCTCAAGCTAAGGAAGGAACCATCTATATAGAAAGAAAGGGAAGAGAAAACAAGGTTAGTCCATACTAGGTGTCATCCACCCAAAGGACACTTGTCCACAAACTCAAACCATCACTCTAGCAAGGTCTAAGACACTTGTCCAAGATGTGCACCAAGTGTCCACCAAACAAGACCAAGCATCATGAGCGACACACCAAGCTTGCACTAGGGCAACACACCTCCCTGTTGGCCGACACACACCTCACATGGCTGATACAAGGCTCAAGCAAGCCCAAACGAGGCACCTCAAGGCCCAAACGAGCTCAACAAAGGCCCAAAGAACTCAAGCAACAAACCCAAGCCTTCCTCTCAACCCTAGAGGAAGCAAAGAGTGAGAAGAACACCTCTCAAGGTGGTAAACTTGCTCACAAAACCCTAGACTTGGGTTATTTGCAAGTAGCACCTCCAACTCATAGCAAATCACAATCAAACCCTAATCACCACTCAAGGTGATTAGCAAGCATCAAACCATCAAGGTTAAGAAAATCAAATAGGGTAATCCCTAAACGCAGGTCAGGGTCCTTACAGGGCACTTGTTTGAGTCTTGGTTGAGTGATAAAACTCTTGGTGGTAAAAGAACCAAAGAATGTTGAATATCTTGAACCCTAGATAAGGTTGTGTCGAGTTATGAAGAGTATATCGGAGTGCCTATCAGTTTAGAAACCATAGAGGAGGTCCCATATCGGTTTGGCAACTTTTTGGAAGTATTCATATTGGGCTAAGCACCTCAATTAGGTGAAGCATATTGGTTTAGGACTTCCTTGAAAAAGTTGTATCAATTTACATGAAATGTGATATTATGTTGTGATATCTTGTCAAGCAAGATACCAAATGGCGGATATCTTATCCATGAGTTATCCACAAGAGTTTTACATGTTGATATAATTAAGGTTGCATAGCGCCACCATGCATGGACATGCATCACCTAGTTACTTATGGTGATGATACCTCTCATGTAGCCTCTCTCATGAGCCTCAACTATATAAGCCTCTCTTTTCACCTACTAGTGAACATTTTGGCTCTCATATCATCCCTCCCTTGGTGGAAGACCATGGGAGCTCAAGGATCAAGAGGAAGGTCAAGCATCTTGTCTAAGGTGACACCATGACCATTTTCAACCTTGGAGAATTATGTATCTCATATCATAATTCTTTCTTTCTTTTCTTCTTCACCATGTTTTGAACTATGATACCTGCTTCTTGATGGAGGTGAACCTATAGACAATTCTTGGATGTTTGAATAGGTCATATTCAACCTTGATAATGCATAGCTTTGAAGCTTAAATATCTACTGGTGATCTTGAGGTGGGTTATGTAACTTGAACTCAACTCTATTATTATTCACCTTCAATCATGTAATACTTAGTGATTCCTTTTCAATTTCGACTTTCCTTGGTTGCATGATCATTCTATGAGATCTAATGGATATGTGGGATTGTTGTCTATGAACTAGAGTGTTAGTTGATGAAGGGTTTGAGCTCGAAGATGATGGAATCTCCCATGCACAAACCAATATTGGTTTAAGAGATTCTGACATGATATTAGGTTATGTGAGGGGAAAATCGATACACATGAAGTCCTAACCCATTACCGGTTTGCTACATGTGAAGGACCATTGTTCTTAAAGTCATCTAGCTTCTCACCTAAGGTTAAAGATGGGGGAAGGCCAATATCTTGAAATTTGAGTGATGATATAAAGTCAATAGGGCTAACGCGATACGCCCTAACCCTAACAACCCGACATACATGTAACCTGACACAAATGTGATGGGTGACACACTCCATGGAACCTTGGCTGACACACACAAAGTAATAGTAAGGTCAATACCCTAGAGTATACTATGGCCGACACACTAGATGATGGTATGGCTAATACACCAAAGCATGGTGTGGCCGAAACACCAAAGTGAGGTGAAGATGATACACCAAGATATGGTGAAGGCGATACACCATGTTATTCTTATGGATGATATCACCTTAAGCACCTCAAAATCATTATCATTGTGATGTGCCATGGGTGACACAAAGTGATATCGATGTCTAAGTCGATACACCCATAACCCGATATCAACTAATGATGTCTAGGGTGACACATCCTTTGATGCCCTGACCGACACACAAGTTGAGATGCATAGGACGATATGCATAGGACAACATATGATACCTAAGGCGACACAAGTGTATATACATATGGCGATACAAGTAAGATGCCTTAGGGCGACAAAAAGAAAGATGCCTAGGATGACACAAGTGAAAGTGTCATGGCCAATACATGTGTCTAACCCAACACAATGTGAGGAGCTTAAGATGACACAAGTGAATGTGTCTATGATGACATAAGAGTTAGTGTCTAGGCTAATATACTTTGATGAGTATAGGATGACACATGAGGAGTATAATCAAGTTGATACTTGATGATGTACCATAATGGATACACTTTGATAAGTGTAGGCCAATACACTCTAAAGAGGGTCACATCAATACAACAAGTTAAGTTTGAAACCAATAATCTAGTAAGGATGAGAGAGAAAATTGTATCACTCATGTTTATAATCAATTAATGATAATTGATGAGAGTAATTAAGTATGTTTGAATACTTATGGCAAGTAAATAAGCATCTAGATGAGAGGAGTTACGAATTAGGGTTTGGTGGTTGAATATAACCCTAGAAACTGTAATCTACTACAATAGAAACCCTAAACCAAATGACAAGAGGGAGTGTGACTTGAAATGGCATGATGCTAATAATCAATGGATACAATAATGAAATTTGATCCATGAAGGAATTATGGATATATCCAAATAAGGGCTATAGTGGTTGTAATCTAATATAGTTTGATTATGCCTTATGAGGCCTATGGAATAATTATATCACAAGAAGGATGTGAATAGGTCTGATGACCTGGTAGAGGCATATTGCCTAGTAAGGTGATGAGGTACTCAATGATGAATTTTAGGAATTGATATCCCATGATGAAAGTAATATGGTAACGCAAAGGTCTCCCAACTATTAAAGAATCATTGGCAATATGATATACCTTTCATACCTATAATTTGATTGATGCTATAACATATTGTAATGCAATTATACCATCACCTTGCAATATAATCCCAGGATTGATAAATGTCAATACCTAGCAGTATAATCACATGATTGAAAAAGGTCAATACCTCACAGTATAATCACAGGATTGATAAAGGTCAATACATGGTAGTATAATCATAGGATTGATAAAGGTCAATGCCTGTTAGTATAATCACAGGATTGATAAAGGTCAATAACTGGCAATATAATAGTAGGATTGATAAAGGTCAATACATGGTAGTATAATCGTAGGATTGATGAAGGTTAAAACATGGCAGTATAATCACAAGATTGACAAAGGTCAATACCTGGTAGTATATTCACATGATTCAGTGATATCATACCATGGAAATATGATCATAGGATAAGCTTGAGATGCTGGTATAACATGATTGATAAATGATATACATGTTCTTCATATTACTCCTAAAAAAATTGAATAACCTATTGGCCAGTCATATATATCTGATCTTCTCATTTATGGGGATACCTTGCTAATGTTCATTTTATAATTGTGATTGCTTAGCATAGTTTCTACTTTGTCATTATCTTTGAATAAACAATTATATTTGTAATAATTATAGTGTTTTTGGGGAGTTATATCTCCCGTTGTGACATGGATCTCACCCGGTATGTTTCCACAATGTTTTAGGTGGATGTCCACGAGGTAGAAGAGATCGTTTAGTTGAGACAGGACATCAACAGGAAGAAGACATGTAATTTTGAGGTGGTGTGTTGTCAGTTGTGTCTTGTTGTAGATAGAAGTCCTTTATGTCGTCCATGTACTCTCAAGTCCTTAGGGGTGGTTTCATATCCGGTTTTACAATTGATTTGAGTTTTTGGCTAAAAGGTTGTTATTGCTAATAGTTTGCTCATGTACATGTTTTTGGTAAAAGAAAACTAATATCAGATGAAACAAGGATGTTGTTGAGATAGCACATGTGTGATGTATCATGTTATATATGACTAGCTTTGGGACATTCTGTAATAAATTTAATGGCAATGGATCTTTCTAAAATATGGTATTAATTTTTAGTGAATTTTGGTAATCCGCTGTTAATAGTTGTTTCCGCATGATTTTGTGTGATGTCGTTATCAGTTTATAACAATCGTCACAAGTTTTGGTATCAGATCTATAGGTTTGTTGACTCTACATGGACATAGGACTATGGTTTTTGAGTCTATTCTAGTGTCCTCTAGTATGCCTAATACTGATTTATTCTCATGCAGAAGAAAGGATAAAGCTTAAAGATGTCTGAAGAACATGATGAACATATTGTTGAAAGAAATATTGTTGCACCAGGAGAAGGTGTGAGGGATCAGGCAAGATAAGAACGAGTCCCTTAGAATCCCCAACTTGATCCAATCACAATAGATAATTCTTATTTTCATGCTCTCATTTGGTAGGTTATGACAAGAATGATGCATATAGTGGACCAGACACTAGCTATACAACCTAGGGCACCAATCCCCAATGCAGTATTTCATGTTCTAGTAAGACCTATGAACGGCTACGCCGTGTAGGAGCTATAGAACATGCTAGAATAGCTGGCCCAACGTATGTTGATATGTTGCTCACTGAGTTAGAAAAGGCTTTCAGGATCCTTAATATCCTAGATGCTGACAAATTCAAGCATGTTGTGTACCTTTTGAAGGGTAGCGCTGCCCACTAGTGGGCCATATAAAAGGTAAAAAGGAATGATTAAGAGGTTGGTTGGGAGGAATTTCATCAAGAATTTGTCAATAAGTACTTTACACAGACATACATAGATGAAAAGATCTCACAGTTTGAGGGGATTCGGCAAGGAACCCTAAAAATTAATGAGAGTGATGCTAGGTGTATGGAACCTCTGTGACTGCACTCAAATGGCTAGTACTGAGTAGGAGAGGATTTGGCATTTTGAGAAAGGATTGAATGTTGATATGTCTACCTCGGCAGTTGCTTGAGAAAGTAGAGAGAGATTTGCCACATTCATGGAATATGTACTGAGAATAAAAAGGTTTGTGATAGAGAAATATGAGGCAAACCTCAAAAAGAGGTCTACACAGTCACAGGAACAGTTGTTTGGTGGTTCTAAACAGCCAAGGTTTTTAGTGCCACCAGAACAGCAAGCATTTAGTACACCAATGCAGTGGTCACCAAGTAGGGGCAGAGGTCAGAGTTCACCTCCACCAGGAGTTCCAAGTGTACCTTTAGTATCAATGAGAATCTTGCTTAGGTCACAACATGGGGCCCGAGCTTGCCACAATTGTGGACAGATAGGACATATGAGGTGGCAGTGTCTAATAAGAAATGATGAAGTAACCCAACAATCAAGGTAGAATCTATAGGGCTCACAAGGATTGCAGTTTAGTGGAGAAGAAGGATGAGGACAAGCATCGCGGGATGGTCCTTCTACTTGGGTAGTAGAGAACAAAGGCGACAGCATGCGACGACTAGACTCGATACGTTGAGTCAACCTGAGACACTAGATAACCCATAATAGGTAATAGGTCAGATAGAACTTTTACATTCCGACTTATCTCTCTTTATTTTGCATGTTAATCATAAGAAGGATAGTTGTTGTTAAGTTTCCTTTGGTTAGTCCTTTGGGGACATGAGGAAGAGATGAAGAGGACTAGAATTTATATTCTATCAAGTATTCTCTAAAATTCTTTTTGATTTCTTCTATTCATGTCAAAGAGGAAGAGGTGTAAAAGAGACACTTCGAGAGAACCAATGATGTTAAGTCTTAGAACCTAAAAGAGATGTTTAAGGTAAGAAACATGATATAAAACAAAGTGCATACTACCTAATCTTAGTTCTTGATTACCCTAGCCAGGATATTTAAATATTGAAGGAAAAAGGAAGTATGATACTCTCAAATTTCGATCTTTATGATGACCACAATCAAGTAGTCATTTTAAGACAATATAATGAGCATAATGAAATGGGGGATGTGGCATAGATATTCCTACCACATCCTAATTGTAATGAGGTGGAACCTGAATTAATAGTAGACCCACCAAATAAGGAAAAGAAGATGTTTAGTATAATAATCTTGCTTGATAAGTAAAAAGAGTTAAGGGAAGAGATCCTTATAAAATGAAGAAATATGAAATATAATGGTCTACCTCTTGAGAATAGGTATAGGCATGTAGTGATCGATTTAAATATGATTAAGAAGACCCCAATCCATCAAGTAAGCTTTCTGAGACAAAATCCTTTTTAGTGGTACATAACTTGTAACACCCGTGACCTGGGTTATGAGATAACTGATGGAGCTAGGACTTACACTAAAAGATCACTCTTCCAATGGGAGTCCCAAAGATGCACCAAAAACCCTAGGGAGTTGATGTTCTCTCTAGGTTTACCTAGAACTGGTGCTTAGATAACAACTCCAACCCCATAAGAGTATGGAAGCCTTGTCATAGTACAGATTTAGGATCGAACCCAAAAGACAACGGTCTTGTTGCAAGCAACAAGATGAAAAACGTATAAAACTTCACTTAGCTACTCACTAGTTGGCACTTATGTCGAAAAGTTGGATTTTGATGGTTTTAAACTAAGAACATGGAAAGTAAAGAAGGCAAGTAAATCTAAGAGTTAAACTATGATAAAGATCACTAGGGTGTGATCGGTTTTTCACCGCCACTACACATCGATCAACACATGTAAAGCAAAACTTAACCTGCAAAAAGAGTTCGGTCAGTTAGTATCCTTGTAGACCTAGTCTCCTTTCGGATAACCTAGCTACGAGAAGTGCGGGAATGTTGCAACGCCAGCCATTCCTGATCAAATGGTCACATTACTTTACATCATTCCCCTCGCAAAGTGTGTTCCTCGACTTACCAAGGTTGCACTTCCATACGTCAACTGATTCCATTTCATAGTATGAAAGTGCAACGGATGATAGTGAGTTTACTCCACTTCTTGAGATACACTTCTAGATACTGAAACAGATACATGGTGGATACATGCATCAAGAACCAACATGCAAACGAGTTTCGAATCTAATAGTACAAACGTAGACAATTCATACTAAAAGATAAAAGATAACACGAGTTGGAGATCAAGCAACAAGTATTCATTAATCGTTTTATGTTGAACCGACAAAGATAAGAACTCTACATTACAACCTAAGGATTACATTTTACATGATATGAAAGTATGGGTAGCGGGGCTACTCCCCGCACCCTAGTGAAGAAGACTACTCCCTCATGACTAAGACCAAGAAGGAGGCGAGAAGAGAGAGAGAGAGCATCATCCCCACAAGGATGGAAGAAGGTCAACCCCTTGGAGAGAAAGAGCAACGATCCACCAGCCTTCGTAGGTTGCACGATGAGGAGGTATCCCCTTCCCACCTTCTTGACAAAGAAAGAGAAAGCAGCTTCAGGATGGAGTATGGACCTCAGACCGACGGCCCCAGGGCGGAGGATGGAAGTGGCAAGAGCTCTAGAACGATTGGGGCAGCCTTTGGACGTCTGAGATCTCTCCCTTTTTGGAGGACCCTTGGGGTCTTATTTATAGGCTTTGAGTGAAGTCCAAACGGTTTGGAGACCGTTTGGACCTCAAGACCGTTTGGGGCCTCAAGACCGTTTGGGGCCGTGAGATCGTTTGGGGCCTCAAGACCGTTTGGATTGTGAGACCGTTTGGTTTCAAATGGTCTTGAGACCGTATGAACTCCATGCGGTTTTGGGACCGTTTGGCTTCATGCGGTCTTGAGACCGTTTGGCTTCAAACGGTCTTGAGACCGTATGAACTCCATGCGGTTTTGGGACCGTTTCGCTTCATGCGGTCTTGAGACCGTTTGAACTCCATGCGGTCTCGGGACCGTTTGACTCCATGCGGTCTCGGGACCGGTTGGCTTCATGCGGCCTTGAGACCGTTTGAACCCCATGCGGTCTTGAGACCGTTTGAACTCCATGCGGTCTCGGGACCGGTTGGCTTCATGCGGTCTTGAGACCGTTTGAACTCCATGCGGTCTCGGGACCGGTTGGCTTCATGCGGTCTTGAGACCGTTTGAACTCCATGCGGTCTTGAGGCTGGGTTATTCTTTTATGATTTTTTTGTGCTTTTTCTGCATATATAAAAGGAAAAAGTTAGTCTGATGGTGTATTTACAGAAAGGGGTAAAATTAGGATTATGTATAGTTTAAACTTAAAAAGCGTATGGAAAACTAAGGAAAAAGACTAAGATAAACGACTAAAATAGGAGGTTATCACCCCCCCTAACTTAGAGTCTAGCTTGTCCTCAAGTTAGATAGAGCTGAGACATGTAATGGTGAGGTGATTTTATTTAGGATTTCCATACTCTTGCTTCAATTCTTGACCTGAGTTCCCCTGGGGTCATATCAAGTCTTATTGCATGCCTTGATTCTTTCGGATTTCGAGAGTTGCTTGGATCTCAGGTTCTTTCCGTATCTCAAAGTTTGCATTGGGACCACCTTATTTTGTGCATGTTGTTGACTCTAATCAGCTTCATACCTCTCTGAAAAACCTACTGGAAGCTAGAGAGGGTATGAGGGTTGGCTAAAGGCTTTGAAGTGTAGCTCCCCCTTCAAGTGGGGGAGGGGCTGTCTATGCTTTTTAGAATCTCACTACCGGGCACGACACATCTGCCTTTATGAGGGCAGCTGAATGTACCGGCCGGGTGAGTCCTTTATGAGCCTTTCATATACTTCGAAACTTTAGGGTTTCACTATCGGGCACGACACATCTGCCTTTGTGAGGGCAGCGGAATGTGCCGGCCGGGTGAGACCTTCGTCAGTTCTTCGTATAGATCCTTATGCGTGGCACAACTCTCATAATTTTATTCGTCTCTCTGGCTTTTATTCAATAACTCACAGGCTTGGGTTTTGGGATTTTTGAGAATTTATTTTGGGCGGCCAAGCCTCTTTTATTTTGAAGAGAGGAAAGTTGTTCTTAAAGTTTTTCAACGTGCACTTATTTGGTTTGTGGTCCACTTGCAGAACTTTTTGATTTGGAAGTTGCCTGATTTCCCTCTCATCCTCGAGATCTTGGCTTATTTCTGTCTTGATTTTGACCTGTGGAGGGTCAGATAAAGAATTGAAGAAAAAACGTGGAATCAGTGGTGGGTGGAAATTGTTAATATCGCCATTAAATGTCTAAGTGATATTTACTTGTAGGGACTAACATGATTCTAGAGTTAATTGAGGTGACTTTATTCAAAAAGGGAAGAAAAAAAAAAGGGAATACCTTACCCTTGTCTAATGTACCCTCCCCTAACTTATCACTCACTCTGTCCTCAGAGTGTCAAAGTGATAGAGTGAGAGGAAATTAGGACAGGGGTTGCGGCTAAACTAAGTCATGGAGTCATGGGTTACCTCCCAAGTAGCGCCTTGGTTTAACGTCGCTGGCTCGACGAAGCTGTAAGGTTGTTATGCTGTTGGCGTAGCATCTCTGATGTTGATGGTTTGTCGATGCATTTTGTCTTCTTGAGTGTAATATCTTTTTAAACGGTGCTCGTTGACAGTTCGTTCTCCTCCGTTGTTGTCGATAATAATGGCAGCTCCAGTTGGGTAGATATGTTTTATAGTGAAGGGTCTGGACCATTTTGTTCTAAGTTTTCCGGGGAATAATTTGAGCTTGGAATTGAATAGGAGCACTTTGTCGCCAACGGCGATATCTTTTCTCTTAAGATGTCCATCGTGCCACATTTTTGTTTGCTCTTTATAGATTCTGGCACTGTGATATGCTGTCATACGAAGTTCTTCTAACTCCTGTAGCTGGAGTTGTCTATTCTCCCCTGCACTTTTAAGGTTGAAGTTTAGTTGCTTGATGACCCACCAGGCTTTATGTTCCAGCTCGACTGGAAGATGACATGACTTCCCATACACCAAACAGAACGGAGTTGTCCCAATTGGTGTTTTGTAAGCAGTTCGGTATGCCCAGAGGGCATCAGGAAGTTTGGTGGACCAATCAGTGCGGTTTTTATTCACTGTTTTTTCAAGAATCGCCTTTAACTGTCTATTGGATACTTCTACCTGGACACTAGTTTGTGGGTGGTAAGGCGTGGCGACTTTGTGATGGACTCCGTATTTTCTCAGTAACGCTTCGAAACTTCGTTCCAGGAAATGGGTCCCGCCATCCGATATGGCCGTTCTTGGAACTCCAAATCTCAGAAAAATAGTATCTTTGAACAATTTGATAACAGGTTTGGAGTCGCTGGATATGGTGGGTACAGCTTCGACCCACTTTGAGACGTAATCTACTGCGACCAGAATGTAAGAGAAGCCATATGATGAAGGGAAAGGTCCCATGTAGTCTACCCCCCATACATCAAACAGCTCAATTTCCTGCCACATAGTGAGGGGCATTTCATCCCTTTTTGATATGTTGCCCGAAAATTGACATTTGTCGCATGCTTTCACGAAATCATACGAGTCTTTTGATATGGTGGGCCAGAAGAAATCAGATTGTAAAATTTTTATGGTGGTTTTCTTGGCGCTCATATGCCCCCCCGTGGGTCCGGAATGGCAGTGTTCTAAGACCGGGGTTATTTCTTCTTCTGGCAGGCACCGACAAAAAAGTCCGTCGGCACAGAGGTGGAATAAGTAGGGTTCGTCCCAATGATAATGTTTTATGTCGTGAAGGAACTTCCTTTTATCCTAATATGAAGCAGACGGGTGGATAATCCCTGTGGCCAGGTAATTAAAGATATCAACATACCAAGGAAAACTATGAGTGGCCTTCATAAGTTGATTATCAGGGAGAGAAACCCTGATAGGGATTTTATCTTTTTCTTCAACTTCGATCCTGCTGAGATGATCGGCCACAACATTCTCCACACCACTTTTATCTTTGATTTCCAGGTCGAATTCTTGGAGCATCAATACCCAGCGAATAAGCGTGGGTTTGGCGTCCTGTTTCTGGATTAGGTATCGGATAGCAGAATGGTCAGTGTAGACGATGACTTTAGAGCCAATCAGGTAGGAACGGAATTTTTTGAACGCGTAGATGATAGCTAGAAACTCTTTTTTCGTGGTGGTGTAGTTTTTCTGTGCTTCGTCTAGCGTTTTGGATGCGTAGTAGATGACATAGGGTTTCTTATCGATTCGCTGTCCTAAAACAGCCCCTATGGCATAATCACTTGTGTCGCACATGATTTCGAAGGGTTGCGACCAGTCTGGAGACCTTAGAATAGGTGCGGAGATTAATGCCTCTTTGAGGGTGGAGAAACTTCGCATACATTCTTGGTCGAAAATGAAATCGGCATCTTTGGTTAGGAGTTGGGTCATGGGTTTAGCTATTTTTGAGAAGTCTTTGATGAATCTTCTGTAAAACCCTGCATGACCCAGGAAAGCTCGGACTCCCCTTATGTCCTTTAGAGGTGACAGCTTTGAGATAACATCGATCTTTTCTTTGTCAACCTCGATTCCCCTATCACTTACCCTATGTCCGAGGACGACACCTTCTGTTACCATGAAATGGCATTTTTCCCAGTTCAAGATAAGGTTCGTTTCCTCGCAGCGTTGCAGAACTTGTTCAAGATTGTTTAGACAGTTGTCGAAGGAGTCTCCGTAGACAGAGAAATCCTCCATAAAGACTTCCATAACAGATTCAGTTAACCCGGCGAAGATCGCAGACATGCAGCGTTGGAAAGTGGCAGGAGCGTTACATAGCCCGAATGGCATTCTTCTGAAAGCATATGTCCCAAAGGGACAAGTGAAGGTGGTTTTTTCTTGGTCCTCTGGGTGTATGGGTATTTGGTAAAACCCTGAGTAACCATCGAGATAACAGAAATACTTTTGGTGGGCCAGGCGTTCTAGGACTTCATCAAGGAAAGGCAGAGGGTAGTGGTCTTTCCTTGTAGCTTTATTCAACTTCCTATAATCAATGCACATTCGCCACCCCGTTATAGTCCTAGTAGGTACTAGCTCATTTTTATCGTTGATTACTACAGTAGTGCCCCCTTTCTTTGGAACAACCTGAACTGGATTGACCCACTGAGAGTCAGAGATAGGATAGATCATGCCAGCTTTGAGTAGTTTGAGGACTTCCAGACGAACTACCTCTTTCAAGTTTGGGTTTAATTTTCTTTGATGTTCACGAGAGGGTTTAAATTCTTCAACCATAGGGAGCTTGTGCATACACAGAGCCAGGTTTATGCCTGTGAGGTCGGTTATTTTATATCCAATGATCTTTTTATGCTTCCTCAGTTTATCCAGAAGTTTGACTTCTTGGTCTTCGGTAAGGGTGGAGCTGATAATAACCGGGCATAGTTCTTCCTCATCTAGGAAAACATATTTGAGCCCTGTGGGTAAAGTCTTCAATTCAGGGGTTTTTGGTGGTTCTGCTGCTTCAATGGTAGTGATGGCTTTAAGCTCTTCAAAAGTAGCCTTTGGCGCCTCTTCTATCTTTTCTAAGTATTGGAGGCATTGCTGGACTAGTTCATTTGCAGAAAATTCAACTTCCGGATTGATAAGAGCATTCTCAAGTTCGTCTATTGGCTTGTAGATTTCTAATTGCGACATTTGTTGAATTGCGTCCAAAAGGAAAACTTCTTCTTGGATGCTGGGGCCTTTCATACTATCAAGGACGCGGAATTGAATTGCTTCTTTTCCGAGTCTAAGAATGATGGTTCCAGCTTCGACGTCGATTAGTGCTCTGGCAGTAGCTAGGAAAGGCCTGCCGAAAATGATCAGATACCTCAAGTCTTCTTTAATATCCATGATAACAAAATCACATGGAACGTAGGCATCCCTTCCTATCCTTACTGGGATATCTTCAATGATTCCCAACGGTGCGGTAATGGTGGAGTCGGCTAATTGAATAGTCATTGATGTAGGCAGCAAGTCAGTGAAACCAAGACGTTGGCACATTGAGTAGGGCATAATGGATATGCTAGCCCCGAGGTCAGCCAATCCTTTCTTTGTAGATGTGTTTCCAATGCAACATTGGATTCCGAAGGAACCTGGGTCCCTCTTCTTTTTGGGTAGTTTGTTCAAGATTATGTCAGAAGTGGTTTGAGCAAGCTTGACAGTCTCTTGCTCTTTGGTGATATACTTTCGTGATAGTAAAGTTTTGATATATTTTGCCCATGTCGGTACTTCAGTCAGAGCGTCAAGGAGTGGGATGTCAATATACAGTTTCTTCATTGCTTCCTTGAACTTCTAAAACTTGGTGTCCATTTTTGTTTCTTGTAGTCTGCCCGGATACGGGATCCTTGGTTTGAATTGCGGGACCTCGGGTTCTGTAGGCACCTGCTCTTTGTTTTTGTCCTTTGTGCCTTCAGGGGATTTCTCAATCCCTTGTTGTGAAATCTCTTTTGTCATAAAAAATAGGCACATCATCATCATCCAGGGTGATCTTGGTGGGTTCAGGAAGAATGCGTCCCGATCTTGTGGTGACGGCATTCAGCTGTTCATGTTTGTTTTGCCCATACTTGGAATTGGGTTCAGGCTGCCCAGCAAGAGTGCCTGCCGAAGGCTTCAACTGTGCAGCAATATGAGCAAGTTGGGTTTCAACTGCCTTTTGTTGGGCTTGTTGGTTAGCTAACATGGTTTGCTGAGATTGTAGCATTTGTCTTATCAGAGATAGCTCGTCTTCCGGCTGTGCGGTAATGTTTTTCTGAAGACTTTGTTGTTGAGGCTGCTGAGTATGCAGCTGCGGATGAAGCGGGGGATGAGTGTACGGATAATAGGCTGATTGGTTTCTAGGGTAGTTAGCCCTAGGGAAATTGTTCCTTGGGTTCCCTTGATTTTGGTTAAAATTGTTTGAGAACCCAGGCGATAACCTACTATCAGATCCTCCCTGTGTCTGATGTTGCGGATTTGTAGCTCCAGAAGGATTCCCGTACTGGAACCCAGGATGATTCCTTGGTTGACTAGGGTTGTAGTAAACTTGTCCGGGAATAGCGTGGATGGAGTTGACTTGTTCCGGAATCTGATCTTCGACTTGATTAGTGATGGGCTCGTATGGTTGTGGTGGTGGATGCAGATCCATCATTACGTTATACAACATTCCGCAGGAGAGGGTCGGATGGTCCGAAGCATGACAGGCCTCACATGATCCTATGACGGCCTTAACTTGTTGTACAAAAGGGGCTTTCTTTTTGTCGACCTCTCCAAGAGAAGCTTCGAGGGCTTGTTGTTTATGAACAATAGTTTGCAAGGCTTCAGCTATAGCCTTCATCTCTACGGATTCTTCAGCTTTGAAAACATTAAAGACACTTTTTCCAGCTGACCGTCCCCAGTTGGACTGGTTTTCAGCTCCTAAAGTAACAATCTTCCAAGCGTCCTCATAGTTCTTCCTCATGAAATTTCCTCCAGATGAGGAATCTAGGAATTGTTTAATATCATCGCTTACCCCCCGATAAAAAGTTTCTATCAGTTGATTCTGTGAAATTCCATGATGAGGGCATTTGCGTAGAAGTTCCTTAAATCTTTCCCATGCCTCAGCGAGGGTTTCCCCAGGTAGCTGGGAGAAGTGATTGATTTGCCCTCTGATTTCATAGGTCAGCGAGGGTGGGAAGAACTTCTCTAGGAATGTTTCCTCTAGAGGGGCCCAAGTGGTTATAATAGGTTCTCTGTCCAATGAGTTGTACCAACTCAAGGCCCTTCCAGATAAGGTGAAATGGAACAGGTGGAGCATTATCGCATCGAAAGCGATACCGGCTTGCGGGACCAGGCGGCATAATGCCTTAAACCTTTTCAAATGGTCCATGCAATCGTCTCCTGAACCTCCAGAGAAGGAGATTCCTTGCATAATCTGGATCCACTGGGTCCGGATCTCAAAGTTTGGGATGTTGATGATCGGAGGCCGGACTGGGTGGTTGTCCTCGTAGTTTTTCGGGACTACATAATCCCTCAGTTGCTTGTTTCGTAACTCGAGCTGAGCAGCCTCGGTCTCCGCTCTTATGCGGGCTTGCTCTTCTGCTCGTATCTCCGCTTGTATTTGGGCACGGGTGTCTGCGATAAGTTGTGCCCGTTGTGCGGCGATGGAAGCATTAACTCTATCCATTATCAAAGCAGCTTGGTGTTGTTCGTCAGCCATTTGTCTAGCGCGTTGGCGATTGAGACGGATTCGGCGGTGGAAACTTCTCTCTACCTCGGAGTCGAACTCCAGATAAGGGGAGAATCCGTGACTATGCGGTGATTGCATGCACATGTTCTACCTGAGTAGAGAAAAGAGAACACCTTTTAGATAATAGTGAAAATATGAAAGTATCAAGAAGATATAGAGTTATGATTCAAAAAGAAAGTGTAAAATCCTAACCAACTAGAAAGGTACTAAGTGAAATAACAATGTTCCGTTGTCCCCGGCAACGGCGCCATTTTTTGATGGAGCTAGGACTTACACTAAAAGATCACTCTTCCAATGGGAGTCCCAAAGATGCACTAAAAACCCTAGGGAGTTGATGTTCTCTCTAGGTTTACCTAGAACTGGTGCTTAGATAACAACTCCAACCCCATAAGAGTATGGAAGCCTTATCATAGTACAGATTTAGGATCGAACCCAAAAGACAACGGTCTTGTTGCAAGAAACAAGATGAAAAACGTATAAAACTTCACTTAGCTACTCACTAGTAGGCACTTATGTCGAAAAGTTGGATTTTGATGGTTTTAAACTAAGAACATGGAAAGTAAAGAAGGCAAGTAAATCTAAGAGTTAAACTATGATAAAGATCACTAGGGTGTGATCGGTTTTTCACCGCCACTACACATCGATCAACACATGTAAAGCAAAACTTAACCTGCAAAAAGAGTTCGGTCAGTTAGTATCCTTGTAGACCTAGTCTCCTTTCGGATAACCTAGCTATGAGAAGTGCGGGAATGTTGCAACGCCAGCCATTCCCGATCAAATGGTCACATTACTTTACATCATTCCCCTCGCAAAGTGTGTTGCTCGACTTACCAAGGTTGCACTTCCATACGTCAACTGATTCCATTTCATAGTATGAAAGTGCAACGGATGATAGTGAGTTTACTCCACTTCTTGAGATACACTTCTAGATACCGAAATAGATACATGGTGGATACATGCATCAAGAACCAACATGCAAACGAGTTTCGAATCTAATAGTACAAACGTAGACAATTCATACTAAAAGATAAAAGATAACACGAGTTGGAGATCAAGCAACAAGTATTCATTAATCGTTTGATGTTGAACCGACAAAGATAAGAACTCTACATTACAACCTAAGGATTACATTTTACATGATATGAAAGTATGGGTAGCGGGGCTACTCCCCGCACCCTAGTGAAGAAGACTACTCCCTCATGACTAAGACCAAGAAGGAGGCAAGAAGAGCGAGAGAGCATCATCCCCACAAGGATGGAAGAAGGTCAACCCCTTGGAGAGAAAGAGCAACGATCCACCAGCCTTCGTAGGTTGCATGATGAGGAGGTCTCCCCTTCCCACCTTCTTGATGAAGAAGGAGAAAGCAGCTTCAGGATGGAGTATGGACCTCAGACCGACGGCCCCAGGGCGGAGGATGGAAGTGGCAAGAGCTCTGGAACGATTGGGGCAGCCTTTGGACGTCTGAGATCTCTCCCTTTTTGGAGGACCCTTGGGGTCTTATTTATAGGCTTTGAGTGAAGTCCAAACGATTTGGAGACCGTTTGGACCTCAAGACCGTTTGGGGCCTCAAGACCGTTTGGGGCCGTGAGACTGTTTGGGGCCTCAAGACCGTTTGGATTGTGAGACCGTTTGGTTTCAAACGGTCTTGAGACCGTATGAACTCCATGCGGTTTCGGGACCGTTTGGCTTCATGCGGTCTTGAGACCGTTTGGCTTCAAACGGTCTTGAGACCGTATGAACTCCATGCGGTTTCGGGACCGTTTGGCTTCATGTGGTCTTGAGACCGTTTGAACTCCATGCGGTCTCGGGACCGGTTGGCTTCATGCGGTCTCGGGACCGTTTGACTCCATGCGGTCTCGGGACCGGTTGGCTTCATGCGGCCTTGAGACCGTTTGAACCCCATGCGGTCTTGAGACCGTTTGAACTCCATGCGGTCTCGGGACCGGTTGGCTTCATGCGGTCTTGAGACCGTTTGAACTCCATGCGGTCTCGGGACCGGTTGGCTTCATGCGGTCTTGAGACCATTTGAACTCCATGAGGTCTTGAGGCTGGGTTATTCTTTTATGATTTTTTTGTGCTTTTTCTGCATATATAAAAGGAAAAAGTTAGTCTGATGGTGTATTTACAGAAAGGGGTAAAATTAGGATTATGTATAGTTTAAACTTAAAAAGAGTATGGAAAACTAAGGAAAAAGACTAAGATAAACGACTAAAATAGGAGGTTATCAATAACCATGGATTTTTTGCTTAAGTAAGATGATTAGAACCTTGTCTTAATCTTTTGAAAAGTAATTAATACTTAAGGAGAGATCAAGTTTCAAGTTTAAGCCTATTTGAAGGTTGTTTGTGTTATATATGATAGTTTTGGTGCAAATTGTAATTTACATAAAATATGGGGTTGATGTGCAATTTACCTCCTCTAGAGTGTCCCTTCTATCTCTTAGCATCATTTAGAAGAAAAATATAGAAGGGGTCTCCTTGTTTGAGTGTTGGTTGAGTGATATTACTCTTGGTCATAAAAGAACCAAAGAATGTTGAGTATCTTGAACCCTAGATAAGGTTGTGTCGAGTTATGAAGAGTATATGGGAGTGCCTATCAGTTTAGAAACCAAAGAGGAGGTCCCATACCAACTTAGAAACTTTTTCTAAGTATTCATATTGGGCTAAGCACCTCAAGTAGGTAAAGCATATCGGTTTAGGACTTCCTTGGAAAAGTTGTATCAGTTTACATGAAATGTGATATTGGGTTGTGATATCTTATCAAGGTAGATACCCAATGGCTGATATCTCATCCTTGAATTATCCACAAGAGTTTTGTATGTTGATATAATTATGGTTTCATGGTGCCACCATGCATGGACACGTGTCACCTAGTTACATATGGTGATGACACCTCTCAGTAGCCTCTCTCATGAGCCTTTACTATATAAGCCTCTATTTTCACCTACTAATGAACATTTCAACTCTCATATCATGCCTCCCTTGGTGGATGACCATGGGATATCAAGGATCAAGAGAAAGGTCGAGCATCTTGTCTAAGGTGATGCCATGACCATTTTCAACCTTGTAGAATTATGTATCTCAGATCATAATTCTTTCTTTCATTTCTTCTTCAACAAGTTTCTAACTACAATAGCTTCTTGATGGAGGTGAAGCTATAGCCAAATCTTGTACCTTTGAATAGGTCATCTTCAACCTTGGTAATGTGGATATTTGAAGCTTGAATCTCTGTGGTGATCTTGAGGTAGGTCACATATTATTATTCACCTTCAATCATGTAATACTTAGTGATTCCTTTTCAATTTTTACTTTCCTTGGTTGAATGATGACTCTATGAGATTGAATGGATATATGGGGTTGTTGTCCATGAACTAGAGTGTTAGTTGATGAAGGGTTGGAGCTTGAAGATGATGGAATCTCCCATGCACAAACCAATATAATTTAAGAAACTCTAACCCGATACTAGGTTATGTGAGGGGAAAACTGATACACATGAGGTCCTAACCCGTTACCGGTTTGCTACACGTGAAGGACCATCGTTCTTACAGTTGTCTTGCATGTCACCTAAGTTTAAAGATGGGGGCAGGTTAATATCTTGAAAGTTGAGTGAAGATATAAAGTCAATAGGGCTAACCCGATATGCCCTAACCCTAACAACCTGACACACCTCTAACCCGACACAAATGTGATGGGAAACACACTCCTTGGAACCTTGGTCGACACACACAAAGTAATAGTAAGGTTGATACTCTAGAGTATGCTATGTCTGACACACTAAATGATGGTATGGCTGATACACCAGAGCATGGTGCGGCCAAAACACCAAAGTGAGGTGAAGATGATACACCAAGATATGGTGAAGGTGATACACCATGTTATGCTTATGGCGAATATCACCTTGAGAACCTCAAAATCGATATCACCTTGATGTGCCATGGGTAACACAAGTGATAGTATCATGGGCAAAACAAAGTGATAATGGTGTCTAACTAGATACACCCCTAACCCGATATCAACTAGTTCTGTCTAGGGTGACACATCCTTTGATTCCTTGACCAACACACAAGTTGAGATGCATTGGACGATATGCATAGGAAGACATATGATACGTAAGGTGACACAAGTGTATATACATATGGTGATACAAGTCAGATGCCTTAGGGAGACACAAAGAAAGATCCTTAGGCCGACACAAGTGAAAGTGTCATGGCCGATACATGTGTCTAACCTGACACAAAGTGAGGAGCTTAAGCTGACACAAGTGAATGTGTGTAGGCCAACACAAGAGTTAGTGTCTAGGATGACACAAGAGTTAGTTTGTAGGACGATATACTTTGATGAGTGTAGGATGACACATGAGGAGTATTATCAAGTTGATAGTTGCTGATTTAACGAGATGGATAACTTTGATAAGTTTAGGCGAATACACTCTAAAGAAGGTCAAGTCAATACAACAAGTTAAGTTGAAACAAGTATTCTAGTAAGGATGAGAGAGGAAATTGTATCACTCATGTTGATAATAAATTAATGATATTTGATGAGAGTAATCAAGAATGTTTGAATACTTATGGAAAGGAAATAAGCTCCTAGATGAGCGGAGTTATGAATTAGGTTTTGGTGGTTGAATATAACCCTAGAAATCTTAATCGGCTACAATAGAAACCCTAACCCTAATCACAATAGGGAGTCTAACTTGAAATGGCATGACGATAATAACCAATGGTTACAATAATGAAATCTTAACCATGAAGGCATATGGATATAGACAAATGAGGGCTACAGTGGTTATGATCTAGGATAGCTTGATTATGTCTTATGAGGCCTATGAAAAAAATGTATCACAAGAAGGATGTGAATAGGATTGATTATCTGGCAGAGGCATATTGCCTAGTAAGGTGATGTGGTACTCAATGATGAGTTTAAGGGGTTGATATCCCATGATGAAAGTAATAGGATAACACAAAGGTACCCCAACTGTTAAAGAATCATTGGAAATTTAATATACCTTTCATACTTGTAGCTTGATTGATGTTATAAGATATTGTAATGCATTTAACCCATCACCTAGTAGTATATTCACATGATTGATAAAGGTCAATACTTGGAAGTATAATCATAGAATTGATAAAGGTCAATACCAGGTAGTATAATCACATGATTGATAAAGGTCAATACCTATTTTTATAATCACATATTGATAAAGATCAATACCTAGCAGTATAATCACAGGATTGATAAAGGTCAATACATGGTTGTATAATCATAAGATTGATAAAGGTTAATACCTAGAACTATAATCACAAGATTGATAAAGGCCAATGCCTGGGAGTATAATCACAGGATTGATAAAGGTCAATACCTGGTACTATAATCATAGGATTGATAAAGGTTAATACCTGGCAGTATAATCACAAGATTGGTAAAGGTGAATATTGTTGGTATGCATGCCCAAAGAGCCAATCATATGATGATTGGATTGGAATATGTTCTGATTGATTTGATAAATATCAAAGGCAACTTCTAATTTATTCTAGTTCTATCAATTATGAGATAATGATGAAACATGATGAATGTCTAAAGAATGACAATACTCAATCATGTATGTCTTCAGGTTGAGGACCTGAACGTTGAGATCATACGGATGCTAAGAGTATGTACATTCTTGTTATGTTCCTAGTCAGATGTCATTGTGGAAGGTTGATAGACAACAATGACACATTAGGAGTAGAGTGTGTGTTGGTTGATGACAGTGTCTCATTAGTCATGATTATGATATCAAACCAAGCACACAAAAACATGTTGGAGAATAGTGTATCGAAAAGACCTACCATGAGAGTGACACATGGAACCATGACATGGTAGTTAGAATCATCTCTCATAGTGTTGGTGGTGTTTGTGATTCTTAGACCTGAAATCACTGTACTCGTCAAATGTGATTGGGTACACTTTGACCATCAAACGCAGTCAAGAAACATGGATTGTTATAACGGTGATGATTGGGTGACTTTGACGCATGAGATAGACTGTGATGATAGATATGGGATTTGTCCCTCTTAAGGGAGTATGATTTCCAAACCACTTGATAAGCGAGACTAAGAAAGGCATGCGCATGCACATGTGAATCAATATATGATATTGATGTCACACATATCTCAGACAGTTTTCTCTAGTTCAAGAAACATGAATGAATGTTCAAAAGATGACAATTCCATGCCTTGAATTCATTCAAGATATCAGAGAAAGGAATTATACATTCACTGGAACACCAATCACAGACTGTAGGATTGAAATTTGTTCTCTAACTTTTGTTTTCACTTGGGTAGCACTGATGTGTGACTAGGTACCACTCTTTACTTGTGATGTCATAAGATAGTTATGGACATTCACTGCCAATGTGAAATGGGACCTATAGGGTCACACACAAAGGATTAACTTGGACGAGGAGTTTATCCATGAATGATGTTTGGTTTGATTACTAAAGTGTTTAGGTACTCAATCAAACATTCAATCAATATACTTGACTCAGAATCATCAAGTTCAAGTCTTGAACCAACTGATTAGAGTGTCAGATTGACTGAGAATTGAATTGACTGTGTTCTACACAATCTGGACCACCAACCGACCAGTTCACTGGGTGAACCAATTGGCTCATGGTTCAACTGGACCAAACGAGCAGAGTTGGGTTGTCCCGATTTGTGAAAAAAGTTTTTTGTTTCACTAGTTCAATTTGATTGGGATAAGAATTAATATTTGTGTTAATTAGAAACAAATATAGAAAGTCAATTACAGGCAAGTCTGGGAAGTGAAATGATCAGTTCATTGGGTGAACTAATCGGTTCACACTCCCAACCAACCGGTGCACTAGGGAACTGATTGGCTCACATTGCCAAATGATCGGTTCAGTTATGAAATGACCAGTTTACCTACCGTAGTACAAATTGTTCATGGAAATTACATACCCTTCTACTCCCGCACAGACTGGGAACCCTAACCCTATCCCTTTCTTAAAATACAGGGATACATGGGGCTTCTCTAAAGACACAACTCAGAACATCAGTTGCTTTGCAAAGTAGTTGTCCTCTATGGTTGTGGTAACTGAGAGAGCCCAAGCAAGTTCTACTCGTCTAGGGAGGAACAGCGAGGGAAAGACAATTACATAATAGCAACTGGTTGTGGGAGAGTGTGTTGGTGACTAGTACACCAACCAAAGGGGACAACTCCTTCTAGTCCATTCTTTAAGAAGACTAGAGTTCCCGGTAGTCCGTGTGGACTATCTATAGAGGTGGGAGACTTTTGCCACTCAGGAGGACGATAGTCAACCGCAGTCCAGGTCAAGACCAGGAGTTGCACAGATGCTATCGAGGATAGGTGGCTGAAGAGTGCACTTGCTGCGAGATATAGTCACTGAGCAAGCCTCAGGACTAGGTATAACTTGCTAAAACCATCCTTCCCATTATATAGATGTCAATGTGATCTTCTAGTTATGGGTTTATGGTCAAGTAAAAAAAATTCCGCTGCCTACTCCAACCACGCAAAACCCAACAGTGGTATCAGAGCCACGTCAATACTCTATGTTTTGGGATAATGGATATGATTGGATTTTAGTTTTATCGTCTTTTATTTATTGCATACGATGCAAATATTTAAATGACTAATGTGAATATCCGATTAATACCACATGATCACAAACTAATATATACATATATGATATGGTATATATGGAATCAATACGTGTCACCCTAAAATGGTTTTGATGGTGGATGTGTAGCATGGTTATGACCTATAAACCCTATTTGCATGTGTGTGGTTGGTTATGGTTGTTTACATCTTGGTCTACGTATCGAGCCCTCTTCTTCTATTTGAATGTAACTCGAGATAACTCGAGATTCTCTTCTACCTTTGCTCCCCTCGAATGTAACTCGAGGTTTCATAAAGATTATGTAAAATAGGATTAGCTTTATTTCTTGTTATGAAGAAGACTCAAGATGACTGCTTGATGGACCGAGATGACGGACTGAGGAGTAGTTGGTGGACCGACGAGAAGCCCATACAACCGAATTAGCAAACCATATGGAGGAGCCAGACGACCGGCTAGAGGAGACCAACCGACCAGCCAAGAGGCAAGTCGATCGATTCAATGGTTGAACCAGTCAACCTAGATTGGCAAGCACAGATCTTCATCAATAATAGGTTGCATGTGATGTAGACCCTTGATGACTGTAGTTCCTTGTGGCTCCAAGGAACTACAATAGGATGGCCATAATCATTGCTTTATCGTTATTGCATGTTTTCATTTGCGGGATATAGCATGCATATGATACGTACTATATATGTGGTGATTGGATACATGTATGCATATATAAGCATATTCAAACCCCTCAAATATAAATATTAAGTTTAAGATGCCTTCCAAAAGTAGCACACATGAAAAGCTTGATCGACTAAGTGTGGCCACGCCTTCACGTGGTGCACCGTCTATCTCGTGGAAGTGTGATAGTGAATATGTGGGTCTGCCTTTGTAGGGTGCATACTCATTGTGTTGGCTTATGGGTTGGACTTAACAAGGTGACCTTGATCAGATCAAGCACCATGAGGTATAAAGATGAATATGGCAAGGAGTTGCACATGACATCTATCCAAGAATTACATATGATGCAATTAGTAAATGTTACCTACCTTAATAATTGATTATTGATGTTGGAGTTGGTCGGGTAATAACTCAATTATTTTGGCTCTTGGCTCACTAGAAGGTTGTACGTTGCAATCTTCCGAATTGATGGTGAGGGCTATCAATTTGATCAAAATAGTGGGAGTGATAATTAATTAAAGACCTAATTAATATCATCAATTTTGACACCTTTGGGGTGCTTGCCGATGATGCAGTTGCTCTTCTTCGACGCCTTCAACATATAATAAATAGGAATCTTATGATGCCTTCATCTACATGTAATGATTTTATTTTTGGGTCCTTGGGTTTTTCCATCCAAAAAGGATTGGCAGCCTAGTTTGTTGCTCGCGCTTCTGTGAGAGCATTTATGTAATCAATCATTTTACATAACAGATAGTATTGTATTCATTTTCAAATAAAATCAAATCAAAAGAGTTTTGGACTAAAATTGCAAATTTCCTTTTTGTAGAATAAATGGCTACCAATAACAATCAATTTTTGTTGTGATCAATCCTTGAGAAGGACAAGCTAAATGGGAACAACTTTCACGATTGGTTTAGGACATTGAGAATTGTTCTCACTCAAGAGAGAAAGTTCTATGTCCTAGATACAACAGAACCAGATGACCTCGCTCCCACCACACCAAAGTCTGAAAGGGATGCTTACAAGAAGCATACTGAGGATGTCATTGATGTGAAGTGCTTGATGTTGTTCTCAATAAACTATGAGTTGTAGAGACAACATGAGAACATGGATGACATTGAGATGGTTCAACATCTCAAGAACATGTATCAAGACCAAGCACGACAAGAGAGATATGATGTCTCCAAGGCATTGTTCAAGTGTGTCATGATAGAAGGAGATTCAGTAGGCCCTCACACACTCAAGATGATTGGGTATGTATAGAACCTAACTCGATCGGGATTCCCTCTGAGCCAAGAGTTGGCTACTGATGTGAAACTACAATCATTTCTAGAATCCTACAGTTAGTTTGTGATGAACTACAACATGAACAACTTTGATAGGTCACTGACAGAGTTGTTGGGCATGTTGAGGACAATCAAGGCTCAAATGAAGAAAGACAAACCCAAATCTGTGATGATGATCAGCAGAAAGAATGGAAAGTCTAAGGGCAAGGGCAAGGGCAAAGCAAAGAAAGGTTATGATACTAGCCAACAGCCCAAGTCATCTTCAACTCTCACAGCCAAGGGAGGGGTGAACAAGGGAGGCAATTGTCACCATAGTCATGAGCCAAGACATTGGAAGAGAAATTGCCCTCTCTACAAAGATGAACTAAACAAGAAGGAGGGTATGGAAGTCTCCACCCTAGGTATCATAAAATAAACTTAAAATGCTTCTTTATCTTAGGTATATGATACCAAGATATAGATCTGACATATATGATGTGCAAGATCTGAAAAGAAGTGATGGCCTTTATGAAAGGACCAAGAAGGAACACTCATCAACATTGGATCAAGTGTTGTTGCAATATATAGTAGTACCTTTTAGTTTATTACAGCCCAAAGGGCATGTAATAGAGTTATGAACTACTATTTCATTCTGCCAATAAATAGAAACACTTTATTTCTACATCTTGTAATGACAATGATGTCTATCAATAAAGTTCATGTTTCAATTTCAAAGATGTGATCTTTTATGGCAATGCCTTATTTATCTTGTGGTACTTGATATGCATGATATAAAATAATAATGCCTAGATGTTATTGATGACTCAAACCATAAATTAGCATTATTATCTAAACAAATGAGAAATTCATCTCTAGGTTCCATGTTAATGGATAAACTAGACTCTCTTGGTTAATGAACCATTAAGAGATATGAATGTCTTGTTTATTAGGCATGATGACAAGTCAATCTTCACCATATGTAGTGGGAGAGTGATTATTCTATTAGGTATATACATATTGATGTATATACATACCTATTGGAGTAAATGATAATACTTCAAATATGGTATTTAATGAAATACCAATATGAATATCTTGAAATGTTCAAGAATATCATAAATGAAGAACAAACTTGGTAAAGTATTAATTCTTTGTTATGATAAATGAACGAGATACATAAACCAAATGTTTGAGGACCTTGTGAGTAACTATGATAGTGTATCATTGAGAACTCATGATAAAGGCATAATGATGTCTAAATCAAAGAAGGAATCATACTCTAAATAGTAAGAGCATGATCATCAAACAAATAACTAATCTTCTAGCATTCTTCTAAGGAACATGCTTTACACTAAATATATGTACAGAAGGAGATTAAGAATCACAAGTTTTGTTGAATCTAAAATTCCTTATGTAATAGATACACCTCATATATCTAGTAGAAAACACCTTGATCTTGATGGATAATGATATCCTACAAACTCAAAGGTGATGAATTGGTCATTTCATGATGAGCCAATAATCTATCTAGATGATGTTGAGGAACTAGATTTTGAGTTATGGCTTGAAGCCATAAGATCCAAAATGACTTCCATGTGAACCAAATAAGGTGTGATCTTAATTGTAGCATTTATAGGGATAAAATCCATAAGTGTAATTGAATCTTAAGAGTTAAGACTGACATGAATGACATTTGAAGAGTTGATTAGTTAAGATAAATTCAAGTGAGTTCAAGGTGTTGAACCTGATGACTTTATTTAACCAATTGCAGTGACTATATGCCATAAAGGATCATGCTTGCTATTGAACCTTAAAGACTACGAAATTTGGCATATGGATATTAAAACCACATTCCTAGTAGGAATAACATGAGGTTGTGTATGTGATACAACCTGAAGGGTTTTATAGTTTCATTAATGCAAATGTAGTCTATAAGTTATAAGAGATTAATCAATATGATTGGCTAAATACAAGCATCACAGAACTGGAGTCTTTACTTTGATTATATAGTCAAAAGGTTTGACTAATATATTGAAATAAAGAAGGGATCTATGATTACAAGGATTTAGTGGGAGCATATTCATATTCCACATGATGATGAGGAATAAAATGAAACCGGTGTGGATATACCTTCTTTAAGGGAATAAAGATAAATGTCCTATGCGATAGGAATAGAGACCTATAGAGATAGTTCTCGAAAGTCTCTTGACCTGATAAAGAGAGAGCATACATTGGTAGTCTGTGCTGAAGGGTTCAATTTGCAAAGATTCAATGAGAGAAAACTTGTCCATATTACATGGAGTTAGTTTCTTAGATGCCTAGTGTCCCAAATTCTTATGAAGAATAGGGACACAAAGATAGATGCCTTATGCATTTGCAATTAGATCTCTCGTGTGTGTAATCATCCCATTATCTTGTATGTATTAGACATGACAAGAAAATATATATGCATTCATCACCTTGTATGTATTAGACATGACAATATGATAGGCTCATCCAGTTATCTTGTATGTATTGGACATGACGAGTGGATGTATGTCTACTTCTAGTGAGAGTCACTAGAATACCATAAAGAACTTATTTAAGTACTTGTGAAGTATTAAAGGATTAGTTCTATGGTAATAAAAGGAAGAGTTGAGTGTAAATGAGTTACACTGATGCAAGCTTCTGAAATGATAGAAAAATGATCGCAAAATGCAAAAATATAAAAGTTATATTCAATTGTAAAGTGAACAAGAGTTGTTAAATGGAAATGTTCTTAGTAAAATTAAAAGCCATTTAATTCTAAAAGGAATGATGGGTATCCTTGTGTTATGAACACCAAAGGATACTATATGGATCTAGAAGTTCATACGGATGAACTTATAGATATTCCAACCATTGATAACAAAGTAGAAATACTAAGTAAAACTATGGAGATAATTGTTAGGCAAGGAATATCAGATAGCATATTATGACAACTCCATCTCATACAAAATGTCATACAACGAGGAGATGTGATTCATACAATATACCGACTAAAGCAAAATGTTGCTAACTCACTGGATTAGCACTAGCGCAACAGAATCATGTAGGACATGCTTAGAGATCACTAATAATATGATTGAAAGGTGATTGTCTCTAAGTGCAAGTGGGAGTCTGTTGGTATGTATACCTAGAGAGCCAATCATATGATGATTGGATTGACATATGTTATGATTGATTTGATAAATATCAAAGGCAAGCTTCCAATTTATTCTAGTTCTATCAATTATGAGATAATGATGAAATGGAATGAATGTCAAAAGAATGACAATACTCAATGACATATGTCTTCAGGTTGAGGATCTGAACAATGAGATCATACGGATGCTAAGGGTATGTACATTCTTGTTATGTCCCTAGTCAAATGTCATTGTAGAAGGTTGATAGACAACAATGACAAATCAAAACTAAAGTGTGTGTTGGTTGATGACAGTGTCTCATTAGTCATGATATTTGATATCAAACCAAGCAAACAGATACAGGTTGGAGAACATTGTATTGGACAGACCCACCATGAGAGTGACACATGGAACCATGACATGATAGTCAGAATCATCTCTCATAGTGACGGTGGTTTTTGTGATTATTAGACCTAAAATCACTGCACTCATCGAATGTGATTGGGTACACTGTGACATCATCAAACGTAGTCTTGAAACATGGGTTGTTATAATGATGATGATTGGGTGGCTTTGACACATGGGATAGACTGTGAGTGATAGATACGGGATTTTTCCCTCCTAAGGGAGTATGGTGTCCAGGCCACTTGATAAGCGAGACTGGGAAAGACATGTGCATGCACATGTAAATCAATATATGATATTGATATCATACATATCTCAGACAGTCTGCTCTAGTTCAAGAAACATGAATGAACGTTGAAAGGATGACAATTCCATGCCTTGAGTTCATTTAGGATATCAGAGATAAAGGAATTATACATTCACTAGAACACCAATCATAGACAGTAGGATTGAAAGTTGTTCTCCAACTTTCCTTTAAACTTGGGTAGCACTGATGTGCAACTAGGTACTGCTCTGTGCTTAGGATGTCATAAGCTAGTTATGGACATTCACTGCCAATGTGGAATGGGACCTGTAGGGTCACACACAAAGGATTAACTTGGAAGAGGATTTTATCCATGAATGAGGTTTGGATTGATTACTAAAGTGTTTAGGTACTCAATCAATAGACTTGACTCAGAAACAGCAAGTTCAAGTGTTGAACCAACTGATTAGAGTGTCAGATTGATTGAGAACTGAATCGACTGTGTTCTACACAATCTGGACCACAAACCGTCCGGTTCACTAGGTGAACCGATCGGCTCATGGTCCGTGAGATGATCGGTTCACTCTAGTGAACCGATCGGTTCAACTGGACCAAATGATTAGAGTTGGGTTGTCCCTATTTGTGAGAAAAGTTTTTTGTATCACTTGATCAATTTGATTGGGACAAAAATTAATATTTGTGTTAATTAAAAACGAATAAGGAAAGTCAAGTGAAGGCAATCTGGGAAGTGACATGACCGGTTCACTGGGTGAACTGACCAGTTCACACTCCCAACCGATCGGTTCACTAGTAAATTGATCGGCTCACCTTGCCAAATAATCGGTTCAGTTATGAAATGATCGGTTCACCTAACGTAGTGTAAATTGTTCATAGAAATTATGGACCCTTCTACTCCCGCAAAGACCGGAAACCCTGCCCCTTCCCTCTACTATAAATAGAGGGGTACAGGGGGCTTCTACAGATACACAACTTAGAACATCAGTTGCTCTGCAAAGTTGTTGTCCTCTCTGGTTGTGGTATCCAAGAGAGTCCAAGCAAGTTCTACCCATCTAGGGAGGAACAATGAGGGAAAGACAACTATAGAACAACTAGTTGTGGGAGAGTGTGTTGGTGACTATTATGCCAACAGAAGGGAACAACTCCTTCTAGTCCGTTCTTTAGAATGACTAGATTTCTCGGTAGTCTGTGTGGACTATCTATAGAGGCGGGAGACTTCTTCCACTCAGGAGCATGACAGTCAACCATAGTATTAGTCAAGATCAGGAGTTGCACAAAGGTCGTCGAAGACAGGTGGTTGAAGATTGCACTTGCTGACTCGCTAAAACCATCCTTCCCATTATATAGATGTTGACGTGATCTGCTGGTATGGGTTTATGGTCAAGTAAAAATTTTGTTTCCGCTGCCTTCTTTGACCACACAAAACCCAACAAATACCTGGCAGTATAATCGCAAGATTAACAAAGGTCAATACCTGGTAGTATGTTCACATGATTCACTGATATCATACCATGGCAATATGATCATAGGATAAGCTCGAGATGCTGGTATAACATGATTGCTAAATGATATACATGTTCTTCATATTCCTTCTAAAAATATTGAATAACCTATTGGTCAGTCATAGATATTTGATTTGCTCATTTGCAGGGATACCTTACTATTATTCATATTATAATTAGAGTTGCTTAGCATATTTGTTACTTTATCATTATCTTTGAATAAACAATTATATATGTGATAATAATAGTGTAACTGGGGAGTTATATCTCCTGTTGAGACATGGATCTCACCCCCTGGGTTTCCATAACTTTTTAGGTGGACGTGCATGAGGTAGTAGAGATCGTATAGCTAAGACAGGACATCAGCAGGAAGAAGACCTATAATTTTGAGGTCGTGTGCTTTCAACTGTATCTTGTTGTAGATAGAAGTCATATGTGTCATCCCTGTACTCTTAGGTCCTTAGGGGATAGTTTTATATCTGGTTTTACAATTGATATAAGTTTTTGGCTAAAAGGTTGTTATTGCTAATAGTTTGCCCATGTACATATTTTTTGTAAACTCAAACTAATATCAGATGAAACAAGGATGCTACTGAGATAGCACGTGTGTGATGTACCATGTTGTATATGACAGGCTTTGGGCCTTTCTATAATAAATTTTCTTAGAAATGGATCTTTATGAAAAATGTTTTTAATTTTTAGTGTTTTTTGGTAATCCATTGCTAATGGTTGTTTCCACGTGATATTGTGTGATGTTGTTATCAATTTGATAACGGTCGTCAAATGAAGCATCCCAATATGTCTTTTATGAGGATTTGGGGATGTGAAGCTTATGTTAAAAGAATGTTTTCTAATAAGTTTGGTCCAAGATCTAATAAATGTTATTTTCTTTGATATCCTAAAGAAACAAGAGGATATTACTTTTATTCCCAATCTAACAACAAAGTGTTTGTTGCCAGAGATGCTGCATTCCTTGAGATGGAATTCATTTCCAAAGGAACCAGTGGGAGAAAAGTGGAACTCAAAGAGGTTCAAGACCAACAATAAAACATTGAATCGATAGATGAACAAGATAAACAAAGAGAATCACAAGATGTTTTGGAATCTCAAATTTCTCAAGTTACACAGGAGCCTCATGGATCTAATAGGACACGCCTTGATCCTAAAAGATTTGAATATCTTATAACTCTCTAAGGTAGTGAATTGGTCATAGATGATGAGCCAATATCCTATAAAGATGCTATTGAGGGACCAGAGTCTGAAAAATGGTTTGATTTCATGAAATCTGAGATGGAATCCATGTATACCAACAAAGTATGGACTTTAGTAGATCCACCCAAAGGGGTAAAACCCATAGGGTGCAAGTGGGTCTTCAAGAAGAAGACTGACATGGACGGAAAAGTTTAAAACTATAAGGGAATATTGGTTGTAAAGGGTTTTAAAAAGTTCAAGGTGTTGACTATGACAAAACCTTTTATCTAGTGGACATGGTTAAGTCCATCAGGATCTTTCTTGCCATTACAGCTTAGCATGACTATGAGATTTGGAAAATGGATGTTAAAATTGAATGCGTTAATGGAAATCTTCTAGAGGCTTTGTAGATGACACAACCTGAGAGTTTAATAAATCCGAAGGATGCAAATAAAGTTTGTAAGCTACAAAGGTCAATCCACATATTTAAGCAAGCATCTCAGAACTAGAATCTTTGTTTTGATGAAAAAGTCAAAGAGTTTGGCTTTGTTCAAAATGAAGATGAACCTTGTGTGTATAAGATGTTAGTGGGAGCATAGTGGCATTGCTCGTATTATATGTAGATGGCATACGATTGATGGGGAATGACATCCCTACTTTACAAAAGGTAAAGACATGGCTTGGAAATACATTCTCTATGAAAGACTTGGGATAATCATCCTACATCTTTGAAATAAAGATCTATAGAGATAGATCCACAAGGCTTCTTGGACTAAGTCAGAGAACATACATTGACGAAGTGTTGAAGTGGTTCAGCATGGAGAACTCAAAGAGAGGAAACATGCATGTGCGTCATGGTGTCCCCATTTCAAGAGCTCAATGTCCCAGTTCTTGTGAAGAAAGGGAATGCATGAGTTTGATTCCATATGCCTCAGCAATTGGATCAATCATGTATGCAATGTTGTGTATCTATCCAGACGTCTCATATGCCTTGAGCATGATTAGCAGATATCAGTCAGATCCATGTGATGCTCATTGGATTGTCATGTAGAACATCCTCAAGTACTTGAGAAGGACTAAGGATCAGTTCTTGATCTACAGAGGAGAGGAAGAGTTCCTGATAAAGGGTTACACTAATGCAAGCTTCCAAGCTTATCAAGATGATTACAAGTCGCAATCAAGATTCTTGTTTTGCTTAAACAACAGAGATGTAAGTTGGAAGACTTCCAAGTAAGAGACAGTTGCTGATTCTACAATAGAGATTGAGTATATTGCTACATCGAGTGCAATAAAGGAGGTTGTTCCAAGCATCAACGAAGCAATTGAGTTGTATAGTGACAACAATGGAGCTATTGCACAATCTAAGGAACCCAGATCGCATCAACACTCAAAGCATATACAAAGCTAGATCCATCTCATACGAGAGATCGTGCAATGTGGAGATATAAAGATTTGCAAAGTACCAACTAAGAACAATGTTGTTGACCCCTTGACAAAAGCACTTTCACAATAGAAGCATGATAGTTATATAAGATCACTCAGAATATGATTTGTGGGTGATTGGCTCTAAGTGAAAGTGAGAGTCTGTTGGTATGTATGCCCAGACATCCAATCATGTGATGATTGTAATGGCATAAACTTATAAAAATGATTTAATTATTAATAAAAGGCAAGCTTCCAAATTATTGTATTTAATTTAGTTATGAGATAATTATGTAACATTATAAATGTCAAGAGAATAATATTACTCAATGACGTATGTATTCAAATACGTGACTTCAAGAAATGAGATCATAAAGATGTTTATAGTAAATATGCATATTCTCATTATGTCCCTAATCAGTTGTTATTATGGAAGGTTGATAGATAATAATAACACATAGGATCAAATTATGGGTTGGCTGATGATAGAATCTCATTAGTCATGATATGGCTATATCAAACCAAGCATATAGATACATGTTAGAGAATAGTGTATCAGACAGACCCACCGTTAGAGTGATACATGGAAGCCATTTTCATGGAAGTCATAGTCAGTTGTCATAGTGATGGTGGTGGTTGTGGTTCTTAGACCTAAAAGAACTGCACTCATCACATGTGATTGGGTACACTTTTACATCGTCAATCATAGTCCTAAAACATGGGTTGTTATAATGGTGATGATTGGGTGACTTTGACACATGGGGTTAGACTATGAGTCATCTAAATGGGATTTGTCCCTCCTACTGGAGTATGATGTCCTAGGCCTCTTTATAAGAGAGACTGAGAAATACATGGCCATGTACATGTGATTCAATATTTGATATTGAATTTACATATATCTCAAACAATCTACTCTTGGTTCAAGAAACAAGATTGAATGTTGAAGAGGGTGACTGCTCCATGCCTCGAGTTCAATATGGACATCAGTGACAAAGGAACAATACACGCATTGCAACACCATACACATATTGTAGGTTAAAGTTGTTCCCCAACTTTCCATTTATTTGGGTAGCATTGTTGTGTGACTAGGTACCACTCACTGCTTGTGATGTCATAAGTTGTTATGGACATTCACTACCAACATAGACCTATAGGGTCACACACATATGTTTTGACCTAGAAGAAGAGTTTAATCTTGAATGACAATTGAATTCAGTACTAGTGTTTAGGTATTTGATTCACACAACATATAGGATGAATGCACCGCCAAACGTGCATCTCGAGTGTTGAGACGGTCTTCTGGAGTGCCAAACGGTCGTCTCAAGTGTTGAGATGGGCGTCTGGGGAGTCAACCCTAATTTGAGTTGAAATTGGCTAAGACATGAACTGACCCAACTGACTGGCTCGACTCGGGTCACTAGTCGACCATCTGGGTGATCGGTACAGTCGTCTCGCACGGGGGAAATGGTCTAGTTCTGTAAAGGGAAGGTTCTAGATATTTTCAAGTTTGTTTTGCTTACACATTACTTGTTATGCAAGAAATTAATATGTAATATTAATTGAAAACAAGTTGCCAATTCCATGCGCGACTGGGAAAGCACCAGAGGACAGTCTGGACTGAGCCAGACGAATGTATGGAATGTGAGCCAACCATCTGGTGTGCCAGAAGACTAGTTCGGCTGCTGCAGGTTGTGAAAGTTATAGAATTGTTGTGAAAATTTGAGACCTTCTGGTCCCTTCCACTCCCGCATTAATTGGGAACCTGGACCCAAACCCCACCTATAAATACAGGGGTAATGGGGACTTATGAGAACACAACACAGACAATTGAGAATCAGTTTCTCTGACAAACATTATCCTCTCTAGTTGTGGCAACAAAGTGAGCCCACACAAGTTCTACTTGACTTGGGAGGAACATCAAGGAAAAGAGTAGCTGAGATCATTGTTTTGGGAGAGCAAGTTGGTGACTAGTGTAAAAATGGGAGGGACAACTCCTTCCTATCCATTTTAGTAGGACAACATGAGTTCTAGGCGGTCCGTGTGAACCTTTCGAGAGGCGGGAGGTCGTTGTCTGCCGCTAGAAGGACAACATCAACCAGCATTTCGTGACAAGAAGAGATGCTAAAGAAGTCAAGGTTCTTGGTTGTAGTACGTGGTGCAGACCAGGAGGCACAACAGTCTGACGAGTCCCAGTGCAACCAGGATAAGAGTTGCGCATCTATGACAATGAGGATTCTCACTGAACTTGCTCCAAGACCAGGTATATCCTGAAAGCCATCCTTTCCATCTTATAGTTATTGACGTGATCCGTTGGTTATGGGAAATATGGTAGATAAATTTTTGTTTCATCTTCCTTCTCTGTAGCAATATTTCCCTACAACTACACCCTACCTCTTAGGGTTTCCATGTCCCTTGAACCCCTCATGTTCTTCTAAACCAACCCTAGCCCCATCTAGAGTTTACTCTTGTAACTCATAAAACCATCATTATTTTCACGTTACATGTAAATTATTATTTCCACATTATATTTACATTATTATTTTTCATATTACATGTACTTTATTATTTCATCATTATATGTACATTAATTAGTGGAGGATGCCTTAATCCTACTTCTACTCAAAACCCTAGCTTGAGATGAGGAGGAAAATTCTTTTTATGATTTATTAAGCAAGAGGATGAGAAATGGATGAATTAAGATGAGAAGACACCCTAAAGGTATTTTACTTTAGGCAAAATCATCTAACTTTAGTCAGATAGGATGCACATGCCTAAGAGTCCTCATAAGCCGACTAGAGGTGCAGAGGAAACTTTAGTCAACCCCCAGGTCATGGTTCGTTCTAGACACCATTATCTTTATATAATTCCCTAGTAACTCCCTCGTCTTTCAACATATTACTTGAATATATAAACTATTAGATATTATTTGAAAATTATGGTACTCTGATACCAAATGTAACGACCTCACTTTTCAGAAACATCCAATTAATAAAGGCCAAAAAGATGAGACCCATTACCTATAGATTTTACTCAAGGATCCAGATTAGTCAAATAATAAATAAAAGAAAACAATTTCATTAATTCAATAACTTTGTTTGCAAGACGCTTATATGAACTTTTCTATCCTCAGAACTATACATTTGAGAAGAGATAACTAGCTAATCCTCCTCTGAAATATTTAATTCCTTCATGTGATTTCCATCTTTATCTTCATGTCCTTTATCATGAATATCAGTTTATACCTAAAACGGCGTGAAACAAATACGCAATCAGTATGTTGCCATACTAGTAAGTGGCATGCAGCCAAAATGTGCAAGTAAATAACAACACATATTCCAACAAATAGTTGTAAATATAAAGTGACATCTTCTTCACATAATATTCCTTTATGTGATAGTCATAGTGGCATTATAATTGAACATGATGTAAATAAACAACCAACATTTTAATTGTTTAATCCTTGAGAAAACCCTCGAAAAGCACTGAAAAACTAAGGCGGTTATTCTTAGGCATAACCACGTACCTCGATGGTGAGCCATGAAGATCATATAGTCATTCTTTAAGCATATTATACAAGCAAGTAAGTAAATCAAGCAATCAACTCTAATCTACATGTATATAAATCCTAAAATGTCGGTGTCACATTATTTACATTAAAGCCTGCTTGGTCCAAAATTGAGGTTTAGGTTTCCTTATTATCGAGTTATGATTCAAGTCATGCTTCGAAACACTAATTCCTATAATTATCATTTTAATAACTTAAGAATCCTAATTCATATTAAGTGTAACCATGATCATCAAATCTACCACATCCTTTTATTATGAACATTGGGTTTAATTATATTCCTTAATGACATAGCATATATTATATTGAACCCTAATTACTTAATATGCGTGACTATTCTCATTAGCAACTCTAATTACCATCATTATAGTCATATTCATGTTAAATAATAATTATATCCCACAATGTTAGTTTATATCTCAAAGAAACATACTTAACATGATTAACAACTTAATCTCCAAAAACTAAAGTTTACATTTATTAATCACCACATTAATACATCTTAGCACTACTTTTAGGATTGGAATTAGAATTAGTCATCAAGATGTTCTTTTTATTCAAAAAGGTTAGTTTTATCCAGTAATATCATTTAAACAAGTCATGACCGTTAAAATCACAAAATTAGGATTTCTATGATTTTACATTAAAGGTCATATATTTATATACTTTTGAAATTGGAAG
This sequence comes from Alisma plantago-aquatica, assembly GCA_963693085.1. NCBI lineage: Eukaryota > Viridiplantae > Streptophyta > Magnoliopsida > Alismatales > Alismataceae > Alisma > Alisma plantago-aquatica. Next base: position 216,772,123 of record OY856412.1, read on the forward strand.
CATAATTAGATTGTGAAACCATTTTATTTGAATTCTACATCTTTTTCAGATAATTTTGGTGTAAAGGTTTGCTATATTTCAGTAATCCTACTAACTTCTATGTATATAGGGGTGAGGTGGCGGTTCCTTATTGGTTCGCAGCTTACTTGGTCCGTCTGGGCCCCGAACCTAGACCTTTCCTGACTACACTGCGGTTCAGTTGAAATCCGTCCCATGTAGCAACACTCCCCTGTTTCCACGGGAAGACGGAGTAGCGCCGTCGGCCGGATTTTCGTGCCTATCCCGCAAGGAAGGAGTCAAATCTCCAACCAGGGCGGCATTAGCCCCAGCTCAAACGGCACCGCCTCATCTTGACGAACATGGGCGCCTCTCGGCGACTGGATGGTAATCTCAAGCAATCGGGTTCCCTATTTCGTGAGGCAAGAACAGGACAGGAATGTCCGGTGATCTCCAGCAGGAGGCCCTCATGGATGGGTTTTTGCAGAGCCGCTACCTCCAGCCTCCACATTCCTCGTCTTGGGGGGGTGCCGTGGTCTCTGCCCAAGCACCCTTGTATTTATATGCAAGAGACTATGCGTCAAAGAGTCCTATTTGTAGCCGATAAAGTAGCTTCCTCCAAACTTATTTCATGGAAACTGGTAACAGGAAGGCTCTAGTAATATGTCCCGATGGGTTGTTCCCTTTTATTAGTTTCTACTAATAAGTGCACGTGCTTCGCACATGGCATTTTTTAAAGTTAATTATGTTATCAAATTATATATTTGACCAATTATTCATTTTCCACAAAAATTCATTGTCATGATAACTTGGTTCAACTTCCGAGTTTGTATATTATTTGATACAAATAAGGTTTTAATTTCTTTTATTACTTTCTATGTGTAGTTATATTACATACAAATGCTTTCCTAATAGTATACCCAATACTAACATATTTTTTAAATAGTAAATTTTTCCTTCTCATGAATATGATCATTATCACGTAGTGTTGTATGCATCTTTTATGTTTTTATTGAAATGGAGCTTTTACAAATTATTAATTTGGAAAAAAAATTAAAAGATTTTACTTATAATTCATGTGGAACATTCATCATAACATGAAAATAATTCATGTGGAACATTCATTCATTATGAGTTTGATATTGGTTTTCCCTTAAATAAAACATCTATTCATATTTTTATATTCTTAGATATATTTTTCTTAGAGATACATAAAATTATTGGCATCATACTTTACTTCCTTATTATATTCTAGGAAGAATTTTATAATATTAGTTTATAAATATAAGATAAGTGTTTCTAATGTATACTTTGTTTGTTACATATCTTAAAAATATGCAAAGTGAGCATGCATAGAAACTTTAGTAATTTAGTGGTAAATATGACAATGAAGATAAACAGAATGGTCATATAACTCAAACCTTGAAAATAAAAAAAATCATGATATTGCATCATTTAAAGTTTTGTCTATTTTTTTTTACCATGACATTATACTTCTAATATCTAGGGATGAGCATCGGACCAGGCCGACCCGATCCAACCCATGTCCCGACCCATATAACCCGACCCAGTCATGATCTGTATAATTTACAAGGGTGGGTTGGGCCTAAGATTTTGACTCAAATTTTTATATGGGAGGATCAGGGCCAGGTAAACAGAGACTCGAAAACCCAAATACCATATCATTTGTAGATATGTATATACATAACCACAGGCTTGCATATAATATGTATATTTTGTAAGACATACTTGATTAAAAAGTTTCAAAATTACATTTGATCTAAAATATATTTAGTCGGGTATATTAATTTTACGAAAAGAGCAATGAAAATATAAGGTATGTGTATCCAGTTTGTATTTAGTGTTTGTAAAGATTTACAAAAAAATCAATCCTACATATCGGATTTATGCTGCTTACATTAGAACTATTTCAAAAACCATTTTAGCAAGACATTGCTAGACTATTCACTGGAATATAAATGTGCATCTTCTAATCAATGTTAATTATAGAAATTCCATTAATGATTAGATGGTTTTATTTATATTACATAAATGAATGAGATATGGCTATGATTTTATACATGCTTAATCTAGATTATACTCTTTCCATTCATTGGATTTATAAAATAAATGGTAAGTTATTAGATTCTTGAACTATATGTATAGATTACATGTACCTAGCGATTCATTCTAAAAATATAATTGAATGTTTCCTTTGTATATGTTCAAATCATCTTCATTTAATTTGTTATCCAGGTCGTCTCGAATCTGACCCAAAACTGAGCTATATAATGTAAGTCAGGTATGAGCCAAGTTTTTTAATTATTTCCGGCCTAAACCAGACCCGCAATCCAATTAAAAATATGGATTTGGACATGGACTTATCCAAGTTTTTTAATTATGACCGATTGTTGTACATACCGTATACATATAATATCGTCCTTATCACCTTGCTTCTTATTGCCTTATTAAATGAAATGTGTGAGCTACTATGTAGTGTCGCTGTCAGTGATAAAAAAACATACATAATCTGTTCCGAAACAAGATAGCTAGGATGCCTTCATTGAGACTGAATACATGCAGAAGGTATGGCCCCCTACCATAAATTAGGCAATAATAAAATTTTAAAATAAGCCTGCGGATTTGGTGGATTTGAAGTCCCCGAAATGTATATCCCAAACGATCCTAGCAAGAGATCTGGCAATTTTACATGACTGGTAGTTGCAGGAGAAGCAAATCTGGCTGGAAGTGGGGTACTGGGGATGCAAGATGGAAGATGAAAGTCGTTCTCTAACTAAGATAATAGAAGTAGAAATCTACGCATCTGTTGTGGAAGATTACATAGGGATATATATTCGCAATTATATTGCTGTAGTTAAGAAAACCTGATTCCTGAACAATGTCGTTGTCGATGCTCGTCTAGCGACGACCCTAATCACCAGTCTCTTCACACACTTCCTTAAAACAGGATAGTTGATGCCACTGCCGATCGACTCCAAACCCTCATCAATGAAGCAGCGGTAGCCGGTCCCCAAAGCTGAGACTGATTATTATCTAGAGTAATATCTAGAGTAATATATTGACTTGGTAGTACAAATTCCACCTTGACAGAACCGGAGAAGCCCCTGAACGGTACAACGTTGACGACGAGGAATAAGTCAGGTGGCGGAGAAGATTTTAGGGCAGTAGCAGGTAGCAGAGAAGATTTTAGGGCAGCAGAACACGCGGGGCATAGTAGTTATTAGTTTCTGGAATCCAGGGATTCCGTAAAAAAAGGAAGCATGCTTATAGCACGTGAGGACGGAAACGAGTCATTTATCATTCATGTTTGGTATGGTATATAATATAATATATAATAGTAGATTCGCTTCCTTTCCATATTTTCTCCCGTCATCATGCCAATAAAGTAGTAATAATTTCGTGGTTGATCAAGAAAGGGTTTAAGACCTCTACTTTCCTTTGTTTATGACATTATACATCATTGCATAAAAAAGGAAGACAATAAATATCTTTTTCTTGTACTTTAAGAAAACACATCACCATTAATCATATTTCCTTAAAGCAATTACCGATATTGCATGGAATTTTTTTTCTCCTAATTTCTAGAACTCTCACTTTCCTCATTATTTTTCAAATATACCAAAGACTAAAACAAAATAATACTAATTGTTGTCTCAAACATTATTTTGTCAATAATGGCTAGATAATTATCCTTTTAAAACATCATAAATCATATTTCCTTTTAGAAACTTGTATATTATCTTATATTTCAGTTGTCTAATAATTAACAAAGTCACTGCTCTTTATTCATATATGTGAACTCTCTTTTCTAGAGATTTCCATATAATTCTACATTTAACAATATCAATTGTCCATTACTTTATAATCCCTTTATTATTGAATTTTCCATTCTTTCTTTTGTCCAATATTATTAATAGATTATTGTAAATGAAATCCCTTTTATTTCTCTAACTTGTCACAAGGATATTATTATTCCATGAATAATACCATTGAGGAATATTATTTATCAAACATGCTTTATATTTTTTATCGTTCATTTTTTACCAAAATTGAGGATCTTACAAGTTCCCTCTATTGATCCAAGACTAGATAGATTTTGAAGGATTTATACATTCTTTTCATGTATAGAAAATTTGATCTTCCATGTACCCTTATGAAATGTAAGTTGTGAAGATTTTTTACATTACCCTAAAATGATATTATGTTGAAATTTGGTTTGTAGGGGTAGAGTACCTAGCCTCCAACTAGTTTGGGGAGATTACCTACTTCTAACTTTGGGGCTTCCATTGTTAATAGCAATTTGAAAAGATAGAATGAAAGCATTGCATGGCTTCTAAAATACATGATTCATGCATATATGATCATCTTATATCATATTTGATAATAATATATTATGATTTTGGGGGAAAAAAATCTTGCACTTGAAGTAACATAACTATAAATAGTATTATATAAAATTGTCTAAATAGAGCCGAAGTATACCAACAACCTGATATAGACTGTCCCCATATAAGTAGGAAATGAGATGAGGTGTCTAGGAAGGAAATCTTAGTGAAGGTTCTGGCACAATCAGTCTCAATCCACTTAGGTTGTTGTGGGTTTCGTCAATTTACAAACCAACCTCACCAAAGTTAGTTTTACTACTTTGGAACCTAACATTGATCAAGATCACAAGACATTATAAAAATGTTTAATAATAAATAAGAGTTGTAAAACCTTATAGTGTCTTGACCTCCATGTGAGAGACCATAGTAGAATGAGTATAATCCTACTAGATTAAATAATATAATCACAATCTACATGGAAAAAAGACTTATAAAATATTAACACATGTACTTGAGGAAAAAACTTCAGAACACACTTAGCTATCAAGAAAAGGACACTTATATTTTATGCTCCGATTTGTGATACATGGTACCACCTTTTTACTTACAGAAAAATTCACCATTATTTTGACATAGGTACCCTATAAATTGGAAATTTAATAATTTAGAAATATAAATAACATATTTAGTTGGGGATAGGTAAACTATAGCATGTGAACATCCTAGTAGCTTGAAAGTAAAATGTCACTTGAAACAAATACAATAATATATATTTAAAATAAACTTACAGATGACAATTCAAAAAGATTACAAATTGTAGCTTGACCTACATGAGCATAAGTACTACCTTTTTGATAACCTTTTGGATTATAAAAAAATTGAAATATATATAAAGGCCTCCAAATTTTAATCCTTCATGTCACATATCCATATATAAATTTAGAAAATTTATATGTCCAATATTCACATTGCTATTATAATATAGTCACCCAACTAAAAAAGAGAGTAGATCACCTACGGAATCCAAGTAAGCATTTGAAAGGAAACAATGAGAGTATACATAGTCACCATGATCAAACACTATAATAGTGGTAAGAAGTAATAGAAAGTGTATTAGACTTGTCAATCTTGATATTACTTTATAGTTTAATAAGAGAACTAGTATGATGGAATTGATATGAATTAAATCCTAGAAAGGAAAATATCTAAAAAGTGGATGCGTTTTTTGCGGAAAAAATCTTTTTTAGTAGAAAAGAGTTGTATACTAAAATTTGGACCCTATGTACAATTTAATCCAAGTGTAGTAAAAGAAACAAAGCATGTAGTACATTGATCATGTGAATGCAATATTTACAAATTTGAACGTATGAAGAATCATCTAATACATGCATATAAACTTAATGAATGACTTTGGTAGATTTTCCTTTCTTGATTATTATTCTAAAAGCCCCATGTATGAATCTACAAAATTAGCATCAAACATGGAGCATACAAATCTGATGATAATTGGCTAAGCCTGGGAAGTTTAATATTTTAGTCAAGCCCTTAGTGGTTTACGTCTAGGACTTTTGTTACCTTGGTTGGGTTGACTTTATGGTTACTCCAAATATTATAAGTACAAGTAACATGATTACAACAATACATGACACGCGTCTATAGTATTTCCTATAAAAATATTACTTTTACAGGATGTTATCCTTGTACTACGCTACACTATCAAAGAAATTGGTATATCTTTGAAGAAACTATGAGGAAATCATCCAGAAAGATTTAAAATATACTATACATTGGGTTCATGAAGACGTCATGGATATTTGATATTCCTAAGTGCATGATGAGGGAATCACAATGGTCATAACTGGTTCAGAAAGTGGTTTTTTAGATGTCGGTGTCATTGAATTGTAGTTGACGGAATATAGATCAAAGATTAATTTTGGAGAAAATATAAGAAATGTCTCAATAGTCAAAGTGATTGTCTATTCTACGAAAAGGATACTTACTTTTATGGATTCTTGATTCAAGACATAATAATCTATACACATTCTAATTTACCTATCCTTCTTTTTAATATAAAATATCTAGAGAACCCTAAGGGGATATACTGGTACAACAAACCTTCAAGGATTTCTTAGATCACTTGCCTTTTCATCACAAGAAACTTAGTTAGGGACATCCTATAGGCTCCATAGAGAGAGGTATGAACAAGGACATAACTCAATGGAGAACACTATTTCTATTTTAAGATGGATGCATATAAGAGAGGTATCTAGTGAGCTAACACTTGACACCACAATAGGTACCCTATAGAAAGGTATGCATCGAAGATAACTCAATGGAGAACACTATTTCTCTTTTAAAATTGACTCCTAGAAGCTCTTATAGTAACATGTCAATGTAGTTTGAATGAAATCTATACTTTATTTTGAACACACCTTAGGATTAGTATCCAACACTATGACTAGAAACACTTGACAACCCTTAGTTATCATTATCTCAACTTTTATAGATTTTATAATAGGATACAACATAAGTATTTTCTAGATCAGATACAAAAGGATGCAAGAGTGGTTTTTTATATCTAGAGTAATATCTCCCTAAAAGCAGGTGATCCAAAGTACTAAATGGAAAGGTGGAGTCAAGTTGGATGGAATGGATGTACCAATATGTGAAAAAAATTATTACTTGGGTTCTATATTGAAAAGGATGGTGAGGTATGACACGAGTTTACCGTGCATAGTACGCAAGCGAACGTACCGAAGTAATAAGACCTTATGAGGCCCGAGTCGAACTCAAGAAAGTGTTTCTCCAGTAGACTACTACTATCTGTGATCAAATCATCTAATTTGATTGTAATCAGTTGAATGGGGTTGGATAAAAGAACAAAAGTTGAAACTAAGCAAATTAAATGTGGAATTAATCAGAGATGGGGTGAATTCCTTAGGATAGCAGTTTCACCACAGACAACACTAATAATCAATCTCGCACACACTAACATCTATTATCTCAATCCCTAGATAAGGAGCCTGTAGCCAGAATTACCTTCTTCCCCAGTGTAATTCACTGCCTAATCTAATGCCAATCCCACTTCCGTAGTTATTGATTGATTAGTTAGATGCTTTACGATCACTCTCTAGGTTTCTCCTCCCATTTACACTCCACTTTTCCGTAAGGTTATAATAGACGGGTTAATCTATGCTCTTTGACCCTTAATCTCTCTCCCGAGATAACTAAGCATCTATCAATCAGCTCATGGTGATCATGCACAAGTAGAACATGAAGCCTTCATAGATTTATATCCAGTAAAAGAGATAAAGAATGATACTAATGCATGAAAATCAATCAAAATGTGTATCCGGGCTACTCCCAGATCCTAAGGAATAAAATAATTTAGCCTTGCATGATTTTCATCGACGAATACATGGGAGAGAGGAAGAAAAATGTGGGAAACATGAAGAAGATAAAGTGACCCCTGAATCTCCACCCGTCTGGAAGATCCCCTTTGTCGTGCAATCGTTCTGCTATCTTTTGACTACATAATCATCTTATAGAGATGCCCGGATCTCCTCGGTCAAAGCCTTCAGTCCTTCGTTCTTCTTTTCTCTCTTTCCGATCGTCGTACGATGAAAAACGGCTATCCTTTCTTTTATATGTAGTTCCCTAAGTCATAGGAGATACTTAGGATACTGATTAATATCAATCGTTGGATTAGAGATAGATCTGCGGCAGGCCTGATCGGGCAGACTCGGTAATACCGACTAGGTGAGTCAGTAGTACCGAGTCACTTAGGTTTGGTCGCGCGATCCCAATCTCGTTGATACTACTGACTTTACTCGATAGAACCAAGTTTTGTGGTCTTCAAGCTGCCTCTCTAACATCAACTCGGTAGCATCGAGTTGGAAACTCCGTAGCATCGATTTTTCTCGATTCATTGTTGGGCTCACTGATACTGACTCGGTTGCACCAACTCCACTTGTCAGTAGCACCAACTCTAGGTGATTTTTATGGTACATCTCTAATGTAAAGTCAGTACCACCGACTATTGTCAGGTCAGTAGCACCAACTCTGTGGCTCTCATTTGTACCTAAAAACACACAAAATTGTAATAAGCAAAATGGATGCACAAAATATTATATAAAATAGTAAAAATCATATAATTTGATGCATTTAATAGAAACATGCCATCTAAATCATTCCATGCATAATAAATCAAATAAATGACTAATCTACACATGAAATCAAGGAAAACTATGCCTGAAATAATGACTAAAAACACATGCATCAAACTCCCCTAAGCTTAAATGTTGTTCGTCCTCGAGCAACACTCTCGCGGATCTGTTTGATAAGAGTCAGCAGAAGGACATAACACATACATTCCTTTCTTAATCAAATCCACCGTTCTAACCCTAAATTGGCCTTCACTGACCACTGAACCAATAATTGCTCTAAAGTGACCAAAACCCTGCATAAAAGATGTCCACCTACAGTCAATGACACTATCAAGAAAGAAGTTAACATCATAATCACTCAGACATTCGCTTGGTGCATTTTGTGATTCTCTATACTAAATTGCTCTTTCCCGACTACCAACTATTGGAAGCAGATCTCTGTATAAGCATGAATGAAGAGATAAATCATTAGAGTGGCCTACCGATAAGAGAAATTAATGGTTTAAGATGGGTGGTAAATGAAATATCATAAATACATCCAACCTATTTACGGATAGAGAAAGATGAGCCTAAATGAATGAAAAGAATGCCATGAATGAATCCTGATGCCTATAAAAATCTTATTTCTTTCTTTTCTTGCTTCTATGAGATGATGCATGTATGAACAAGTTGATTCTATTTGACAACTCAAGATAATGCACATATGGATTAATTCATCATTAAAACAAAAATGCAGAATACACTCTCCTCTTTGTTTCTTTTAAACAAACATTTACATATATTTTTTTCTTTTTTCCTTAAAGGCTAAGTTTCATGCTTTTTACCTTTACGATTCTCCTCTTTATTTTCTTAGAGGTGTATCCCTGCACTTTTAGCTTTATAGCTCAACATTAAAATCCACATGTTTCGAAAAATATGCATGAAATGTTGAAATGTATGCAACTACATGAATTGTGTCATGCAAGCTAAGATGGTATGCACTAACGTTGAAGCATACAAATGTCATGTTTTTCTTCCTTTTTTTTTCAAATGTAAGCAAACTAACTAATATGTTCCTATCATGCCATGCAATGCAATAAAGGAAAATAGATAGGAGTACTCATGAATTTTTGAGGTGGTGAGTCAAAAATGAATGGAAGGAAATGGAATCACACAACTAAGAGACAATGCCTTTCATTATATTATGATGTGTCCCTCTTAATTGACATGTTTTCAGGGTGATCTAAAGGTTTCTTTCTTGTATTTTCATTTAAGGTCTCGTTATGGTTTGGTCAGTTTAGACTCAACATCTTCATCATTCACATTCTCAAGTTGATTTAGACTTTCATGTATGTCCTAAGTCGTGATGTTGATTAATCCAAACACTTCCTCAAGGGGTGTTACAAAAAGATTTTGCAATTTAAGCTTCAAAGGATATGACCATCTTCATGCAACAAACCAGAGAGTACAGTCTATGCAAAAATGAAACCATGCATTTACTACTCCACAATCACACTAGATAGACGTGGATCCTATACTTGCACAATGAAAAATAAAACAAACAACTAAAGATAAAAATAAATAAATAAAACAAAGATAGAAAATTGTTCCAGCACCCCCCCTAAGATTGAATATGACTATGTCCACATAGTCAATACTCTCACCCAAGAGGTGGAATAGTGGTACCATGGCTCATAATGGCGGAGGTGGCATGTTGGGGTCATGTGGAGGAAACATCCCCTGAAATGAGAGGTCTGTAGGCAGCATAGGTGGCAACTGTGGGTACTCCCCAAAGTATCCACCGTTCCAGTAGTTGTTAAAGAAAGGCTACTGGTACTGTTCCATACACTGCAGACGCATGTGAACATTCTCTGGGTTGGCCAAGAGAACGCGCTCATTCTCATAGATCGCCTATTGGTTCTGGTACAGCCTCCCTTGTATATCCTGCATGCCTGCCAGCATCACCTAATGTTGTTGTTGTCCTGTCTGGATCTCCTGCAACATTATGTACATACCCTCCATGTTGTACGGGTCCTACTCCTCCTGGGAAGGTGGTGGGGCCGAGGAATTCAAGGCAGCATATGTGTGGGCCCTTTTGTCTGGGATCGCTCTCCTAGTCATTAGGATAGTGGGCTCCACCTCCTCAATGTCATCATTGTCGCCATTGTGCTCCTCATCGGTGCCCTGAGCTTCTGCTCTGGGCGGATCTTCAGCTTCCCTCATTCAATAGCTACCTAACATGTTCCACCCCGAGAAAGTTGAAGACAGGGTCGGGTAACCTTCGCTCCCAAAATATGCCTCGACGGTTGCAATGTGCATAAAGGATATTGTAGTGGTACCGGAGAAGATGCGCATTGTAGAAATGAAGGAGGTCCAGCTTTGTATTATCTTATGATGGCTCGAGGGTGTATAGATCAAGGCACAGGTGAAGAGTTATAGGGGTGATTAGACCCCCAAATAAGATCGACGCCTTCCTTGTCACATTGTGCCTCACAGAAAGCATATGGAGCAATAGAAAATCTCCAAAATTAACCATCTCCCCCTATAGTAGCCGGTAGAGAAAGTAGAGATCCTGCCTCTGGTCCTTCCCTTGATCTTACTCAAACCTAGCAAAGATGGTGTTGACGTAGAGACAGTGCAGCATACGAGCAAAGGGATACTTAATATCAGTCACAGAACTGATGTGCCAGTTGATACGAAATCCCACAAGCACCTCAGTCAGCTGCTCCCAAGACAGGTCGAAGTCGAAGTCTGATGGCACTGAGCATTCTGGGACATGGGCCCAGTTGAAGATATAATTGAATGCTCTCAATCTGAGGAAATAACTGTTGTTGAAGAGGTGAAAGTTGACCTTGCCTTCCTGCCATTCACCTCCTATCTTCTTCTCGGGGGAGATGAGAACGTCAAGCGACGCCAAGAATTCTAAGACCAAATCCAGATAGGTCTATCGGTCACTGAAAAAGGGATTATCTCCCTCCATTCCTTGCTGCTAACATACCCAGTGCATGTACTCTGTGAAACCCACCATCTCAATCAACGTGTGATCGCCATATCTCGTTAGGATGACTTCCCTTGTCTGCAACTCCTCATAGAGCTTCCTTATCTCTAAGGATGGGTGTTGAATGTGTGTTGGTCGGGGGAACAAATCCTCTCCTAGGAGCCATGGCGTAGATTCCAGAAGGAGATTAAGAGAATGGAAGCTTGGGGAAGACCGTCGGTGCCTGGTGTAGCCTTGCTCTGAAATGTAGGAGTGGGTGTTGAGGGTGTGAAAAAATGGCTCCACCAACCCTTCTTTTATAGTTGACCACGACAGAGTCAGTACCATTGACTTTCTGAGTCAATGGTACCGAGTTGGCTAGCACAATCCATGGTCAGTTCAATTGACAGTTGATGATTGCTTGACGTAGCTAGGGCAGATCACTTCGAGTCGGTAGTACCGATGACACGTCGGTGGTACCAAGTTGTGTCGTGAATCGATGCCACCAACCAATGGATGAAGTGTGTCGTGGCTGTCGGATTGCGATCGCCCAGATTGCTAACATGGGTTGTCGATAGTACTGACTTTTGGAGTCGATAGTATTGAGTTTTGGGATTTTTTGGTGCTTTTGAATTTTTAGACTCAGTATAGTGAACCTGGGTGTGCCCAAAAGTCAATAGCATCGACTGAAATGGTCGGTCGTACCGAGTCTGTAACATCCCTGACCTGGGTTATGTTCTAACCCAAGATGTTTTGCCTAATAAAGTTGATTAGATGCTTGCTCTTATTTCTTGAAAAGTAATTAAGGATCAAGAGGAACTTATATTTCAATTTTAGTCCCTTTTTAATAATGTTGAAACATTGTTTTGTTAATTTTGGACTAAAGTGCAAATTACTCAAGTTGAGGGGTTAACTTGCAAATTGTACATGATAAAATGTTCCTCACATGTTGAGACATCATAAGAATGAGTATGATGCAGTGGTATGGTTTCCACAAGCTTGAGCACCAAGATAAAGCTTGTTGAGCAATCTTTGTACATTAAAACCTAGTTTTGGTGTAATGTGCAATTTACCCAAAACCTAGGGTTCAATATGCAAATTACCACTTCTAGAGGATCCCCCATGTTTCTTGGCATCATGTAGAGAAAAGAAAATAAGACGGGCACCTCATTTGAATTATTTTGGAGGAGAGAGAATCTTGATATTAAAATATTCAAGATTTAAGCATAAATGGAACTTTAATTCAATTTAATGCAAAAAGAAATATATTAATTGGAGAGCCCTTCAACCAAAAGTTGAAGGATGAATCTGCAAAGGGTTGGACGAGCTTGTTCCTTGCAAAGGCACGAAAAGATCTTGAGTGAGTGGAGACTCCACTCACATTAAGTTAATAAAAAGTAATATCCACTAAAATGGGATATTAGTATAATATGATTAAGGTTCTTAATTTCTTTTCCTTTAATTCTTGGATAATGAAGAGGTTTTGCAAGGGGAATAAGATGGATTCGTGGCCAAGGAATTGAGGGGGAAGTTGTGGAAATAATTTTGGAAATTAAAGGAATTAATTCCATTTTCTCTTTCCTTGGATTTCCTTATACATATCTCTTTTCCCACCCACTTAAGGATCTTTTTCGGAATTCCTTTTCTCTTCTTGATTTGGCCGACCCCAAGAGAGATTAGGAGCAGGAGAAGGACAACCCCAACCTTTTGGTAAGTTCTTGACCTTCTTTCACCTTGGTTTCATGGTGAAAACCAAAAATCAATGCTTGATTTCTTGTTTTCTCCATCCAATCTTCAACTCTAGCCAACTATTTCATCCAAAAGCTTGAGAACGGACCTTGGAAAGTTGTCCAAATTTCATCCACCATTGGAGTTGTGGAGCCTGAAGCTTGGAATCATATTAGAAGGTGGGTTATATAACTTAAACCCTTAAACATTGATATTACATTCAATTCTCCATGATTTGTTGTTCATTTTGTTCTATTTTGAAATTCCTTTGATTCATTGCTATAATTTCCATGAAAATGGTAGTAGTTCTTGGATGAACGAAGGAAGATGGACACTTTTCCCAAGAAAATCCTATTCTAAATGGTTTCAATAAAAGTTTTCAATCGGTTTCCTCAAGACCGTTTGAAACTTAAACTGTTTCATCAAAACCTTTTGGAAGTAAACAGTTTCATCAAACCGTTTGGGAGTAAACGGTTTCAAACCGTTTGGAAGAGTTCACCACAGTTGACCGTTTGGAGATTTGATGCTAATTATGATGGTTGATTATCCATTAATTTTATTTGATTAATTCCAAAGGGTTCATTAGTTGAAGTACCATCAATTACCAAACCCTAATTGGGTTAAGTGCTAATTTCTTAATTGATTGACTTAGAACTTTGGGTTGATTAACCCAAATGGTCTCAAGACCGTTTGGAGATCACCCAAACGGTCTCAAGACTGTTTGGAGGTCAACCAAGACTGTCTGGAGGTCTAGGGTTGAGTATGGTTGGGTAATTGAAGATCCAAAGATACCAAATTGAAATGCAATCAATAGTTGATTTTGTGATCAATCCAATGACCTAAACCCTAATTCGATTCCACCAATTTTCATGATTGGAATGGGAAAATTGTCTCAAGACCGTTTGGAGGTCATCCAAATGACCTCAAGACCGTTTGAGGTCAGGTCATGCCCAATTTGAATGGAGGTCCAATGATTTCAAAGTAATTAGTTTCACAATGACTAACACTGAAGGTTCATCGATTTCAAACCCTAATCCAATTGGGTTCAAAACCCTAATTGATGATTTATTGGAAGTTATATCAATTGAAGGATAATTTATTAAGCTCAGTTGAGGAATGGTTCTTAGGTTCAATTGATAAGTGGTTATATGGATTCAATCAATGAGGGAATCAATCTTGGAAACTCTAAATCAATTTAAGTGGTTGAGACCATCTTTGGTCCAGTTGGTTTTGAGGAGGTTTGGACCAAACGGTCTCAAGACCGTTTGGGACCAAACGATCCCAAACCATTTGAGGCCCAATCGATCTCATGAATGTTTTGGTTAAACGGTTTTGAGCATAAAGTTTCTAAATGGTTTCAAACTGTGAGAACTAGACCGTTTGGAGGTCTAAACGGTCTTAGACGCAAGACCGTTTGAGGTCTGGTTGGTCAAGACCGTTTGGGGTTTAAGTGACCAAGACCGTTTGGAAAGTAATTAACCAAATCGTATGGATACTCAAGGTGATTAAAGATCAATTGTTTAATTAATCATTACATGATGTAAGCTAAGAGTGATTATAATAATTGTACCCTTAATATGATAGGGTGATTAGTACCCTTTGAATGATTAATCTTTAATAATTATGGAAGTAATGACATAATCCATTGTGTCAATTCTTCATTCAAGTTGAGTTGACCTAGTCTAATCAAGTCTGAAGTAAGTATCATCTTATAGAGAATGAGAGAGAGAGGACTTCCTACATGAATGATAATCATGTAGTAACACTTTCAACATGAATGAATGTGTAATTAGGGCATGATTCTTGATAGGGAGATCATGAAACCCTAATTGAGAAGGTTAATAAACCCTAACCCTAATTGAGGGCAATGATAGGTGAAACCCTAATCCATGATGATGGTATGAACCTAATTTAGGGTAATGACATGAGAAACCCTAATTTAGGGTATTTTGATGATCAACCCTATCTGGAGTGAATAGTAAACCCTAATTGTGGGTTATTGAATATAAACCCTAATCTAGGGTGATGTGATGTGAATAATAAACCCTAATTCTGGGTTATACTATATAGCATGAAACTCTAATCTTGGACAATGAAATGATGAATCATTGGTCCTAACTTAGCAAAGGGGATGAGTAACCCTAATTGAAAGGAAAAGGAAAACCCTAACCCTGGTAAGGGAATAGTGGTGTTACCCTTGAATAGTGATGCTATAATTGTTTTTGTATAGTGCCGATATGAAATTGATGTAATTGTTATCATCTGTACTAATCATGCAGGTTTTATGAGATGATGAACATAGCTAGGTATGAGCTATGATGCTTTATTTATTGAAAATGCTTTATGAGCCTTGTGAGCCATAATATGTTGCGTTGTCTAGTAAGAGGTAACAAGAGAGATTAATGGGCTTTAAGAGCCATGTGAAATACATGCATTACAATTATTATGTTTACATTGGTCAGATGACCTGAAGGCATTAAGTTACCTGTTAAAGTGGTAACAGGTGTTTTGATGATCTAAGGGTTTGAACACCCATATTCTTGAATCATGATGATGAGATGATAAGGGACTGAGATCCCAATGTTAATAAAGATGTGAAAATAACTTGATACAAATAGTAATCATTCTTTATAGCCATTGTTATAATAGTTTATGTTTGAAAACATGTTTGATACTAAAAGAATATAATAATGTACTTAAATAATCAAGTAAAATGATATCATGTAGATCCCTGACCATAGATCCATCATTGTCAGTAGTTTGGTGATGGTGAAATAGGTTTTCCTATGGGAACTCCTGGAGGGCATACTTTTGAGTATGTGGGGGTTATGGGCGTGAATATCCTTATGCCCTAATGCAGGAATTGGTGTGAGATAAACATTAAATCTCTCAATCCTTCATTATATATATGTTGTGATGGATGTATCACTAATCTCCCGATGATGTTAATGTCAGATCGATGTGAGATAAATATAATATCTCTTGATTGCGAAGAGAGTACAGCATGCCACTGTAACTCTAATAACGAAATTGCCAGTATACCCTGGAAAGCTATTTAGCAAAGACATAAGATGTCCTGCATTTGGTCCTCACACTGACTGAGGAAGATGAGGTCATGGGAATCTGGCTCTTCTATTGACCTATGTATGGTACCGATTTCGATTTCACAATGATCGGTTGGAGTATGAGCGGTATACCTCATCTCCTCAGGGCTTAAGTATGTTTGAAAAATGTAATCATCCGTGTAGCATATTTTCTTAGGGTTGAAATACGAGAATCAATGGTTGATGATATATTGTTTAGTATGTCTAAGTGGGAATAAATGACTTATGAATAAATGACATGTTGCTTTATCAATCAATAGCTGAAATGACTTGAATAGAAAATACTGCTCTAAATAGTATAGTCAATGTTTTAGCTGTTGTTGAATATTTATGATTCTTCTGCTCAGTTTTATTCTATTTTCTGTAATAATAATGTTTTTGGCGGAGATTTATATCTCTCGCTGGGACAATTTTCAATTGTCTCACCCCCGTGGGATTCAAATTTTTAGGTAGACGCCGAGGAAGAAGTAGAAACCCTACAGTGGGTGAAGAACAGAAGTAGCAGCATCAACAAGGACAGCAGTGAATCCTCAGGTGGAGACACTGGTTGTCATGTCCTGTAAACAGAGAGTCCTATGTGTCGTCTATGTACTTTCAGGTCCTATGAGTCAGTAGTTAGTTTAATATTGATTTGAGATTTTGGCTTGATGCCTCAAGATTTTTATACTGCCTATGTATAGTTTAACAGGGCAGTTGATGCTTGTAACTTTTGAGAAGGGGATGATACAGAGATGTACTGATGAACCAGAATGTAAATAACTTACTTTGGTTCTTTATGAAAGAGTTTTT
Organism: Alisma plantago-aquatica; assembly: GCA_963693085.1. Lineage (NCBI taxonomy): Eukaryota > Viridiplantae > Streptophyta > Magnoliopsida > Alismatales > Alismataceae > Alisma > Alisma plantago-aquatica. Next base: position 216,789,209 of record OY856412.1, read on the forward strand.
CAGTTTATGGATCTCTTTGTAAAAAGTTTTAATTTTTAGTGATTTTCAGTAATTCCGCTGCTAACGATCGCTTCCGCATTAGTTAATCTTATTTTTATGAGTTGGATGCCACAAATTAAATTGGTATCAGAGCTCTAGGTTCGCTGAGTCTACAGAGACATAGGATTAAGGTTGTTGAGTCTGTTCTAGTGTCTTCCAGTTATCTGATAGTGTCTTCTGTTCATATAGGAGGAGAAGAAGAACTAAAGATGTCTGGATCACACGATGAACATGCTGCAGAGAACAGCATTGCTGCACCAAGAGGAGGTGCCAGAGACCATGATAGGGAGGAGCCTGTACTTGAACAACCCGAGTTCAATCAAGCTGATATGGGGAACCCAGCCTTCCAAGCCATGTTTGGGCAGTTTATGGCAGCCATGACCCATATGACAGATAGGATGCCATTACCTGCACCTAGGGCACCTACTCACCATGAAGGACAGGGAGCCGACAAGACATTTGAACGACTTCACCGGGTTGGAGCCACAGAATATGTTGGAACAGCTGACCCAGTAGATGCAGCCATGTAGCTGACTGAACTAGAGAAGGCCTTTAGGATCCTTAACATCCCAGAAGCTGAGAAAGTTAGACACGTAGTGTACATTCTCAAGGGGAGTGTTGGTCATTGGTGGACCATAGAGGAGGGAAAGAGGCCAGGTGTGGAGATTGAATGGGAATTATTTCGACGAGAATTCATCAATAGATACTTTCCTAAGACATTCCTAGATGAGAAGATCTCTCAGTTTGAGAGATTAAGGCAAGGACCAATGAACATTAGCTAGTATGAGGCTAAGTTGATAGAGCTTTTGCGGTTCTGTCCACATATGGCAGCTACAGATGAAGAGAGGATTCGGCGTTTTGAGAAAGGGTTGAACGTCGACTTGACCACTCCTGTGTCTGCTCTGGAGAACAGGGAGAGGTTTGCAACTTTTGTGGAGTCTATTAGACGGATAGAGAGGTCTGTGACTGAGAAGTGGTAGACTAAGAATAAGAAAGTGTATCCCCAATTTCAAGGACCCTTGTCCAAAAGTTTTAAGAAACTGAGGTTTTCTGCACCAATAGTACCACCAAGGTTCAATACCCAGACGCAATGGACATCGAATAGGGGTGGAGGTCATAGTTTACCACCATAAGGAGCTCACATCTCAGCATCTATGTCGGTAATAGGACCATCTAGACCACAGCCAGGGAACAGAGGTTGTTTCATATGTGGGAAGATGGGGCATCTGATGAAGGATTGTCGAGCCAGAGAAGCAAGTGTGACTCAACCTCAGAGGCAGAGTCAGCAAGGTTCTCAGAGGCGATAGTTTCCAAGTGGCGCTAGAGGGTGTGGACAAGCATCCCAAGCTGGATCGTCGGCACCCAGTAATCGAGCATCGAATCAACCGCAGGAGACGACGAGATTCTATTCAATGAATCTGCCTGATGCAGTAGTTAACCCTCAGGTTGTTGTTGGTATGTATGCCCTGAGAGCCAATCATGGGATGATTGGTGGGATACATTAAGATTGATTTGATAAACATCAAAGGCAAGCTTCCAATTCTTTCTGGTTCAGTCATATGAGATAGTGATAGAACAGATTGAATGTCTAATGAATGACAATACTCAATGACGTATGCCTTTAGGTTGAGGACCTGAACGATGAGATCATACGGATGCTAAGAGTTTGTACATTCTTGATATGTCCCTAGTTGGATGTCATTGTGGAAGGTAGATAGACAACAATGACACACAAGACTAGATTGTGGTGTTGGTTGATGACAGAATCTCATTAGTCATGATATAGAGATATCAAACCAAACACATAGGTACTTGTTAGAGAACAAGGGTACCGGACAGACCCACCGTGAGTTTGACACATGGAACCATGAGATGGTAGTCACAGTCAGTACTCACAGTGATGGTGGTAAGTGTGATTCTTAGACCTGAAATCACTACACTCAACACATGTCGTTGGGCACACTTTGACATCATCAAACGCAGTCCTGAAACATGGGTTGTTATAAAGGTGATGATTGGGTGGCTTTGACACATGGGGCTTTTGAGGGGTGAGTGATAGATATGGGATTTGTCCCTCCTGAGGGAGTTTGATATCCATGGCCACTTGATGAGTAGGATTGAGAAAGGCGTGCACGCATGTGTGAATCAGTATGGGATATTGATGTCATACATATCTCTTCCAATCTACTCTAAGATCAAGAAAGTGAATGAATGATGACAGGATGACTGTTCCATGCCTTGAGTTCATTCGGGATATCAATGACAAAGGAATCATACACTCGTTGTAACACCATTCACGGATTGTAGGATGAAAGTTGTTCTCCAACTTTCTACTTTCACTTGGGTAGCACTGATGTGTGACTAGGCACCGCTCTTTGCTTGTGAAGTCATAAGTGTTATGGACTTTCACTGCCAACGTGAAATGGACCTGCAGGGTCACACACATAGGATTTAACCTGGAAGAGGAGTTTTGTCCACAAGCAACGTTTAGATTGATTACTAAAGGAGTTTAGTAGTTCAATTAAACACTCAATTGATTGATAGCTCAATATCATAATGTTCAAGGTGTTGGACATATTGATTGGAGTATCGGATTGATTGAAATCGCAATTGACTGATTCTGCACAGCCTGCACTCCCAACCGATCGGTTCAAGGGTTGAACCGGTCGGCTGAGGTTGCTAAACCGGACGGATCAAGGGTTGAGTCGATCGGCTCAAGCCCAGGGTGAACCGATTGCTTCAAGTGTTAAAACGATCGATTCAACTGGTGCAAGCGAGCAACTTGGGAAAGTAGGATTGGTAAGAATTTTCCTTGTGTTTCAATTTCCCAATTTGATTGGGAATAGGATTGGTATTCGATACCAATTAGAAACAAAAAGAAGGAAAGTCAATTTGAGTTGGATCAGGACCACGAACCGATCGGTTCAGGGCACCAACCGATCGGTTGGGTCTCCCAAACGACCGGTTCAGGTCCCAGCCGATCGGCTCAAGCTCCGAGTTGGTTGCTTTTTGTGGAAAATCTCGAACCCTTCTACTCCTGCTTTTAGTCCCGCATTGCCCGGGATGGAGAACCCTATCCCATGACCCTCCTATATATAGGGGTATTGGGGGCTTCTCAAAGAACAACAACTCAGTGCAAGTTGATTGCTCTGCAAAGTTGTCGTTCTCTCTGGTTTTGGTAACCAAGAGAGAGCCCGAGCAAGTGCTTGCTGCAAAAGGAGGTGCAGCAAGGGAAGGACAACTGCAGTTGTAATTGACAACAGGAGAGTGTGTTGGCGACTAGTACGTCAACAGGAGGGTGTGACTCCTTTCACTTCCTTATGGGACAAGGAGTGTGGAGTTCCAGGTGGTCCGTGTGGACTACTACAGAGGCGGGAGGTCACTGCCGCTCAGGAGGACAACTATCATCCGACAGTCCGGTTCGAGTAGGAGTTGTCAGTCCCGGTGTGACCAGGAGCTTCACAGACGCCGTCGAAGACCGGAGTTGAAGATCGTGCATTGTGCGAGGTATTGTCGCCAAGCAAGCCTTGGGACAAGGTATGATTCCACAAACCATCCTTTTCTAATATATAGACGTTGACGCGTTCCCTTGTTTCGGGTTTGGGGGAGAAATTTTTTGTTTCCGTTGCCTTCTCTGCATCCCCTAAAACCCAAAAGTTGTGACAGGTCAGATGGAACTATTTTATTCTAATATGTCTACATCCTGCATCGTATCTGTTTTAATTGATCTGGGTGCTACGCATTCCTTTATCACTCAAAGAGTGATTCTTGACTGCAACATAACTACCAGTCATAGAGCAGATAGTTTGTTGTTAGAAACTCCTTTGATGGGATCTGCTATGTTATGGGAGGTGTGTTCTCCCTGCACTCTTATCTTTTCTGAACATCGCATTCAGGTGGATCTTATACCACTTGAGATGCACGTATTCGATATAATTCTTGGGATGGACACCCTAGAAAAGTACAAGGTTGTCTTGGATTGTGAGTCCAAGCAAGCTGTGTTCACAGATGATAGTGACACATGGATCTTTCAGGGAGATAGAAAGATTCTTCCAACCTGTCTAGTGTCAGCCATGGTAGCTGAGAAGTTGATGAGGCAAGGATGTTTTGCATTCTTGGCGCATGTGGTAGATACCACCATGGAGAGCCCTCATCCTTCTGAAGTTCCTATAGTCAGGGAATTTGAAGATGTATTTCTTGAAAAACTTCCAGGTGTTCCTCCGCCCCGAGAGATTGATTTTGAGATTAATCTAATTCCGGGTACGCAACCAATAGCAAAAACACCATACAGGATAGCACCTGCTGAGATGGCAGAACTCAAGAAACAAATGCAAGAGTTGCTTGAAAAGGGTTTTGTTCGACCGAGTACTTCACCATGGGGTGCTCCAGTTTTTTTGTTAAGAAGAAGGATGGATCGATGTGGTTATGCATTGATTACAGGCAGTTGAATAAAGTAACTCTAAAGAATAAGTATCATTTGCCAAGAATAGATGACTTGTTTGATCAGTTGTGTGGTGCAACTGTCTTTTCCAAAATAGATCTGAGGTCGGGATACCATCAGTTGCGTATTAAGGAGGGTGACATACGTAAGTCTGCCTTTTGGACAAGGTATGGTTACTATGAGTTCACAGTTATGTCGTTTGGACTAACTAATGCACCAGTTGCATTTATGGAACTCATGAATAGAATCTTTCAACCTTTTCTTGATCAATGTGTAGTCGTCTTCATAGATGACATCTTGATCTACAGTAGAGATGCTCAACAGCATGAGCAGCACCTCCGTCAGGCTCTAACTTTGCTAAGAGAGCATAAGTTGTATGCTAAGTTTAACAAATGTGAGTTCTGGTTATCAGAAGTTTCTTTTCTAGGACATGTAATATCTACTTCAGGTATTCGTGTTGATCCTAAGAAGGTAGAATCTGTCCTGCAATGAGAACAGCCAAAGACACCGGTGGAGATTCCCAGTTTCTTAGGGTTGGCAGGCTATTACAGGAGGTTCATTAAGAACTTCAGTTCTATAGCTTTACCCCTAACCAAGTTGACCAGGAAGAAAGTTCCTTTTGCCTGGAATGACAAGTGTCAACAATCATTCCAGTTGCTGAAGGAAAGGTTAACTAGTGCACCTGTACTGGTGTTACCTGAATCACGGAAGGGGTACGTGGTTTTCTGTGATGCATCTAAGAATGGCTTAGGATGTGTGTTGATGCAGGATAAGCAAGTGATTTCTTTTTACTTCTCGACAGCTTAAGAAACACGAGGATAATTATCCAACACATGATCTAGAGCTAGTTGTTGTAGTCCATTCTTTGAAGATCTGGAGATATTATCTCTATGGAGAGACATTCTAGATTTTCACAGATCATAAAAACCTAAAGTACATCTTTTCACAGCATGTGTTGAACATGAGGCAACGCCGCTGGATGGAATTAATCAAAGATTACGATTGTACCATTGATTATCATCCAGGGAAAGCTAATGTTGTGGTTGATGCTTTAAGTAGGAAATCAGCAACACCAGCCTTAGATAAAGCACAGTTGAATTCCTTAGTGTGCTCTAAGAGGGATATGCTTATATCCTTGAGGAAAAACAATGTACACCTAAAAGTATCATTATTAGCCGGGTTGTTAGCTGAGATGCACATAAAACCAACTCTGAGACAGCAGATTAAAGAAGCACAGCAAGCTGATGTTGTAGTTCAGTAGATTAGATCAAAGTTTGGTAGTGAGAAATGGGATGGCTATAATGAGTCAGAGGATCAGGTAGTTTGTTACCATGGTAGGATGGTAGTAACTGATGCCGATGACTTGAGAAAGTTAGTTCTGGAAGAAGCTCATTCTTCTATGTACGCTATGCATCCTGGGAGCACCAAAATGTATCATAACTTAAAAGAGATGTATTGGTGTCCTAGATTGAAGAAAGATATAGCTGAGTTTGTTACGCGGTGTCCGATGTGTCAGCAGGTTGAAGCTAAACATCAGAAGCCCACAGGAACGATGCAATCTTTGCCTATACCATAGTGGAAATGGGATCATGTGACCATGGACTTTGTGGTTGGTTTGCCTAGAACAACCAAAGGTTATGATTCCATTTGGGTGATAGTTGATAGGTTGACAAAGACAACACATTTCTTACCTGTCAAAACAACCTACACTGCAGAAACGTTGGCACAGTTATATGTAGATGAGATAGTGCGGATGCATGGGATTCCAGCTACTATTGTTTCTGATAGAGGTCCCCAGTTTACGAGTCATTTTTGGGAACGACTTCATAAAGCTTTGGGTACACAGTTAAGGTTTAGTACAGCCTTTCACCCACAAATAGATGGACAATCTGAAAGGACTATACAAACCTTGGAGGACTTGCTTAGGGCATGTGTCCTTCAGTTTATAGGAAGGTGGGATCTACACCTGAACTTGATAGAATTTGCTTATAATAATAGCTATCAGCATAGTATTGACATGGCAACATATGAAGCTTTATATGGTATACGTTGTAGATCTCCTTTATGGTGGTATGAAATAGGAGAAAATCAACTTTTGGGTCTTGAGCTTGTGCAGCAGACAACTGAGAAGATTAAAGTAATACAACAACAGTTAAAGACTGCACAGGATAGACAGAAAGCATATGCCGACAAACGGCGAAGACCTTTAGAATTCCAAGTTAGAGACAGAGTATATCTCAAGGTCTCACCTTGGAAAGGAGTTCTTAGATTTGGAAGAAAAGGAAAGTTAGCTCCTAGATTTATGGGGCCTTATCCAATCATTGAACGGATTTGGAAGGTAGCTTATAAGCTGGAGTTGCCACCTGAGTTTCATAAGTTGCACCCAGTTTTCCATATCTCTATGTTGAGGAAATGTCATCCTGACACAGAGTTAGTTCTGCAACCTATGGAGGTAGAACTAAATGAAGATATATCTTATGTTGAAGGACATGTAATGATCCTTGACAAAAAAATTAAAAAGCTGAAAAAGAAAGACATTTGTCTTGTAAAGGTCCTCTGGAATCACCGTGGTATTGAAGAAGCTACATGGGAACTATAGGAAGAGATGAGGAGGAAATACCCTACTCTTTTCTCTTGAATGTTTTGTTGATGATTTCGGGGACGAAATCCTTGTAAGGGGTGGATAATTTGTAACATCCCTGACCTGGGTTATATTCTAACCCTAGGTGTTTTTCATAATAAAGTTGATTAGATGCTTGCTCTTATTTCTTTAAAAGTAATTAAGGATCAAGAGGAACTTATATTTCAATTTCAGTTCTTTTTTAATAATGTTGAAACATTGTTTTGTTAATTTTGGACTAAAGTGCAAATTACTCAAGTTGAGGGGTTAACTTGCAAATTGTACATGATAAAATGTTCCTCAGATGTTGAGACATCATAAGAATGAGTATGATGCAGTGGTATGGTTTCCACAAGCTTGAGCACCAAGATAAAGCTTGTTGAGCAATCTGTGTGCATTAAAACCTAGTTTTGGTGTAATGTGCAATTTACCCAAAACCTAGGGTTCAATATGCAAATTACTACTTCTAGAGGGTCCCCCATGTTTCTTGGCATCATGTAGAGAAAAGAAAATGATAGGTGCGCCTCATTTGAATTATTTTGGAGGAGAGAGAATCTTGATATTAAAATAATCAAGATTTAAGCATAAATGGAACTTTAATTCAATTTAATGCAAAAAGAAATATATTAATTGGAGAGCCCTTCAACCAAAAGTTGAAGGATGAATTTGCAAAGGGTTGGACGAGCTTGTGACTTGCAAAGGCACGAAAAGATCTTGAGTGAGTGGAGACTCCACTCACATTAAGTTAATAAAAAGTAATATCCACTAAAATGGGATATTAGTATAATATGATTAAGGTGCTTAATTTCTTTTCCTTTAATTCTTCGATAATGAAGAGGTTTTGCAAGGGGAAGAATATGGCTTCGTGGCCAAGGAATTGATGGGGGAGTTGTGGAAATAATTTTGGAAATTAACGGAATTAATTCCGTTTTCTCTTTCCTTGGATTTCCTTATACATATCTCTTTTCCCACCCACTTAAGGATCTTTTTCGGAATTCCTTTTCTCTTCTTGCTTTGGCCGACCAAAAGAGAGCTTAGGATCAGGAGAAGGACGACCCCCAACCTGTTGGTAAGTTATTGACCTTCTTTCACCTTGGTTTCATGGTGAAAACCAAAAATCAATGCTTGATTTCTTGTTTTCTCCATCCAATCTTCAACTCTAGCCAACTAGTTCATCCAAAAGCTTGAGAACGGACCTTGGGCAGTTGTCAAAATTTCATCCACCATTAGAGTCGTGGAGCTTGAAGCTTGGAATCAGATTAGAAGGCGGGTTATATAACTTAAAACCTTAAACATTGATATTGCATTCAATTCTCCATGATTTGTTGTTCATTTTGTTCTATTTTGAACTTCCTTTGATTCATTGCTGTAATTTCCATGAAAATGGCACTAGTTCTTGGATGAACAAAGGAAGATGATGATGACATCATCTTGGACACTTTTCCTAAGAAAATCCTATTCTAAATGGTTTCAATAAAAGTGTTCAATCGGTTTCGTCAAGACCATTTGAAACTTAAACGGTTTCATCAAAACCGTTTGGAAGTAAACGGTTTCATCAAACCGTTTGGGAGTAAACGGTTTCAAACCATTTGGAAGAGTTGACCACAGTTGACCATTTGGAGATTTGATGCTAATGATGATGGTTTATGATCCATTAATTTTATTTGATTAATTCCAAAGGGTTCATTAGTTGAAGGACCATCAATTACCAAACCCTAATCGGGTTAAGTGCTGATTTCTTAATTGATTGACTTAGAACTTTGGGTTTATTAACCCAAACGGTCTCAAGACCGTTTGGAGATCACCCAAATGGTCTCAAGACTGTTTGGAGGTCAACCAATACCATTTGGAGGTCTAGGGTTGAGTATGGTTGGGTAGTTGTAGATCCAAAGATACCAAATTGAAATGCAATCAATAGTTGATTTGGTGATCAATCCAATGACCTAAACTCTAATTAGATTCCACCAATTTTCATGATTGGAATGGAAAAACGGTCTCAAGACAGTTTGGAGATCATCCAAACGACCTCAAGACCGTTTGAGGTCAGGTCATGCCCAATTTGAATGGAGGTCCAATGATTTCAAAGTAATTAGTTTCACAATGACTAACACTGAAGGTTCATCAATTTCAAACCCTAATACAATTGGGTTCAAAACCCTAATTGATGATTAATTGGAAGCTAAATCAATTTAAGGATAATTTATTAAGCTTACTTGAGGAATGGTGCTTAGGTTCAATTGATGAGTGGTTATATGGATTCAATCAATGAGGGAATCAATCTTGGAAACTCTAAATCAATTTAAGTGGTTGAGACCATCTTTGGTCCAATCGATTTTGAGGAGGTTTGGACCAAAAGGTCTCAAGACCGTTTGGGTCCAAATGGTCTCAAGACCGTTTGGGACCAAATGGTCTCAAGACCGTTTGGGACCAAACGATCCCAAACCGTTTGAGGCCCAATCGATCTCATGAGTGTTTTGGTTAAATGGTTTTGAGCATAAAGTTTCTAAACGGTTTCAAACCATGAGACCTAGACCGTTTGGAGGTCTAAACGGTCTTAGACCAATTGAAGGTCATTCAAGCATGACCGTTTGAGGTCTGGTTGGTCAAGACCATTTGGGGTTTAAGTGACCAAGACCCTTTGGAAAGTAATTAACCAAATCGTATGGATACTCAAGGTGATTAAAGATCAATTGTTTAATTAATCATTACATGATGTAAGCTAAGAGTGATTATAATAATTGTACCCTTAATATGATATGGTGATTAGTACCCTTTGAATGATTAATCTTTAATAATTATGGAAGTAATGACATAATCCATTGTGTCAATTCTTCATTCAAGTTGAGTTGACCTGGTCTAATCAAGTCTGAAGTAAGTATCATCTTATAGAGAATGAGAGAGAGAGGACTTCCTACATGAATGATAATCATGTAGTAACACTTTCAACATGAATGAATGTGTAATTAGGGCATGATTCTTGATAGGGAGATCATGAAACCCTAATTGAGAAGGTTAATAAACCCTAACCCTAATTGAGGGCAATGATAGGTGAAACCCTAATCCATGATGATGGTATGATCCTAATTTAGGGTAATGACATGAGAAACCCTAATTCAGGGTATTCTAATGATCAACCCTATCTGGTGTGAATAGTAAACCCTAATTGTGGGTTATTGAATATAAACCCTAATCTAGGGTGATGTGATGTGAATAGTAAACCCTAATTCTAAATAAGGTGAAGGTGTATATGAAACCCTAATTCTGGGTTATACTATATAGCATGAAACTCTAATCTTGGACAATGAAATGATGAATCATTGGTCATAACTTAGCAAAGGGGATGAGTAACCCAGATTGAAAGGAAAAGGGAAACCCTAACCCTGGTAAGGGAATAGTGGTGTTACCATTGAATAGTGATGCTATTATTGTTTTTGTATAGTGCTGATATGAAATTGATGTAACTGTTATCATCTGTACTAATCATGTAGGTTTTATGAGATGATGAACATAGCCAGGTAGGAGCTATGATGCTTTATTTATTGAAAATGCTTTATGAGCCTTGTGAGCCATAATATGTTGTGTTGCCTAGTAAGAGGTAACAAGAGAGATTAATGGGCTTTAAGAGCCATGTGAAATACCTGCATTGCAATTATTATGTTTACATTGGTCAGATGACCTGAAGGCATTAAGTTACCTGTTAAAGTGGTAACAAATGTTTTGACGATCTAAGGGTTTGAACACCCATATTCTTGAATCATGATGATGAGATGATAAGGGACTGAGATCCCAATGTTAATAAAGATGTGAAAAGAACTTGATAGAAATAGTACTCATTCTTTATAGCAATTATTATAATGGTTTATGTTTGAAAACATGTTTGATGCTAAAAGAATATTGTAATGTACTTAAATAATCAAGTGAAATGATATCATGTAGAGCCCTGACCATAGATCCATCATCGTCAGCAGTTTGGTGATGGTGAAATAGGTTTTCCTACGAGAACTCCTGGAGGGCGTACTTTTGAGTATGTGGGGGTTATGGGCGTGAATATCCTTACGCCCTAATAGAGGAATTGATGTGAGATAAACATTAAATCTCTCAATCCTTCATTATATATATGTCGGGATGGATGTATCACTAATCTCCCGATGATGTTAATGTCGGATCGATGTGAGATAAATATAATCACTAGTACATAACCGACCTTTAGTGTTGGTTATTTAAGGCCTTTAGTTTCGGTTTCTAAGTGACACCTATGTGGGCACTGCTAAAATCCCAATTGTTACACGTCGGTTCCAAATCTGATGCCAAAACCCTTCGCGCGCCACCGAAAACGCGCCAGCAGGGGACTATAGGCTTCGGTTATTAGATAAGAAACTGACGCCATATACCTTCATGCCACAGAAAGGGCACCATCTTGGGCACTATCAGCGTCAGTTATTAGATAAGAAATTGACGTCATATCACTCCCAACACGACCGTGTGGGCCAGCACGACCGTGGTGTCTGGTCCGCTGCCACGGCCGTGTTGTCCAGCACAGCCATGGTGTTAAAGAAAATAGACGTCGGTTATGAGTAGAAACCGACACTGTAACCGACGCCATATCACTCCCAGCACGGCCGTGGTGTCTGGTCCGCTGCCACGGCTGTACTGGCCATCACGGCTGTGATGTTAAGGAAATAGATGTCGGTTACGAGTAGAAACCGACACTGTAACTATGTGGCATCGGTTTTATACAAATAACCGATGCCTATTTTTTGTTTTTTTTCTGTCATTCTGCAGACCTGCTGTATGGCTGGTCTCAGGATGAGAAACTTGCAGTTCAGTTATGAACAGTAGGTTTTACGACATCCATTGATATCAGCCAACAACAGGCCACAAACCTGCAAATTAACAACAAAAATATTCACACATTTAGCAATGCAACCTGCAGTTCCATTTGATTTTCACACATTTAGAAACATTCATGTAGCTAGCAATCTATTCCATTCATTTTCACATTCACACATGTAGAAACATTCATATAGCAACCAATAGTTTCATTCATTTTCACTCAGACACATGTAGAAACATCCAGACATGTAGAAACATTCACACATATATTATAATTCATAAATTCATTTACAAAATATCATTCTTTGGTCATTATTTGCTATCAACATCCCAATTATATTTTATAACCCCCACTACTTGTATGGTTGTTGCCCATTCTTCTCTTACTTCATTTAATTCTCTCGTCGTATAGGGAGCATGTACATCTGGTAAGGTCGTTCCTGTAGTGTGGTCAGTTTTAAACACCTGTAAAGAGAATGATGTATATATAATTAATGAGCTATAAATAAGATTGATATATTCCATATTATCTAATGAGACTATATAATACCTCAGCAATACAATCGATGTCCAGTGTGGCATATTTGATAATCATGTGCATAAATCACATCACATAGTATGCACATGCCCATCTGTTGTCTTTTCTAGCACACTATAAATTCAAACATACAAAATATTAAAAAATACAACAAATTAAGCATTGTTCACATAAATAATATATACATATATTTCAGTCGGGAACTTACTTTCACGTTCTTCCAAATTATTGGCTGGTTCTTTTTCGTGGGGACCTTTCCTCTAGCCTTTTTGAACTCATCAAAACCCCTGCATGTTAATGTAACACAATACATTGCATAATTAAATAGTAATGTAATAACATATGTTAACGGATATGAAAATGAAATATTTCTCACCGGAATAATGCCATTTTCATTATGTGTCCATATTTTGAATTCAATTTACTCCCCTTAGGATCTAGATAATAGACAGTGAACGTCTCGGGGACAATAACCAGTAACTCCCAATGCATACCACTAGAGGTAAAAAAGTTAAAAATTAATAACTCAAAATCCACAATAAAAATGTAATTTTCTTAAGTCCAAATTATAATAAGCAAAGTAAACTTACTCTACATTGAATGGAGCCATTATCACCGTCTTCTTATTTTGAGCAAAATTTGTAAAAGCCTCACAGCAGTATTGTTGAACTGACGGAGGGTCTTTAGCTACTAGACTAATCAAAGATGGAATCAAAAATCCTACATGTTCGAATGCAAAATCTACACATATCTTGTCTTAGTAGCTACAAAATATGTATTAATTACGCATGCATTAATAAATAAGAAACCAGATCACCAGATCCTACACAAGGTATATGGATGTATAAAGAATATCTCACCTTATCCATAGCTCTATCACAGATGTATTTAGCCAATCATATCGAAACAACTCCAAAATATCTTGTATAAATAGTTTGCTTTCGTATGATTGACATGCAGTACCTAAATTTATAGAAACAGTTATAGGGTAATTTATATCATGTTCGCCTAACCATATTGCCATACCCCTACAGTTAGGACCTAACGGGACAGGTAGGTCATGTGGAACACAACTGGGTAATGTAGGAGGTGGAAGTGGAGGCCTAGATGTTGTGGGTGTCTTCTTTTTAATGTATATATATATAATTTCAGATCAACTGACATCATATACACACACTAACAATTTAACGTAATGTAAATTTACCATACAGTTTCAGTAAAGAGGACATCCGCTTTTAGCCACAATATCACTCTGCCTTCTGCCTCACCAAGTGTTTCACAATCTGGGTGGGCATATGGCAATGGAAGATCCATCCACTTGGGGAATATATGTACCGGGCTCACATGAATCCAACCAGCTGGTACTGGAGACCCGTGAAACATTTCCCCTGGTAGGGATGGGTAAGCTGACGCCTCTGCAACGACATGTTCTTTACTTTTTAGATGGAATGGCTTCAACCCCTACAAAGTTTGTGTAAAGAATGTTATATACATATATACATATCATCTTTTTTTGAAACGACTACAATTTCATATATACATATCATCTTGAAAACATATCATCTTGAATTAAAAAACTAGTTACTATGTCATAAAAATACTTACAGCGGATGTGCTAGGTGGTGGGTCTACAGGATTACTCCCAACCTCTGCAGTAGAGTAGAGCCTGTAGTAGGAGACACCATAGGTACTGTCTGGTAAGTGGCAGTCTGAGATGTCTGCCACTTTTTCATTGCTTCTTCGAGTTTCCAATCAAATAGCTTATCTACCTATACATGGATAAAAGAAACATCAAATTCTAATTATTAAATTCTCTTTTATAGTAACATTATAAAGAAAGAATATGTTACCTCTTCTTGTGAAAGTCCTACTTTTGGGACATGTTTGCGCTGGGATGGCCCAAAAAAAGCTTTGATGCCCACACCAGCGCCTGCAGGCCTAACACATCCAGGATGCTCTGGGTTACCCAGAGCAACTGTCAATTCATCCCTTGTTCCCTCAGGGATGAACTTGTCTTGTTTCCTCAGCTCGTGCAGCTCCCGCTAATCGCCAAAACAAAAAAATTATAATTAAGTAAACACCACAAATAATCAATATTCGAACGATTGTTGTAAGAGTTGTATTTTACCATTTTTGCAGTCGCCTCAGCAGTTGCGGGCTTCATTATTTCTCCCTTCTTATTTTGCCTCCCAGCTATCCAGACATCATGGCGAGGTAGAGGTGTGCTACCTATAGTAGAGGACTCCTGAGTAGCAGCAGACTGAGTAGTAGCCTCAGACTGTAGTCTTTGGTGAATGCCTGCATACCCCTTTGGACCCATTGTGTGGTCATGCACATTCAGTGCACGCCTTGATTTTTGTGCCTCACTGAGGGCCTAGTTAGTATGCACATTAATTATTTGGTTAGTAACACTAAATGTTAATCTTGAATAGGTGAATACACCATATATTAATGAGATTGGGACGGACGCCTAATACCTTTAATTCATCAGTTTGTCTTGAAGCAACAAACGTGTCCCATTCTTCTTTGTCCAGGAAGTTCCATTGTTCAGTGGTTGTCTTCTTCCTCTTATCACCTTCTTTTATGTATTCTCGGGTGAGATTTGTCCTATAGTTCCTTAGGACTCTCCCATAGTGTTGCATCACGCATTTGCGATGCAGCTTTTCATCCAATTCAAATATACTCTACAAAATAGAATTGCTATTAACTAGTATCCAAAAAATTAGTAATCTACAAAATAGAATTGCAAATTAATAATAACTCACACATAAATCCTTCCATATTACGTCTTTCTTCTCCTTAGGAACTTTATGCCAAGAATCTATCTTACAACCGCAATGGCTACGAGTAACATACCCAAGATATGAAACAAACGAATTGTGATTCACACCAGATGCATTTCCTGCATTATCAAAATCTACAACAAGTTTGGGTCCATTGTCCTTTTGCGCTATTAACTTCTTCATCATAGTGATGCCCCTTCTCTTGTCAACTTTTTGGTGTTGCTGATCAAGTGCCTCAAGTGCTTCAGATGGTACATGTGCATCATCAACCTAAAATTTGACAAATAAACACATTTACAAGATATAACTATAAATGGACATATAGATATAAATATATGATATATTTTTAAAACTTACATTGTGAGGCGGCGCATTGATGTCTTCACCCTCACGGTAATCATCAGCACGGTCATCAGGAGAATGCTCAGCCATCTAAAAATTCACATTCACATTGTAAAGTTCACATTGTAAAGTAATTCAAATTGTAAAGCTCACATTGTAAAGTTCACATTATAAAGTAATTCACATTGTAAAATTCACATTGTAAAGTTCACATTCACATTGTAAAGTTCACATATTTAGAAAAATAAAACATATAAAAAAATATAAACATGCCTCTAATATTGCGATTTTTTTATCAATTAACAATCCTTCATTGTGATCTCCGCGCACATACAAGTCAACATTAGATTCAATATTTGTTGGTGTTGGCAACCCAATTGAGAATGGACTGGAGTCATCATACTTATCATAGTACTGTTCTTCATCTATAGGATCTTCAATGAACTGTCTTTTACCATGAAGAATAACCGACCATTTATCATTTGCAGGATCATCGATATAAAATACTTGTTTCACCTGTGATGCCAATATGAATGGTTCACCCTTCTCGCCAATCTTTTCAAAGTTTACTAAAGTGAAACTCAATTCATCCACTATAACTCCTTTGGTGTTATCAACCCAATTACATTTGAAGAGCAGAATTCTGAAATCTATGTAGTCAAACTCCCATATGTCTTCAATGACATCATAATATGACATTTTAGCTTCACGTGGACTCTTATCCTTTGTACTTGCAAAACACATATTCGATGCTTGAAGGGTGACCCCACTATTTTGGACGACACTTTTATCATCTTGGCGCTTTGTGTAATATGTGAATCCATTAATGTCATACCCTTCATAAGACATAAAAGTCAATTTTGGTTTAAAGGCGAGGCATTTGATAGTTTCAGTAATATCATCTTGTGTTTGAGATAGTTGATGTAAGACTTTATCTTCAAACCACTTAATAAATGTCTTGTTATGCTCTCTAGCAAGCCACATTGTATTGGCTCGAGGATATTGTCTCTTGATGAAATTGGTATGTTCCTCGATATAAACGCTCACTTCGTCCATGTTGTGTAAAATATACAAGTGACCTTGTTCCAACTGCTCACGGCTGATTACTTTCACACGTGATCCCAAAATTCCTTTGCCAAATTGCTCGTCAATATTCTTGTCATTATCAGGAGTGTCATTACCATTGAGAAAGTCATTGCAAAAATCCATAACCTCTCTCGCCACATAACCCTCAATAATACTCCCTTCAGGCCGATAACGGTTTCGAACATCACTTTTAAAAACGCTCATGTATCATTCAAAGGGATACATCCAATGCAAGAAAACTGGTCCCAACATTTTCACTTCCCTAGTCAAGTGGACAACAAGATGTACCATGATATCAAAGAACGACGGAGGAAAATACATCTCAAGCTGACATAGGGTAACAACCACTTCTCTTTGCAATTTATCGAGAGTATCAGGGTCAATAACTTTGTTGCACATAATGTTAAAAAAGAAACAAAGTCTGGTGATTGCAAACCTTACATGCTTCGGCAATATAGATCTAATTGCCACAGGCAATATTTGTTGCATTAGAGCCCTGGTCGGCGCTCCTAGGGTTTCCCTTCGGGCGACGCACGCAGGGTCCTCTCGCCACCGAGGCGGTTCTCTCTTGCAGGTTGCAGGGCTTCTCCGCGCCATGGCGGATGATCTTGCGGATCGATATGCGACACTCAGGGTGAGGGAGGAGGAGGAGACGGATGTTCTGGATCTGGAAGGGACGGCGGACGGAGAGAGCAGGGATCATCTTGACCTAGCTCTCGTGGGTCGATTGATGACACGCAGGCCCTATAATTTTCCCGCGTTGCAACGCACAATGACTAGTGCGTGGGCGCTGCGGCGTGAAGTGGGGTTCCGGCAGCTAGCAGCGAACCTATTCATCATCCAATTCACGCATTGGAAAGACAAAGAGAAGGTGGTCGACGAGGGACCATGGAACTTCGACAACCATCTTCTGGTGGTCAGGGACATCAAGCCAGACGACGTCCCGACGGCGCTGGAGATCAATCTAAGTTCCTTCTGGATTCGTCTCTACAACCTCCCGCTAGGGTTTCGGTCGAAGGGTGCGATCAGGGCAGTGGCGTCGAAGGTGGGTCGTGTCACGGCCGTCGACTTGCGCGATCTGGGCTGGGGGCCGTCGTGCCGCGCTCGGGTGGAGATTGACGTATCAAAACCAATAAGACAGAAGCAAAAAATACGGGATGGCGGCGGACGAATCGTGGACGTGGAAATCCGATATGAGAGGATGCCTTCCTTCTGCTATCTTTGCGGACTGATAGGACACTTCGAGAAGGATTGCACCGACGAGGGAGAAGACGAGGACGGGGCGCCACCGCGGCTGTGGGGGCCCTGGATTAAAGCATCACCTACTAAACGTTGGGCGACGACGTCGATGAAGGAAGAATTGTTGGGCAGATCGGGGAAGGAACTACGCTTCGTCCTGAAGCCAAAGCATGGAGGGCGTTCGCGAGCCAACAGTGTGGACACCAAGTCGTGTTATCGGGGCAAAGAGCAGACAATGGAGGAAGGGGAAGACGGTCGTGCACCGTCGGTGGAGGATCTCGAGCAGGTATTCACCAAACGGTCAGCTGAGATAGAAGCCAACGGAGGCGGATGGGCGGGAACAGGCGAGGATCAGACTGGGCAGCAGTTGACGGACAAACGGCACACTCAGCCTACGAGGGACGTGGGGCACAGCAGGTGGATGGAGGAGAACCGCGGAGATGAGGGTCTCGTTGCTCACACAGCTGCGACAGGGGCAGTCGGCACCACTCAAGGCACGTCTTCTGAGAGGCCAAGAGAGGAGGTTCGCGTTCGGACGCAGGGTCCAGGAGGGGGGGCGAAGACTTGCGGGCATGCCATGACTGAAGGTACGGAGCATGAAGGGGTTTCTATTCCTACGGGCACACCTGTTATTCTCGATGGCAATGGAGGGGGGGCTATGGGAACCTTGGGCGAGGAGGTAGAGAGTGGTGGAGAATCGGGGGGATGTTTTGCTCTTGGGACCAACTGTGTGGGAAGAGCAAGACCTGATATCCTCATGGGGGCGAAGGGTGGAAGGAAGAAGATAGGAAGGGGGAGGGGGAGAAGCCTGGGGAAGTTAGATAGGAGGGAAAAGAGTACGATAGTGGAGAGGGGAACGGGGACTGGAGGTGGTTATCACAAGATGGGGGGGAAAAGAAACAGAAGGGAAGAGGATGGTGTCCTCGAAGGGTTAGCTGTGGCAGAGGTGCACTGGGAAAAAAGAAGGAAGCAGGAGGGCCTGGGAGTTCCTACCACTCTTTCAGTAGCGGGTACTGGCGAGGACCAGACCCGTGAACAGCCATGAAAATCCTATGCTGGAACGTCCAGGGCTTGGGCAGCCCTGGGACGATTGACTCTCTGAGAAGGCGGTCTTGGAGAGAGTTGCCCGATATAGTCTTCGTCATGGAGACTATGTGCAGAGGGGGAGACCAGGAGGTGGTGAAGAGGAGATGTGGTTTTGACGCAGGGTTTTATGTGGACAGCAGAGGCAGGTCGGGGGGTTTGGGTTTATGGTGGAGAGGTGATGACGTGAGGATAAAGTCTTTCTCGGACCATCATATAGCAGCGGAGGTGGGTGTGGAAGGCAGTCCGGACTGTTTCTTTTTTGTGGGGATGTACGGGTGGGCGGCTACACAAGAGAGGCGACGTACGTGGGAGTTGATGGAGGAGGTATGTGCTCAGACTAGGGGTCCTATTCTGCTAGGAGGTGACTTCAATGAAATTCTTTCTCATGAAGAGAAGAAAGGAGGACAGCCGAGGAATGAATGGCAGATGAGCAACTTCAGGGAGGTAATTGACAATTGCCTTCTAACGGACTTGGGATCCACGGGGTGCAAATTTACTTGGAAGCGTGGCTTACATGAGGAGAATCTCATTCTGGAAAGGCTTGATCGTTTTTTGGCTGACAGGCAATGGTGCAAGAATTTTAATGTGAGACGGGTTAAGAATTTTCCTATTCTCAATTCGGACCATGGACAGATTCTTCTGTGGGCGGAAAGAGGAGGTACGGGCAGAGGTTCTTATGAGAAAAAATTCAGATTTGAAACCTTCTGGTTATCTTCCCCGGAATGCAAAGCGGTGGTGCAGCAGGCTTGGAACACCAATGCGGACTTGGGTTTAAAAGGTCAGATGGATAGCTGCGCTGAGAGTCTTTCTAAATGGGCAGATGGAAAGTACGGGAACATCAAGAAGAGACTGGCAGAGACGGAAAAAAAGCTTGTTAGCGCTCAAAATCGGCCACCTTCCGATGATATGTTGAAAGAATGTACAGAGATAGCACATGAGCTGCAGGAGTTACAGCACCTGGAGGAAAGCTACTGGTTGGCAAGGGCTAGGACCAATGAAATGAGAGACGGAGACAAGAATACAAAGTACTTCCACCACAAAGCAAGTCAACGGAAACGGCGCAACATGATTCAGGGTCTCTTCAAGGAGGATGGTAGCTGGCATACTGAACAAGATTCGATTGCTGAAATTATCTCTTCGTACTTCAACTCTCTCTTCGCCAGCTCGGCCCCATCCGGAATGGAGGAGTTCATTGTTGATATGCCGGGTGTTATTTCTGATGAGAAGTTCCCATGTCTCAACCAGGCACCGACAGAGATGGAGGTATGGCAGGCTCTTAACCAAATGCATCCCAATAAAGCTCCTAGTCCAGATGGGATGAAGGCTATTTTCTACCAGAAATTTTGGGAGGTGATCAAAGCCAGTCTGTTGTCTTTCATTAGCAGATGGTGGAAAGGGGAGGAGATTATGGAGGATATGAATGAGACTGATATTGTATTGATTCCCAAAACGAACAGCCCGGTTTGGATTTCTGAGTTTCGCCCCATAAGCCTTTGTAATGTCTCGTACAAAATCATCACAAAAGTGTTGGCGAATAGGATCAAGCCGCTGTTGAATGACATTATTTCTGAGAACCAAAGCGCCTTTGTGAAGGGGCGGATGATCACTGACAATGCTCTTATTGCCTATGAGTTGTTCAACACGATGAAGCACAAGAAGCGGGGGAGAGAAGGTTTGATGGCTCTCAAACTCGACATGAGCAAGGCATATGACCGGGTGGAATGGGCTTTTCTGGAGAAGGTTATGAGGAAGATGGGGTTCCCGGATGTTTGGAGGAATAAGGTGATGGAGTGTGTGTCCAGCGTATCCCACAAGATCATCGTCAATGGCAAAAGGAGAGGCACTGCAACCCCTACAAGAGGTCTTCGCCAAGGTGATCCCATCTCCCCCTATCTCTTTCTTTTTTGCGCTGAAGCTCTCTCTTTCTCTCTTTCCAAAGCAGCACAGGACAACAAAATCCATGGCACGAGAATTTGCAGGCAGGTGCCAAGGGTCACTCACCTTTTCTTTGCAGACGATAGTATTATTTTCACAAGGGCAACCTCAGAAGAATGCTCCGCTTTAGCTGAAATTTTCAGCCAATATGAGAGGGCATCTGGACAGAAAATTAACTATGAGAAGACGGAGGTTTCCTTTAGTGCAAATGTTTCTGTGGAGAGACGGGAACTGATCAAGGACCGACTGCAGGTTAGAGAGGTGGATAAGCATGAGAAGTATCTTGGACTCCCCACAGTCATTGGGAGATCTAAGAAAGTTGTTTTTGCTGCGATAAAGGATAGAGTGTGGAAGAAAGTTCAGGGGTGGAAGGAGAAGTTTCTCTCGAGGCCGGGGAAGGAGGTACTCATTAAGGCGGTTATCCAAGCCATCCCCACATATCTTATGAGTGTCTTCAAGATTCCGGATGGTTTGGTTGACGAGATCCAGGCGATGATGGCTCGGTTTTGGTGGGGGTCGACGGAAGGGGATAGGAAGATACACTGGATGAGTTGGGAGAGGCTATGCAAGCCCAAGGAGAGTGGAGGGATGGGCTTTAGAGATATGAATGTCTTCAACCAAGCCTTGCTAGCCAAACAGGGATGGAGATTGGCGGTCTATGGTGAGTCTTTGGCAGCCCGGATTTTGAAGGCAAAATACTACAGGTCCTCTTCTGTTTTGCATGCAAGAATGGGAGGTAGTCCTAGCTATACTTGGAGGAGCATTTGGGGGGCGCTGCAGCTGGTCAAGGAGGGAATGAGATGGAGAGTGGGAGATGGGAAGGACATTCACATATATAGGGATAGGTGGATCCCTCACTTGGGTGGCACGGTACATAGGTATTTGGTGAGTGGCCCGGAAGAGTACAACTGGGTGAGTGATTTGATTTGCCCAGTGACGAAAGGTTGGAGGAGGGAGGCGGTAGAAGAGTGCTTTCCCAGTCATCTTGCGAGGGTTGTCCTAAACATTCCACTTCCACGGTGGCCTATGGAGGATAGCCTTTTTTGGGACAAGGAAAGCAATGGGATTTTTTCGGTTAGGAGTGCTTACCAGCTCCTAAGGTCGGGGGAGGACATGTGGGAAGGGGAGCAAGAGGAAAGATGGAGAAGGCTGTGGAAAGAAAGATGGCCACCGAAATTAAAACATTTCATCTGGAGAGCTTTGAGAAATATCCTCCCTACTATGACGGAGCTACAGAGGAAGCAGGTGACTGCAGATGAGGGTTGTCACCACTGCGGGCAGTGTGAGGACTTGACGCACGTCCTGCTCCGGTGCGAGATAGCTAGGAGAATCTGGGCTATAGGTGAGTTCGACTGGTTGGGACAGATGGACCTTCATGACGTGGGGAGTTTTGTGGACAGCCTTCTGGGTGAGGGGAACGACAGGCGCAAAGAGGAGGGCGTGGCGCTTCTATGGGTTACGTGGACAGCAAGGAACAAATATGTCTTTGACGAGCATCCTCCTTTTCTCCCGGGCTTAGCAGCGAGCTTCATTGACATTGTTAGGAGATACACACAGTACCATGCAGCCGTCAGCAGAGGAAGCGACTCCCCGATCGATTCGGCTCCTTCTTCAGACAGTGTAGCTTGGCGGCACCCCCCATCAGGCTGCGTTAAAATCAACACGGATGCCTCCATCTCTCAGACGGGTGATGGTGGTTGTGGTGTAGCTATACGGGATGACCATGGACGCCTATTGTGGACTTTCCAGTGTCGTTTAGTACAGCCATACTCGGTGCTTAGTGCGGAGGGTGTGGCTGTCCTGAAAGGCATGCAGCATGCGCTTGGAAAAGGTTATACGGACGTCATTGTGGAGACGGATTGCCTTACTCTGGTTGCGGCTGTGAAGAAGGGAGATGGAGGACATGGTTATGAGCACTTCATTGTCAAGGACATCTCTGAGCTCTCTTCTCTTTTCTTGTCTTTCAATTTATGTTTTGTTAGGAGGCAAGGTAATAGGGTAGCTCATGCCTTGGCCTCACCCGCTTGTCATCTTGTTAACCCCATCTCTCGTGGAGAGGGGTTTGAGGATCAGATCCGTGCACTTGTTGTAAATGATTTGGTCACGTAATAAAATGGCAGGCGCCCTTTATCAAAAAAAAACCATGAGATTTAAGACCTATCAACTTCATATCTTTCATTGATACCAATCTACGAATGTTGGATGAGTAACCCTGTGGCACCTTAACATTTACCAAACATTCACAAAAAGCTTTCTTCTCCTTTCTAGACAATGTGTAACAAGCGGGAGGTAAGTATGTTCTCCGATTTTCCATTTCACAAAATTCTGTTAATTCTGACCTTATTCCCATTTCACGTAGGTCCGGTCTGGATTTTATCCCATCTTTAGTCTTACCTGGTATATTCAACAAAGTACCAATGACACTATCACAGACATTTTTCTCAACGTGCATGACATCGATATAATGCCTGACTGTCAAAGAACTCCAATAAGGAAGATCCCAAAATATTGACTTCTTCTTGAATAAAGATTTGTCACTCCGTGTGGCCATAGTACATTGTGATCTTTTACCAAATTCATTGACAAAGTCTTTTACTCTTTCATAAACAACCTCCCCAGGTATAGGTTTAGGTGCACTCCGTTCCTCATTCAATCCATTGAATGCTTTGCGCTTCCTACGATACGGATGGAATTTTGTAAGAAACCTTCGATGACCGAGATATACAGTCTTACTGCCATGTTTTAGTCTTGTTGAATCAGTGTTCTCTTAACATATAGGACACGCTTTAGCTCCTTTGACACTATATCCAAAAAAATTCCCATATGCTGGAAAGTCATTAATAGTGCAAAACAACATAGCATGCAAACGAAATGTCTCTCTTTGTGAAGCATCATAGGTCATCACACCTTCACCCCAGAGTTTCTTTAAGTCATCAATCAGAGGTTCAAGATAAACATCGATGTCATTTCCAAGTTGTTTAGGGCCCGATATCAACAACGACAACATTACGTACTTATTTTTAATACACAGCCAGGGAGGAAGATTGTATATAACAAGCATGACTGGCCAAGTTCTATGTTGGCTGCTCAATGTCCCGTACGGATTCATCCCATCTGTACAAAGCCCAAGTCTTAGATTCCTTACTTCTACACCAAATTTAGGGTACAATAGATCAATCTTCTTCCACTGTGGGGAATCAGACGCATGTCGTAGGATCCCATCATTATTTTTCTTAACATCTGCATGCCACGTCAAATTCTTCGCATCTATCGGATTGGCAAACAAGCGTTGAAACCGTGATATTATAGGTAGATACCACATCACCTTGGTAGGAGAACCAGTTTTGGACTCCCCCGAAGTCGTCAATTTATACCGTGACGCACCACATTTTGGACAATCTTTCAAATCCACATAGTCCTTTTGAAATAGTACACAATCATTTGGGCATGTGTGTATCTTCTTGGCATCCATTCCCATTGGGTACAACAATTTCTTTACCTGGTATGTTGAGATTGGCAGCTCGTTTCCTTCAGGAAGCATTTCTTTCAACAAAGACAACAATGACGTGAAACTTTTTTCACTCCATCTATTGTTAGCTTTCAGCTTATACAATCTCAACACAGCGCTAAGCTTCGTAAACTTAGTACAACATGTGTATAACGATATCTCAACATCATGCACAATGTTTCTGAAAATGGGAGGTGGATCGGTGTGCTCTACCCCACAACTATCCACCATCGCATCAACGATGTCTATTGGAACTGGTTCATTCACATCTACATCATCGTAGGCAATTTCTTCTTCCACACAAGCACTGCTATCGACATCCACTGGTTTCGGGTTTGAAATCTCTCCATGCCAGTGCCATTCTGTATAGCCTTGTATAATCCCGTTGCACATGACATGACTTTTGATTTCGTCACCAGTGTTGACTTTCAAGTTGTTACCGTAATGCCTACATGGACAGTAGAACCTATCTCCATGTTTTTTCCTATGTTCCTCAGCAAATCTAATAAACTGGTCAAGACCCAAAATAAACTCTGGGGTGCAGTGATTGCGAATGGACATCCATGATCTATCCATTCTATGATCAAAGAGAAATCAAATATACATTACAACAAGATTAGGGTCTAGGGTTAATAGATTAGAGTTTTTGCATGGTTAAAACTTTAGGCCAACAAATACATGTGTTGTCATTCTTATATATAATAAATGTGTACCACCTATCCCATTCTTGAACACCTAATCTCACTAGTAAGTGTATAATGTATATTGGGTTTTCAAGAAAATTTCGGCAGCATTTCCCTGTTGTTCTCTAAGTACATATGTACTTAGAGAACAAACGAGGAAATGCTGTCGAAATTTTCTTGAAAACCAAATACACATTATACACTTACATCCTAAGTGAGATTAGGTGTTCAAGAACAGTTCCAAACCGGGGACTATCCAAGATTTACTCCTAATGAGTATATCTTGGACGGGTTTCTAGGCCAAAAAATACATGTGATGTCATTCTTATATATAATAAATGTGTACCACCTATCCCATTCTTGAACACCTAATCTCACTAGTAAGTGTATAATGTGTATTGGGTTTTCGAGAAAATTTCGGCAGCATTTCCCTGTTGTTCTCTAAGGACATATGTACTTAGAGAATAAACGGGGAAATGCTACCAAAATTTTCTCGAAAATCCAATACACATTATACACTTACATCCTAAGTGAGATTAGGTGTTCAAGAACAGTCCCAAACCAGGGACTATCCAAGATTTACTCCTAATGAGTAAATCTTGGACGGGTTTCTAGGCCAACAAATGCATGTGCTGTCACATAATTAGGGGTCACATAATCAATTTAGAAATAGAAGACGCACATGTGAGTTAAGTTTGAGTCATCAATGTATCTTTAACACGCATGTTTCAAGGTTCAAAGCACATAATCAAATCAAATTAGGATGCTAGAATGGACAAGTTTGAATCTTATTTCAACATGCATCAAATTAGGATATTGAATTAGGTCAAGCATGAGGATTAGAAACTTAAATTAGGATATTGAATGTTCATCATCAAGATAATCATTACACACAAATTCAGGTATCCTATGGAGCAATATAGCACAAAATCATCAAAATAATCATTACACACATAATTGAGTAATATAGAACAAAATCAGCCACACCACGGCTGTGCTATACAGCACGGCCGTGCTACCACCATGACCGTGCTGCCCAGCACGGCCGTGCCAACATGCGATTTCACAACCTGGTAAAGAAGAGAAGGAAAAGGTACCAGGAGTAGCGAGTGGGAGAGAGGGCGGCGGCGGCGGCGGCGAGCGAGAGGGTGGGTGGCTAGAGCAGCAAGCAAAAGAAAGGCGGCGGCGATGAGCGGGTGACCACCAAGAGAAGAGACCTAGCAGGAAGCTGGCGGCGGAGAGGAGAGCACCGAAGCAGCTATCGGCGGGTGCGGCGGCGAGGAGAGGAGAGGAGCAACGACCGGCAGCAGCACCGAGCGACAGTGAGAAGAGAAGCAACGAGCGGCGACGAGCAAGAAATCGCCGGACCTAACTGAAGAATCAGGAATGAAACAGAGAAAGGGGAAGAGTCTCTTGCGCTGGTGCTGTTAAGTTAAACATAAGCGTCGGTTGGTTAAATGACCGACGCTAAAGCCTAACAGCGTTGATTTCCATAAAAACTGACGCAATAGGGGTGTAAAAAATTTTGGTGGGGATGGCGCGCGCACACTTATAATGTCGGTTATTATAAGACAACCGACGCCCATATTAGAACTTTTTGCGCAAATTTTATCTTCATTCCGCATCGGTTATTAGCTAAAACACCGACGTTGTATCTGATACTTTGGCGCAGTTTTTTTTTGCTCGAAAAAATTGGATTTTGCGGGCTACTTTAGGCGTCAGTTTCTGTTCTTCAACCGACACTGAATGAAAAGTGATACCTGTGTCTGGCTGGTCTTCAAATATAGACGTCGGATGTCCTTATTAACCGACGTTTAATGTGAGTAGCGTCGGTTTTACTAAAAAACTAACGCCTCTAAAAGTGACGTTGAAAGTTGTTTCTGTAGTAGTGAATATCTCTCAATTGCGAAGAGAGTACAACATGCCACTGTAACTCTAATAGTGAAGTTGCCAGTATACCCTGGAAAGCTATTTAGCAAAGACACAAGATGTCCTACATTTGGTCCTCACACTAACTGAGGAAGATGAGGTCATGGGAATCTGGCTCTTCTATTGACCTATGTATGGTAGCGATTTCGATTTCGCAATGATCAGTTGGAGTATGAGTGGTATACCTCATCTCCTCAGGGCTTAAGTATGTTTGAAAAATGTAATCATCCATGTAGCATATTTGCTTAGGGTTGAAATATGAGAATCAATGGTTGATGATACATTGTTTAGTATGTCTTAGTGGGATAAATACTATACATATTCTTCATATTCCTTAATGAATAAATGACATGCTGCTTTATCAATCAATAGCTGAAATGACTTGAATAGAAAATACTGCTCTAAATAGTATAGTCAATGTTTTAGCTGTTGTTGAATATTTATGATTCTTCTGCTTAGTTTTATTCTATTTTCTACAATAATAATGTTTCAGGCAGAGAGTTATATCTCTCGCTGGGACAATTTTCAATTATCTCACCCCCATGGGATTCCACTTTTTAGGTAGACGCCGAGGAAGAAGTAGAAACCCTACAGTGGGTGAAGAACAGCAGCAGCATCAACAAGGACAACAGTGAATCCTCAAGTGGAGACACTGGTTGTCATGTCCTATAAATAGAGAGTCCTATGTGTCGTCTCTGTACTCTCAGGTCCTAGGAGTCAGTAGTTAGTTTAATATTGATCTGAGATTTTGACTTGATGCCTCGAGATTTTTATACTGCCTATGTATAGCTTAACAGGGCAGTTGATGCTTGTAACTTTCGAGAAGGGGATGATACAGAGATGTACTGATGAATCGGAATGTAAATAACTTACTTTGGTTCTTTATGAAAGAGTTTTTTAGTTTACGGATCTCTTTGTAAAAAGTTTTAATTTTTAGTGATTTTCAGTAATTCCACTATTAACGATCACTTCCGCATTAGTTAATCTTATTTTTATGAGTTGGATGCCACAGAGTCCTTATCAACGACTCCTAGAATGATCTTCAGAAACTCAGAGGTATCGACTGTTTAAGTTGGTGGTACCGAGTTTGTGATGTTGATGCAGGCTGATTGCTAACCTCATTTTGGTGCCACCGACTGCAAAACTCAGTGGTACCAACTTGTGAAACCCTACACACTCCCAAAACGAGTCAAGGTACCATTTTTACATAAATTTAAACAAAGTGCCAACTAAAAATGAAAATTGTGCATAAGAACAAAGAGAATAAAGATTGGGTTGCCTCCCAACAAGCGTCATTATTTAACGTCCTAGACTAGACGGTCGATAGAGCAAGAATCTATGGAATGGTGCAAAGTTGCACCTCCTCTATCGGAGGCTCTACCTCACCTTCCAAATAGTGCTTTAATCTGGTCGTTTACAAGGAACGACCTGTTTCAATCTACAATATTCACAGCAACATGGGGGAAAACTTTTTGAATCACAAACGGTCCACTCCCTTTAGACCTTAGCTTACCCGGATGTAACCTAAGCCTAGAATTGAAAAGGAGGACTTTCTGACCCGGAAGTAACACCCTATTTGGAGTGTGTCTATCATGAATTTTCTTAGTCCTTTCCTTATATATCCTAGAGCTTTCATAGGCATCCATCCTAAGCTCATCTAATTCATTAAGCTCCAAAATCCTCTTTCTACCCGCTCCATCTATATTGAAATTCAGCTACTTCATGGCCCATTTAACCTTGTGCTTGAGCTCTATGGGTAGATGGCAAACACGGCCATAGACTAGCCTAAAAGGTTTTGTTCCTATTGGGGTTTTATAGGTTGTTCTGTAAGCCCAAATAGTATCATTTAACACCTGGCTCCAGTTTTTCCTATAGGTTGAGACTGTCCTTTCTAGGATTTTCTTCATCTCTCTATTAGACAGCTCAACCTGTCCTTGAGTCTATGGGTGATAAGGAGTTCCCACTCAATGCTCCTTCCCAAATTTTCTCAAAAGAGTACCAAATTGCCTATTAGTGAAATGGGAACCACCATCACTAATAATTAGGCGGGGGACACCGAACCTGCTGAAAATGTATTCTTTAACAAACATGCACACTACCTACACATCATTGGTGCGGGTAAGAATTGCTTCCACCCACTTAGACACATAATCAACTGCAAGTAATTTATATAAATTAGAATGAGACGACACAAATGGTCCCATGAAATCTATGCTCCAAAGATCAAAAACTTCAACTTCCTAAAACACATTCAAGGGCATCTCATGTCGCTTAGAGATATTACCTTCACGTTGACATGTGTCACAATGACGAACAAAGTTGTGAGCATCCTTAAACAAGGTAGGCCAATAAAACCCACTCTCTAAGACTTTAGCAGCAGTCCTAGAGCTCGCATGGTGTCCACATGTGGGTAGAGAATGATAATGTGACAAGATGCTCTCTACCTCACATTCAAATACACATCTTCTTAATAGCCCATCACTACATTGCTTAAGAAGAATTGGGTCATCCCAAATGTAAAACTTCAATGAGTGGAAAAATCATTTTTTCTCTTGATAGCCCCAATCTGCATGCAATTCCTTGCAAGCTAGGTAATTAACAATATCTGCAAACCAAGGATCTTCAGTTTTAATTGCAAATAATTTCTCATCTAAGAATTCATCAATAATGGGGATAGATATGTCTTTTTGATCCACCCTTTCCAACCTACATAAATGATCGGATACTACATTATCGACCCCTGTCTTATCTCTTTTCTCAATGTAAAACTCCTGAAGCAAAAGAATCCACCTAATGAATCTAGGTTTGGCATCTTTCTTTTATAACAAGTATTTAATGGCAGCATGGTCTGTCCAAACTATTACCTTAGCCCCAACTAGGTATTAGCAGAATTTCTCAAAAGCAAACACTACCACCAACAACTCTTTCTCGGTAGTGGTGTAAGTCAATTGTGTATCATTTAAGGTCTTTGATGCATAGTATATGATAATTGGAGTCTTGTCCTCATTGACCCAACACAGCTCCTATTGCATAATCTGATGCATCACACATCATCTCAAAGGGCAGGTTCTAGTCAGGAGCCTACACAATAGGTGCGAAAATCAATTTTTCTTTAAGAATTTCAAAATCTTTTACACATCGCTCATCAAAAGAAAACTCGACACCTTTTTCTAAAATCTCAGATAAAGGTTTAGTGATTTTTGAGAAATCTTTGATAAAACGGCGGTAAAATGTAGCATGTCCTAAAAAGCTCCTCACTCCTTTCACTGATGTGGCTGGAGATAGTGTGGAGATGACTTCAATCTTCACTGGATCCACTTCCATGCCCTTACCGAACACCTTGTATCTAAGGACGATCCCTTCACTTACCATCATGTGACACTTCTCCCAATTTAGAACTAGGTGAGTGTCCTCACATCTTTGTAGCACCCTGTCAAGGTTATATAGATAATCATTGAAAGATTCACCATACATGGAAAAATAATCCATAAAAACCTCTAAGAACTACTCTACCATGTCATAAAAATGGTGAGCATACAACATTGAAACGTAGAAGGGGTGTTAAAAACACCAAAAAGCATCCTTCAGTATGCGAACGTTCCATAAGGGAAGGTGAAAGTTGATTTCTCATGATCCTTAGGCTCGATAGAAGTCTGATTATACCCGGAATACCCGTCAAGAAAGCAAAAATGTGAACGTCCAACTAATCGTTCCAAGATCTGATCAATAAAGAGTAAATAGAAATGATCTTTAAGAATGACTATGTTCAATCGGTGATAATCTATGCACACTCTCCATCTTGTCACTAACCTAGTGGAAATCAATTCATTAACCTTATTAATAGTGACCATGATCCCCCTTTCTCAAGAACTACCAGAGTAGGACTAACCCACATTGAGTTAGAGATTTCATAGATTATACCTGCCGAAAATAGCTTGACAACTTCCTACTTTACCACCTCAGTCATGATTGGATTGAGATTCCTCTGAGGTTGGACGATTGCCTTGGCTCCTTCTTTGAGCCAGATCTTGTGTTGACACAAAGTTGGAGAGATCCCTTTTATGTCAGCTATGGACCATTCGAATGCAGCTCGGTGGTTTTCAACACGGTGAGTAACTTTTCTTCCTCCTCACTACTCAAAGAAGATGATATGATAACTAGGAGCTTTTCTTCAGAAGCTAAGAAGACATACTTCAGGTGCGGTGGTAATGGCTTTAGATCCAAGTCTGGTGGGCTCAATAGAAATGGGACCAATGGTAGTGGTGGTGGACTAAGGTCCTCAAAGCTCCTTGCATAATAGAAAGGTACTACCTTCAACATCAAAACACACTGCTCGAGGTGATGGCTACATATGTTGTCCTCCACTCTGTTCATCAAACATGCTTCTAAAGGTAGCTTGGGTGATGACTGTATCATAGAATCAGCTATGGCTTCTTCTTTAGCAGTAGGGTCATAGTCATCTCCCTCATCGTCCGAGTAGCACATTTCTTGATCTCAAACATGTCATCTTGGATTCCCATAGTCAGTCGTCATCTTCCCATCTCAAGTATCATATCTGTTGTAGCTTGAAACGATCTTCCAAGTAGAAGCCCATTGCCATGATCATCTTGCATTTCCATCACAACAAAATCTACCAGAAAAATGAACCTATCCACTTTCACCAGAACATCCTCGCATATACCGTATGGATTAACTACGGAATTGTCTTATAACTGAATTATCATGCTACTCTTCCTGGATTCTTTGAGTAATCTTCTTGAAGGTAGATAGGGGTATCAAAATTTATACTTTCCCCTGAATCACATAGAGCCTCTCCAAATTTTGTCTATCTTATGAAGCATGTGATATTAAAACATCCTGGATCCTGCCTTTTTGGAGGTAGTGTCCCCAAGATGAAGGAACTAACCTTTTCTCAAAACCACTACATCAGATTTTGGTATCTTTCTCTTCTTTGTAATTATGTCCTTCAAAAACTTCCCATAAGATGGTATCTGCTCAATGATGTCTATTAAAGGAATGCTCGCAGATAACTTCCAAAAATTGTCTAGAAATTTCTTGAACTGTCAGTACATCTTGGTTGCTTTTAGACTATTAGGAAAGGGCACCAGAACTATGGGTTCCTACTGGTGAGGTGGAATGTAAGCCTGAGTTTTATTACCCCCAACCTCATCAACTTGCTCCTCTTCCATCTTCTCCTGTACTACCATGTCTGGTTCTTCTACATCCACTAGTGTAGTTTGAGTTATAGCTTCTTCAGTAACGGGCTCGTGTGATGTGCCATTAAGTAGTTTCTTGCCACTACATAGTAGCATAGTCTTCACATGTTGGTTCCCAGAAGGTACATTGGTGTTCGCGGGAAATCCTTGTTGAGTTGGTTGCTTCAATGCACTAACATCTTCCTCTATCTGAGAGATCTGTGTCTCAATGTTGTGAATATGTGCCCCTTGATTTTGAAGATCCCTTTGGGTTTGTGCAATATGCAGCTCATTCTGGCTTAATAGCTTACCCAACATTTCTTCAATCTTGTTAATTTTTTGTTGCTCTGGTTGATACTATGCTTGGCCATACTGTTGTTTCTTTGGATGTTGTTGTTGCGCCTGAGATGGATCCTGTTGCAAGTCGTTAGGGTCCTTCCAAGAAAAATTCAGGTCTTTCCTCCAAGAATAGTCATTGTTCTTGTATTGCCCCTGACGCATGTATTTGCACTCTTCTTCTTCTTCCTTAGTAGGAACTATGTCTATAGCACATAGCTTCTTAGCAATGAGATCTAACTTCTCGTTCAATGTAGATATCACCTTCGATTCACAGACACTCTTGATGGTTGTCGGCAATGCTCTTTCTTCTCCCCATGATTGGTTTATAGACATATTCTTGAGGATTTCATGGCAACGAGCGGGCTTGTTTTTGAGGAAGAAACCTCCTCCTACACTATCAATAGTTTTTCTCTACCCTTTATGTAAGCCATAATAGAAAATATTGTCTTTCCCCTGGAGATCGATGCCATGATGAGACACTTTTCTCAGCATATTCTAAAATCTTTCCCATGCCTCTGAGTATGACTCATCTACTTGTTGTCTGAACTTGTTAATCATCTTCACTAAATAATTCATCTTTTGCAAAGGATAGTAGTGCTCAAAGAAAACATCTATCATCTGGTCCCATGTTTCAATGATTTCAACATCCAGATTGTTGAACCATGACTTTGCACTGTCTACCAGTGATGATGAGAACAACTTAAGGTATATTGTAGTCACTGGGACCCTATCTATTTTGACCATGTCACAGTTCTCTATGAAATTGTTGATGTGTGTCATTGGATCTTCAAAAGGATGGCCATGAAATGCTTGAGATTTTACTAAGGCCACAAGTCCAGGATCTATTTTGTAGATTCCCATATTGATGTCTTGCCTTTTGACGGGCCCTTTCTGAGTCGTAGCTGACGAAGCCTTTATCCTTTCCCATACAATAATTTCTTCCTCTCCCTCCATTTCTATTGTCTCTGGTTCTTCTGGCGTAGCAGGTCTCTTAGGTGGAGGTGTCGGTGGAGGGGTTTGGTTAAACCTATCCACAGATTTGTCACACTCCCTTTCTCCTTGTAAGAGCTCTGCTTGTCCAAAGCCTGGTGAGGATAGTTCTTCATATTATGTGGCTCTGGTACACACCAAGCACTAGTTTCCTTAAAATATAAGAAAGTTGGTATCAATGCAATAAGTATAAAATGTATTAAGAAAAATCTTATGATCCAGCTCAATGAATTTTAAGTAAAAAAACCCGGCCAGTGTAGCCCGGGCGGTCAAGCCAGTGCGGCCCTCACGAAGGGTCGCTGGTTCGAATCCGCTCGGGTCAGCTGTATTTACCAACCTCTTGGGTCATCCGGGCTCTGACACCTGTTTGGAGAGGGGGTGGGCTTCGGACCATGCAGATCCAAAAAAAAATTAAGTAAAAAATATGTTAAAATGAAAAAGAAAAAAAATTGGCCTAGAGTGACCGACCATAGCACTCGTAGTGCTGGATGCTGTCGCTTCCCCAGCAACGGTGCCAAAAACTTGACATGGGTTTACCGTGTGTAGTACACAAGCAAACATATTATAAGGCCTTGTGAGGCCCGAGTCAAACTCAAGAAAGTGTTTATGCAGTAGACTACTACTAACTACGATCAAATCAGCTAAGTCGGTTGTAATCGGTTGAATGGGGTTGAACAAAAGAACAATAGTAGAAATAAAGCAAATTAAATGTGGAATTAATCATAGATGGGGTGAATTTCTTAGGATAGTGGTTTCACCACAGACAACACTAATAATCGAGCTTGGACACACTAACACCTATTATCTCAATCCTTGGATAAGGAGCCTGTAGCCAGAATTACATGCTTTCGCAGTGTAATTTACTACCTAATTTAATGCCAATCCCACTTCCATAGTTATTGGTTGATTAGTTAGATGTTTTACGATCACTCTCTGGGTTTCTCTCGTTTCTACTCCACTTTTCTAAAGGGCACAGTACATGGGTAAATCTACTCTCGCTGACCCTTAATCTCTCTCCTGAGATAACTAAGCGACTATCAATCTGCTCATGGTGATCATGCACAAGTAGAACATGAAGCTTTCCTATTGGGGAGTCAATTTGGTATTGATTCTTACAATTGTACTGGATTCAATATCAAACTAGCGACCCCACATAAAATCAAAGGAATGTGGTGGATAGGTACACCATGTGAAAAGAAAGTAATCATGTATGATATTTTGTGGACCATAGGTGGTCTATCAGTTGTGCTTGTTCCATAAAGGTACTACTATGTTACTTTAATTAATATTGGGTTTTTAAGCTTCACTTCAAGTAATTTCTTGTCATCTCTTTTCTGGATGCTCAAGCAATGCATGTCCATTATATACAACTTTTGTTCTGTCATGTATATTAAACAAGATAGTCATTTGCTTTTTTATTATTGTCTTACTTTAATTGTTAGTTATTTACATGACTAATATTTGTTTTCTTTTCATGTTAAATTTGTGTTAAAACAATCCCCACTCTAAAATGGTCACCTCTTTAAATGAACGAATGTAGGGAGTCTGGCCATATGTGATTGAACACTATGTAGATGATGGTGATGTTTCTACTTTACTATCTAGTTTGTTCAATGTTCCCATGGTTCTCAATGGTCATTCTCTTGGGAGGAACAAATTGGAGTAGCTCCTGCAACAAAGGGAGGCAGTCAAAAGAGGACACCAATGTAACATACATGATCGTGAGGCATATAGAGGCTGAAGATCTGTCATTGGATGCTTTTGAGCTTGTGATTATGAGTAGAATATAAGAGATCGAGGACCAATGGTGTCTTTATATATGATGGTTTTAATATCAATATTATTGAGAGTTAGATCACTACGTAGAGTGAAACTTTGAGAATGATGTAAATTGATATTCTCATGGGGTCAATGTATACATATATCTTTTTTCCATGCATGTTGTATAACACTGGTAAGGTTAATAATCTCCTCATGTGTACTCATTGTTCTAATACAAAAAGTATAGTTATTAACATTATAAGCACAAATTGATCAAGATCAACATCGGTTTTTCTTCTAATAAAAAAAATATTTTTTTATTGTCAAGCTACTGATACATAATTCAACCACATATTTATGTACAGTACATGTTATTCACTAAATATTTAACTACACTTAAAATTGTAGTAAATGTCATTTTTGTCTACATATGAACTACATATACAATTATAGTAAATGTCATTTCCCCCTACATATTGTCTCTAAATGTACAATTGTAGTTATATGCTTAGTTACAATTACAACTACATTTATATGTATAAAGTCATTTCTAGCTACCTTTAGGAATACATATGTAATTTTATCTTAATGATTATCGAACTACATCTTTGAAAAATGTAGCAAAAATAATTAGCTAAACGAGCATTAGCTACATATTTTATATGTAAGGATAAATATGCAAAGCTTAGTTGCAAAAAGTGGGTTTTTGCTATAATTATTTTTTGTAGTGTAAGAGTAGTGTCAACATATATTATGGACACTCCATTCGCAGTAGCATCATAGTAAGAGTTTTCTTTAAATCATCATTGTTCTATATGAACTCCAAAAGGAGCATCCATATATGAATATTCAATGAAACTTTTTTTGTCTCATGTGCATGCTACAAGTGAATGAAACATGACCTCCAATGGTAACAATAATTATTATTTATTTGATACTACTAATGAAGTAATGAATTTGTCTTACTAATCAAAATCATTCCATTATTTATTTCTTCAAAATATTTTGTCTGATTAAATGTGAGATAAGAAATCCTTGCATTCTCATTAATTGTACTCCTCACATGTGTTTTCTCCCCTTTCCCTATTTTTTTTGTCTTAGTTCACTCTCTTTAGCATCAAATATGTCGCCACTGCTCGACAAACTATTTTTTGACAGATACCCCACCCTAGTCTCTTCTTCACCTATCCACATATTCTCTTCCTTGTAGTGTCTTTTTTATCTCTCCTTGCGTCAATTCTTATTTACGTATCTCCTTCTTCTGCATAACCAACATGGATTCTCCATGAAAATAATTTGTTTCAAAATAGGGATGCTTTTATTTTCTAACACAAATCAATAACCACATAAGATTCAAACACATTTTCTGATCTACTTGAGGAATATGACATCAATTCATGCTATCTATTTATAATCTTTGTCGAAATTTGAAATTCTTATTTGATAATTTGCATATACTTTGTATTAATCATAAATCCCTATTTTATTTTTTTCATGTTATAATATCATTTCTAGTATAAAATGAATAGTTGTTGTATTTCATGTGTATGTGACATGTGATTTTTACTAGTGATATGAATGCTCAAACATATATTGAAATGGGAGGCATGTAATGGGAGATCCATCTTTCATTGGAAACCCCTTAGGATAACGAGATAAGTACTATAAAGTGTAATGGAGAGGTTGAGCTAGGAAATTTACTTTGTTAAGCTGAATATTAGTGAGGGGTTTTCCATGCTATAGTTTTTTTAATTTAAGGCATGTAATATGATGTCCTGACATTGTTATACTTAGATAGATACTTTGATGACTTGTCTCGCTACAATGTGATTGTGAAATGAAAACATTCTCTGAATGTTTTAGGTTACAAAGCTGGAGATTGTATTGAACCTTGAGAGTGATCTCAAAAAGAAATATTAACATAGATATTTAGTTACTAGTTATTTGATCCATGTAGTGGTGCTAGATAAAAATCTCTTTAGTTTCTATGAACCATCCATGTAATGTACAAGAATGTATTCATGTCAAACGTTCATCCTTGTATGTATTTCATTATTGTGGTGTTAAATATACATAATTGTACTTCAATATGTTGTTGGATGAAGAGCAGAGGGCTGAGAAATAGTTGTTGCGATTCGAGAAGGCTCAAGAGGTCTACTACTGGCAGAGAAGCAGAACTCGATGGATTAAAGATGGATATAGGAACTCAAAAATCTACCATGCAGCAGTAAAAAGAAACAATATGCGGGACCATATACATAACCTTATTGATAGTGAGGGGAATCTTATCAATGAGGAGGAGAAGATGGCAGACTTGGCTATGAATTTCTTTTCTGCCCTATATAATCATGAGGATGATGGCGCACAACCCCATTCTCCCCTACAAAATAGAGTCACAAGTGAGATGAATAGAAATCTGTTGAGATTAGCTGATGATGAAGAGATCAAAAAATTGCATTTTCCATACGAACTTCAAAGGCGTCGGTGCCTGACGACTTTAATGCCAAATTCTTTCAGACTGGGTGGTCGATTGTGGGACATGATATTTGTAGAGATGTATGTTGGTTCCTTGTGGGTGGAAGAATGATTAGACAAGTTAACCATGCTTTTACTAGACTTATCCCAAAGAAGACGAACCCTTTTGAAATCTCTGACTTCCGACCCATTGTATGTTGCACGGACCTGTATAAGATCATTAGTAAAGTTTAGGCAAACAGGTTCAAGGCGATCCTACCAAAAATCGTCTCACCCAACCAAGCTGCATTTGTGGAAGGAAGATCAATCTCCGATAATACTCTTCTTGCTAAAGAATTTTTGGTTGATTTTAGTGTGAAGAATTCCACAAAGAAAGCTTGTATCAAAGTCGCATTTCAAAAGCATATGATTAGGTTAGATGGTCGACACTATGGAGTTCCATGAATGCCTTAGATTTCTCTCAGAGATGGATTGAGATCATCAAGCAGTGTGTTCAAACCACTTCTTTCTTGATGCTGATCAATGGGGTACCACATGGTCTATTCAGAGCCTCCAATGGCCTTCGGCAAGGCGATCCTCTCTCTCCTCTCCTCTTCACTCTTGTCATGGAGAACCTCACTTATTTGGCGAAGATTGCAAAAGATGAGGGACATATCAAAGCTTTCAAAGTCAAGGGTATTAAGGTTGAAACCCACATTGTAAAGAGTGTGAGATCACCTCCTTACTAAAATATGGTAAAAAAACATATTGGAAAGCAACGGAGTTAAAATTTCTGACTAAATCAATTTCATGAAAGATTGTACAAAAATGCATCAACAATCTCCCTTTTAGGGTTACATCAACATACATAAACTAGGATCTAGATAGAGGGAAATCTAACTACCACAGTCTTATCTCCAAGCAACAACTCCATCAACTAAGTCCATGCCAAAGCTAAGATCTTCAGGTCTTATCCATCAACTTGCTCATCACCTGGATGGTTGGGAAGGCACCCAGCAAAAGGGAAAGGAAGAAAAATTATTTGTCACGAAACTATTCGAGGATAACAATATAAGCAAAACATGTAAAAATAGGCTATCACTCATCATAAGATGAAGATAACAAGAAAATGAGGCCATATATAAAAGAAGCTTTCAATAGATGCTTGCCATAAACAAAGTATAATCAAA
Organism: Alisma plantago-aquatica; assembly: GCA_963693085.1. Lineage (NCBI taxonomy): Eukaryota > Viridiplantae > Streptophyta > Magnoliopsida > Alismatales > Alismataceae > Alisma > Alisma plantago-aquatica. The sequence goes on from OY856412.1 coordinate 216,828,200, forward strand.
GAATTGCATGCATGATTAATATTGACTACCTTAATTAAGTAGGGTTGAGGCACCTACTGGACCTTCAACCAAAGGGTGAGGGGAGAATAACACATTCCCAGTCACCTACACATATTTCATATGTGGGGAGAATAAAACATTCCCCAGGGGAGAAATAACACATTCCCCAACTATGGGTGGTTGTACATAAGTACCGCTACTATAGCTAGTTAGTCTAATAAAACCATCATGCTATAATCAATGGAAACTAATAGCATCAACCAAATAGAGCATAGAAGTGGGGTACCAAGACCCAAGAACAATAATCCAAAACCAATTATGAGGTAGGAATAGCAAAAGAATCATGAGCATAGGATATAGGGTTCAAATAAACCTCATTGTGAAAAAAGTAGGACAAGGCACAAATATTTCCCAAATTAAGTTGTAAATGTACATACCTTATTCTTTAGAGTCTTAGAAACTACTTTTCACATCTTTTAAACAAGATCAGAGTCTACTTGCCCTAATATGATAACCATGATCATGCATTAGAATAGTAGTCATTCATTAAAGATCCAAAACCACATAACTACTAACTTTTTCCACAAACCATCGAATCAGACTCTGAAATCATCACTACTATTTTAGTTAGGTTCTTCTGATCAAAATAACATATAGCTTTATACGTTTTCGAGATATAGACTTTTAGGGCTATTTTTGATGATTTTTAGTTAATTAAATCATCCTCAAAATAACGTTTGCGAAAACCTCAGAATCAAGCGTCAAAATTATTTTTATTTGATAGCATATATTTTCTGATTCTAAAATATATTTTATTTTTATTTTTGGATGCACAATTTAAGAGATATTAATTTTTGAATTCTGACCAATCATATGGTGCCACGTATGTACCTCATCTCAACAGAGAGAGCGAGAAACAAAGGAGGTGGGGCTGGGTCCGCCACTTGGCCCAATGGGCGATGGCCAAATAGGTGGCCCACCCTCACTGGTTGCCTGCATGGCCAGGGTCAAAGTCGAGTCAAAGAGAGAAATCAAACGAAGCGAAAGACACTTCTACCCTTGCACCAAAACAAGGAGGAGAAGAGATGATCGGAGGGAAAAATAGTAAAATGAGGTCAGGTTATCCCTGGCTCGGGAGAAAATTGGGCGAAAGCACTATACTTAATCAAAATCGACGTTTAGATATGTTAAAGAAAGCCAAGAAGATTGCTAACCTGATCGTGTTGTCGATTTGCACGAAGGTGGAGAGAAGAGGGAAGGAGAGGCGTCGCAAGCTCTGACCCTTCGGCCGCCGTTGGGGGGTCAAGACACAATGGAACTCGAAATTAATGGGTGTATTGTGTTGCAAAGACGATGGTGATTGTGATGCCCCGATCCCCGTGTCATCTCTTATGACCCCGAAGACCAGAGAGTCAACATTGGTAAACCACCCTTAACTTTTTCTTTTCGTAATCACTTAAAATTAACTTAAAGGAAAATCTTATAACTTAGAATAAAGTGAAATCTTACTAAACTGTGGAAGCAACTATTATTTACATTACTGGGTAGGTAAAGCAGATTTACACAAATATATTACATTTTTCATGTGGAATATAAAGCACAACAGATAACTTAAAACAAATCTACATGTTACATTACATTCTCTCTCTACCACACCACATGCCCCAAGGACCGAGGGGAAAGAACTAAGAGACCTCTATTCTAACTATGAACTACCTTCTAAGAGCTTGGATGATAAAATCCTTCAGCTTCCTCGTGCTGACGCTGACCTGAAAAAATTTTCAGTAGGTTGGTGAGCTACTGGCTCAATGAATAGAATTTCACTCAACCATTGTAGTTAACTCATTTATGTTTATTAACTAAAATAAAATGCAAGAATTACTACACTGAGCAGATCTAACAATTATAATTAAATACCATAGGGAATGTAAATAATACATTTAAAGAACAACTGTGTAAAACTGTACCCTAATCTTTCTTAACATTTCTTACTTATGAGAAAAACTATGTAAACCTATATGAATATATTTTAGCTTATGTCCTGATACTCTACATATAAAGACTCATAACGAACTATGATCTCACCGTACAAGACTTAGCTGACACACCCAGGAATGCTAAGCTTGACTACGTCACTGGTCTGCAATAGGAAAATGGCTCTCTGGCCTCGGCACACCTATTATGCCGTAAAACCTAGACTCCTCCTCTAACATGAGCACACAGGCGGAGAGTCAAGCCACCTATTGGTTTTACTATACTCTAGTGCCACTAGGATCTCTGGTTAATATTGGACACTACATTCTGTATTTTAAGGAGACTTCCACTAGGAATTTGTCCCCCGTACCACCTGTTAGTATGTTCCGACCCCCATATACTGGACACTGCTAGGGTTAGGTCATTTCATCCCTACGGCGTAGACTTCTCATAGGGAATCTACGGTGTTCAGGGCTCCTAAATTTATTATTTTAATATTCTTGAAAAGCTCTTACTATATTGTATCTTTCTATTATATATTCTTGACTGTGGTATCTCTAGGGTACCGAGTCTATTCATCTGAAGCTTATAAATACAGCATGTACTTTCTTACTTAACTTGACATAGCAGTATATTTAACAACATTGTAATATACTGAAATTTCAACTGGTTATGCAGGCAGGCATACTGAAATACTTAAATATACAGAGTACATGTCAACTGGCAGTGATATTTACTCAAATCATGCAATAAAACTACTAATTATACTGATCAGGACTAGCATAAGAACAATCATTATTAACAACTGTGAAATTACTCGTATTTTTTCTCGGAAAATGTACAAATCAACTTTAACCCTTGGGCGTGTGCCCTATTAATTGATTAGAGACTAAATACATAGCTGGATTATCATCATCACTCGTTGTGATGAAACTTCAGCGCTTGTTTTTGAAATTCGAGCCAACAGCATTAGCCCTGGAATTAATCTAATTGTACTGGAAACAAGCAGGTTAGCTTCAACCATGCAACCGGGCGCTGCAGCTGGGACTGCAGCTGGGATTATATGTTCGAATCATGCAAGTCTAACAGTGAAACCGTGCGTTTCCCTTTATCCCTTGAGATCGTGCATATGAATTTAGATAAAATGTACAGCTGACTTCTTCCAAATCGTACGCAAGGAAAACCAAAACGTGAGCTACTGGCAAGCAACTTCCTTACAAGAAAACAACAGATGCAATCGAAATTCCATTTTTTTGTTGAATTCGAATCAGCGACGGGTGAATTTCCCAAAATCCAAAGACCCTTTGAAAGTAAACGCCATCTGAATCCACTGCACTACGTTCACATGTTAATGAGTTTGTATTATAACCGTAATATAAACACATCGTTTGCACATTTGTTGGAAAAATAAAACACATATGTGCGCATGGGGTATCGAACCCGTGACCTCATCCAAGGGAGAAGCTCCACTAGCCACTGAACCAACTCTAAACTTGGTGTTGTATACACATTGTAATTATATATATTCTTATACCATATCATAGACATATGTATATATACATATATATACTAAAATTTTATTTTTTTTGGGGGGGCCATGGCCCATGCTTGCCCCCCCCCGACTCTGCCCCTGTCTACGCTCCCACAAGTTGAGGAAGAGAGAGCTCGGCTAGGTGTTGGTCGTGGCTAGGGGCTGCAGAATCGAGTCTAGGCATGAAGGCCGGAATCAAGGGCAACGATTCGGGGTATTGTTCGCACCTGAAGGGCCCCTAGCCGTGCTGGCGGCGGCGCCGCACCTATTTCTGGTCGGGGCGCTGTCCTAGCTGGTCGGGGCGCCACGTTTGGGTGAAGATGAGGAGGAAATAAGGAAGGAGAAGAAGAAAGGAGGTCGGCGCCAAGGTAGGTCAGCTCAAGGAGCCCTAATCGGCCCCCGCTCATCTCCCTCTACTGGTCGGGCAGGCGCTGCCCAAGTGGTGCCTTGCACCGATCAGGGGAAGGGGATAAGGGATAAAAGGGGTTATTAACCAAATAAATGGGTAAATTGCAATTTCAACCCAAAAACTTCAAACTTTCATAATTTTCTCTCTGTAAGTCCGAATTACGCAATTTTTTTTCATTCTTTTAAGCACGAGATTCTCTACCTTCTCAAGGCATAAAAACACAATAACTAAACCATCTTAGCTAGGTTAATCATCTTAGGTAATTAACTTAATGATTAATACTGCAGTTAACATTAATTACATCAGATGAATCAATCTCGACTAATGGTTCACATCTTAGCTTATCTTGATTAACCATGATGTTTAACAAGGTATTTAGCACTAATCAAGGTACTTCACGCTAATTGAGGTACTTACTAACTAACCTCAATGTGGGTTGTAACAGTGATGCTAAGGGTACAAGTATTTATAGATGATGAGATGTGGTTCAGGGTTCGTGTAAGTGTGGTGAGAGAAAAAGTTTCGGTCGGTTTGGAAAAGCTTGGATAATCGATGAAAACATGAAAAACTTGGGATAATGTTGTGTGAAATCTTGCAAGGAAGCCAACTAGCCTAAGAACTCGTGATTTGGTTGAGAAATGAGTGAGATAATGCCAAACGAAAAATCGCAAAATATTTCAAAAATTACAATTCACACGGCTAGAGGTAGGGGATGACTCGGACATTTAATACAACATTCCAACTTTGGTCTTTTGATGTATTTAATGTATAAAACTTTCTATAATTATTTGAGGGTGTAAACAAAGTCCAAATAAACTCAAATTTGGTAGTTTAACTAATTTTGGGGGTGAGGAATCCAAATTTAAAATTAGATTTGCCTTTCGAGAAAGTTAGATTAGTCAATTAAGCTAATTACTATTTTCTCTTTCTTCTCTCATTAATTACTCTAGGATTCTCCAAAAATAATAAAACTTCACATATAAGTCATATTAAGTGTGGTGGATACGAATTTACCATTATTTTCATTTGTTGGTCTTGTTTATTATTTTAATTAATGATTTTAAGGTTTTACATATTGTCTCTCTCCTAAATTTATCTTCTCATCAAATATTTTCCAAATTGAGTCAAAATTTATACAAAGATATATTTTAACATGTAGAACACGAATTCGTCATTATTTTATTTTTTTCAAGAGTTTTATTATTCTATTTAATATGTTTAAATTTTATCACTTATTTTATATTTTTTTTTATTAGAGGCATCTAGAAACTTTCTAAAAATGTAAACCTTGGCATATAAGAAATAATAAACGTGTGGAACAAAATTTTGGTATTAATTAATTGTTTCAACATATATTTCATATTTTTGGTCTTTAAGTCATTTTCTCTCTCCTAAATAAAATAAAATATTTAACATTGACCAAATTAAATACAAATTCACACATAGACTCACGTTGATATGTAGATTACAACTTTATAGTTAGTTTTCCAATTTGAGGATGTTAGATATTTTATTTCACCTTATTGGCTTATTTCCTATTTTCTTTTAATAAAGACTTTAATATATGCATTTATCTTCCAAATTAGGTGATACTTGACCCTTAAGTTTCTTTTAGGTCAAGAAAATGAGATCGTGACCCAAATTATCTTTGTGGGTTTCTATTTAGGATTTTTAGAACAATATATTCCTCATTATCTTCTTTTATCCAAAATATCCCATATTATCCCCAATTATTGCATTTATCATCTCCTTTATGTATATTTTGGGATTTCTTTTCTTTTTCATACTCTAAAAGATACTAGAAAGTTCTAGCACGAATTTCTCTATTCTTTTTATCACCAAAGTGGAGATTTTACATATTAGACCCATTACTAAGCTTCCACTGAGGTATTTATGCATAAACCCAAATATTGGTGAAAAAGGTGAACAAATGTTCATTATACCATCATATTCTCCACAAATTAAATAGAAAAGCTAGAGAGGATAGTAATGAAAGGAAAAGATTGGAAAGAGGACCAAAAGGCAAAAAGTCCATAATTATGTATGTTACAACACTCCACCCCTTAAAGAAGATTTCATCCCCGAAATCACTAGCAGTTAGGGAAGGGTGAGTGTGCAACCTCACAACACAAAACTTTAGGTTGTTCCTCCAACCATACAACTTCCACCAAAACTTATACTTCAACTAAACCTAAGGGTTCAGAAACTTCACATATAGCTCATCATAGGTTGGGTTCTCAAGGATCACCTAGGGTTCCACTATTGAGATATTCTTTTTAGGAGATTTAACATTATTTACATCTTTAGATCATTAACATCACATTCATTATGATATCACATTATCATCATTATTTAATTATGTCATGTCATATTCACTTTATTACCAAGGGAGTTATATTTCATTATCATCCATGAAACATTATATATATAATCATTTTTTGTACAAAGAATTTTAGCACAATTAGGGGTTACTCAATTATATTAACATACATTATTATATTGAATCATTGTCCTTAATAATTCGAACTTAAACTTCATTATCCTCATATTATCACTTTATTAAGTTATAAAAATTATTTTACATGAAAGAGGACATTCTATCCAATTTGTGGTTAAGCATACAATTATTCCAATTAATGTCACATTAGTGACTTATATTTATATTAAACACTGTCACATTATCTTTTTTTTAATGTCATCATTAATCATTTCCTCATATTTATTAATTTATATTATTGATTTTGCACATTCATGTGAATCCAATCACTTCATACTCATATTGAAGCCATTACGTGCATTTTTATGATCAAGGTGAGACACAATACATATTAATGAGTTGATTCACATTAGGTGACAAATCACATGTGTAACAAGGTAACAAGGTGATATGCATTTTAGATTTCTGACTTGATTAATATGTGATTAGATGATTACATATATATCATTTATGTGTATTAAATTATGTTAACTGATAATGACACTTAACATCATTAATGTATTGTGAAAGGAATTAAGGATGTATTTATTAAGGTTAGGTTATTGCAACTTAAGGTTTAGGTCAACATGACCATTATATTGCACTTATTCATTTCTTGGCATGCATTAAGGTCAAGACTAGGTTACATCTATCTTTCTCATCACATCATTAGGGTTTATAGATTCATGACGTGATCAACAACTTACATATTGACAATTAGCATTGATATTCATATTATGTGCATTGTGTCTTCATTAGGGTTTGAACCTATGGATTATTCATTGGATGACCATTATATGTTCATAATCATATTAACCAGCACGTTAGGGTTACAACTATAACTTGTTTGGTCAAAATTGAGGATCCAAGCATACCAGCCACCTAAGTATGGGGTTAGGGTTTCTAATGATAGATTAGGTAGATTCCATGATGTTATAGGGTTCCATCCCCCTAAGTCTAACCACTCAAACATCATCAACTAACTATACTCCACCCCTTAAATGGTTCGACCTATCAAGCCAAACTACACTAGGGTTAAAGGATGAGTCTAACTAATCCTTATACAAGATCCATCATGCTTCCATTGTGCACTCTGATATCCTCCCAAACACCCAAACTCTAAGGTCTAGGTTCTAGGGATAAACTTATCCAAGCATGTGGTCCTAAGGGACATAAGGAAACTATCTTGGTATCCATCCTCAAACAAATCAACTTAGGGTTCCCAAAGATATACGACATAGACGTCTAAGGTTACTATTGCCTAAAAGCAAACTACTTCGAACAATTCATATTAGCTCAGGCCAGGCCGGTATCATATGGGCACAAGAGTCCTCATAAACCAAGCTAGTGGTGCAAAGGAAAATATTGCCAACCCCGAAACCATGATCTTTTCTAGACACCTTTGCTTCAACTTCATGCCCTAATAGTTGCCTAAAGGCAAACCTAAACAACATCAAGTTATGCATGTTTTATTTATAAGTATTTTAGGGTTGTATTCATCAAGATTCTAATGAGGAACTATTGGGTTCTAAGTCAACATTTCATCAACGTAGATCAAATCTAGGGTAACCATGTCACCTATAAGAACTATGTAAGACATGGATTCTAATTAGGGAGACAAAACTGAAATAGTCAAATTCCAACTACCATGGGCTCTAATACCATGTTGTAAAGAGTGTGAGATCACCTCCTTACTAAAATATGGTAAACAAAACACATTGGAAAGCAGCGGAGTAAAAATTTATGACTAAATCAATTTCATAAAAGATTGTGCAAAAATACATCAACAATCTCCCTTTTAGGGTTACATCAACATACATAAACTAGGATCTAGATAGAGGGAAGTCTAACTACCACAGTCTTATCTCCAAGCAACAACTCCATCAACTAAGTCCATGCCAAAGCTAAGATCTTCAGGTCTTATCCATCAACTTGCTCATCACCTGGGTGGTTGGGAAGGCACCCAGCAAAAGGGAAAGGAAGAAAAAGTATGTGTCATGAAACTATTCTAGGATAACAAGATAAGCAAAATATGTAAAAACAGGCTAGCGTTCATCATAAGATGAAGATAACAAGAGAATGAGGCAATATATAAAAGAAGCTTTCAATAGATGCTTGCCATAAACCAAGTATAATCAAATAATTGCATGCATGATTAATATTGACTACCTTAACTAAGTAGGGTTGAGGCACCCTTTTTTTTAAATTGGCCATTCTATTCATATCGTGGCCTGGGCTCGATCTTGGGACCTCTCACTAACAAACTGAGTGTCTAACCATCTTGGTGTCTTCTGTTAGAACCATCTTGGGTTGAGGCACCTACCGGACCTTCAACCAAAGGGTGAGGGGAGAATAACACATTCCCAGTCACCTACACATATTTCATGTGTGGGGGAGAATAAAATGTTCCCCAAGGGAGAAATAACACATTCCCCAACTATGGGTGGTTGTACATAAGTACTGCTGCTATAGCTAGTTAGTCTAATAAAATCATCATGCTAGAATCAATTGCAACTAATAGCATCAACCAAATAGAGCATAGCAGTGGGGTACAAAGACCCAAGAACAATATTCCAAAACCAATTATGAGGCAGGTATAGCAAAAGAATCATGAGCATAGGATATAGGGTTCAAATAAACCTCATTGTGGAAAAAGTAGGACAAGGCACAAATATTTCCTAACTTAAGGTGTAAATGTACATACCTTATTCTTTAGAGTCTTAGAAACTACTTTTCACAACTTTTAAATGAGATCAAAGTCTACTTGCCCTAATATGATAACCATGATCATGCATTAGAATAGTAGTCATTCATTAAAGATCCAAAACCCCATAACTACTAACTTTTTCCACAAACCATCGAATCCCACTTTGAAACCATCACTACTATTTTAGTTAGGTTCTTCTGATCAAAATAACATATAGCTTTATACTTTTCGAGATATAGACTTTTAGGGCTATTTTTGATGATTTTTAGTTAATTAAATCATCCTCAAAAACACTTTTGTGAAAACCTCAGAATCAAGCGTCAAAATTATTTTTATTAGATAGCTTACATTTTTTTATTCTAAAACATTTTTTTTGGATGCACGATTTAAGAGATGAATTTTTGAATACCGACCAATCATATGGTGCCATGTATGTACCTCATCCAAACAGAGAGAGTGAGAAACAAAGGAGGTGGGGTCGGGTCCGCCACTTGGCCCAATGGGCGACGGCCAAGTAGGCGGCCCACCCTCACTGGCTGCCTGCATGGCCAGGGTCAAAGCTGAGTCAAACAGAGAAATCAAACAAAGTGAAAAATGGTTCTACCCTTGCGTGAAAACAAGGAGGAGAAGAGATGATCGAAGAGCAAAATGGTAAAATGAGGTCGGGTTATCCCCTTCCTCTCACCCGCGCGCCATGGCTGCTGCTACGAGCAGCTAGCTTGGGGGAAATTTGGGTGGAAGTGTTATACTTAACAAAACTCGACGTTTAGATATGCAAAAGAAAGCCAAGAAGATTGCTAACCTGAGGTGTTGTTGATTTGCACGAAGGTGGAGAGAAGAGGGAAGGAGAGGCACCGCAAGCTCTAATCTTTCAGTCGCCATTGGGGGGTCAAGACACGATGGAACTCGAAATTAATGGGTGTATTGTGTTGCAAAGATGATGGTGATGCTAGGGGTACAAGTATTTATAGATAAGGAGATGTGGTTCAGGGTTTGTGTAAGTGTGGTGAGAGAAGAAGTTACGGTCGGTTTGTGAAAGCTTGGATAATCGATGAAAATGCGAAAAACTTGGGATAATGTTGTGTGAAATCTCGCAAGGAAGCCAACGAGCCTAAGAACTCATGATTTAATTGAGAAATGAGTGAGATAATGCCAAACAAAAAATCATAAAATAATTCGGAAATTACCGTTCACACGGCTAGAGGTAGGGGATGACTCGGACATTTAATACAACTTTCCAACTTTGTTTGATATATTTAATATATTAAATTTCTACAATTATTTGAGGGTGTAAACAAAGTCCAAATAAACTCAAATTTGATAAGTTAACTAATTTTGGGGGTGAGGAATCCGAATATAAAATTAGATTTGGCTTTTGAGAAAGTTAGATTAATCAATTAAGCTCATTACTAATTTCTCTTTCTTCTCTCATTAATTACTCTAGGATTCTACAAAAATAATAAAATCTTCACCTATTAGTCATATTAAGTATGGTGGATACAAATTTACCTTTATTTTCATTTGTCGGTCTTGTTTATTATTTTAATTAATGATTTTAAGGTTTTACATATTGTCTCTCTCCTAAATTTATCTTCTCATCAAATATTTTCCAAATTGAGTCAAAGTTCATACAAATATGTATTTTAACATGTACAATACGAATTTGTCATTATTTTATTTTTTAAAAGACTCTTATTATTTTATTTAATATGTTTAAATTTTATCACTTATTTTATCCTTTTAATTTATTAGAGGTATCTAGAAACTTTCTAAAAATGTAAAACTTGGTCTATAAGCAATAATAAAATTGTGGAACACAATTTTGGTATTAATTAATTTTTTCAACATATATTTTATATTTTTGGTCTTTAAGTCATTTTCTCTCTCCTGAATAAAATAAAATATTTAACATTGACCGAATTAAATACAAATTCTCACATAGACTCATTTTGATATGTAGATTACGAATTTATAGTTAGTTTTTCAATTTGAGGATGTTAGATATTTTATTTCACCTTATTGTCTTATCTCCTATTTTCTTTTAATAAAGACTTTAATATATGCATTTATCTTCCAAATTAGGTGATACTTGTCCCTTAAGTTTCTTTTAGGTCAAGAAAATGAGATTGTGACCCAAATTATCTTTGTGGGTTTCTATTTAGGATTTTTGGAACAATATATTCCTCATTATCTTCTTTTATCCAAAATATCCCATATTATCCCCAATTATTGCATTTATCATCTCCTTTATGTATATTTTGGGATTTTTTTTCTTCTTCATACTTTAAAAGATACTAGAAAGTTCTAACATGAATTTATTTATTCTTTTTATCACTTAAGTGGACATTTTACATATTAGACCCATTACTAAGCTTCCACTTAGGTATTTGTGCATAAACACAAATATTGGTGAAAAATGTGAACAAATGTTCATTAAACCATCATATTCTCCACAAATTAAATAGAAAAGCCAAAGAGGATAGTAATGAAAGGAAAAGATTGGAAAGAGGACCAAAAGACAAAAAGTCCAGAATTCGGTATGTTGCACACATGATTTTTGCAGACGATGTTTTGTTCTTCTTAGTTGTTCACTACAAGTATATGAGAGGTGTCCACCACCTCTTGTAGTGCTTTGGGAATCTAATGAGCCTCTACATCAGTGAGATTAAATCTTAGGTTTTTCTGTCTAGATCTTGCGACTCTAGAAGAGGTCGGATGAGAAGGGCCTCTCATCTGGCTGTTGGGCAGTTCCCAACAAGGTACCTGGGCATTCCTCTATCGGGTGGATGAGGTAGGGGTGCTGACTTTTTTGAATGTATGGATGATCTCAGAATGACTTTTGAGAAATGGAATGGGATTCCTATATCCATGGCTGGACGTGTTGTTTTATGCCAAACCGTGTTGAGTGCAAAAGTTAGGTTCTGGTGCAGACAGACTGAGCTTCCGCAGTATATCTTGGAGAAGTTCAGCTCTATTGTTGTTGGCTTCCTCTGGGGTGGAGGTGCTCATGCGGTGGACTGGAGTACCATAATCTTGCCCAAATTTGTTGGGGTCTGGGCATATTTTGTCTGTTGGAGATGTCCTTGATGGCTACTGTTAGGAGAGTGGATCGATTTCTCAAATGTAATGACTCCTTCTGGGTGGGTTGGATGAAAAGAAGATATGTGTACCTTGGGGTTGAATAGCAAATTGGTGACTCTATTGTTTGGTGGAATATGAAAAAGGTGAGAGCTCAACTCAACAGCGCCTATCTTTAGCAGCAACAGGAAGGAGGGGTGCTGACACGCCCCGACCCCACGATTAACCACTGTTCACGAGATTAGAGCGTGACACGATGATTACACTTAACATAAGATCACTCTTTAACTTTTTCTTTTCTTGATCACTTAATTTAACTTGAATGAAAACCATAAAACTCAAATAGCATTGAATTAAATTAAAACTGCGGAGGCAACTTTCCATTAACCTACTAAAAATAAAAACAGGTTTACATGACATATTACATTTCTCATTCAGACTATAAACCACAGCGGATAATTGAAAATTTACTACATATTTCAGCACATTCTCTCTCTAACCCACCACATGCCCAAGGACCGAGGGGAAAGGACTAAGAGACCACTAACTAACTATTAACTACCTTCTATGTATTCAGGTGATACGATCCTTCAGCCTCCTCGTGCTGACGTTGACCTGAAAAATGTTTCAGTAGGTTGGTGAGCTACTAGCTCAGTAAGTAGATTTTCACCCAACCATCACTAAACAACTCTTCAGTTTTATTCGATTGAAGTAAAGTATAAGAAAATGCTATACTGAGTAGTTCTAAGTAACATAATTAAATCAACAGGAGATATCAACATTTCATTATAATAACAATTGCCGCACAGCTGTAATTACAATTTCAACAACAAAATATCTTAATCATCATATGAAAGACAACTGTTGAAACTAACACAGAATCTACTAAACTCTTAACGTATAAAATTTACTGTGAGTTCTATGTGAACATATTTTATCTTATGCCCCAATCATATGCAGTGTACTCCGCATATGAATATCCGTAGCGAACTACGATCCCACCGTACAAGACTTAGCGACACACCCGGGAAATGCTAAGTCTGACTTTCCGTCCTGGTCTGCTACAGGACCCACAGGCTCTCTGGCCTTGCGGCACTCGCAAATGGGTGCACGCTAGACTCCTCCTTCTAGCTGAGTACACAGGCGGAGGGTCTCTAAGTCTCCGACCACCTGGGCGTATCCCCAGGGTTGAGCCGGGACATGTCTCCGACCACCTAGGTGTATCCCCAGGGTTGAGCCGGGACACTACCTCGAGTCTCCGACCACCTGGGCGTATCCCCAGGGTTGATTCGGGACCCTACCTCTCAGCCCTCGTGTCACCGAGACATTCGGTAAGTGTTGGACACGAGTCTCCGACCACCTGGGCGTATCCCCAGGGTTGATCGTTTCACCCCTAATTTGCAGACCTCTCGAAGGGGTTCTACGGTGTCAGGGCACATAAGTCTATCAAAACACTTTAATCTTAAATACATAACTCATGTTCTTGTTCCGAACTCTGATTTCTCTATGATACCACATCTACTGATTTCATATCAAACCACAATACAATGTCTTTCTAGAACTGTCATAACAGTAACTCGTGATTACTGAGAAATTCTTATACCGAACATACAAGTACATTTACAACTCATAAGTAACCAACTCATATCACTTTGGCATATGCATACTAACTTTAAATATTTTCATAGAAAATTGAAATGATGAGAATAATTTACTTCACACGCACCAAATCATTCGTAAAAATCATCATTGTCTATATTGCACGGGTTATATCCAACCCGTACTATTCTCAGCCCACGTATTACTGATTTCAGCATTTACACGAAGCAATTTAGGTTCCGACGAATCATATAAAATCACTGGTCCAATCCACACTGATCAGATGCTAAACTAGATCATATAAAGGTATAAGGAAGCAGTTTATGAAATAAAATTCAAGTAACGCCAAATAGAGTCCAAAAGCCTGATAACTGCTTTTATCAGTGAAAAAAATGCACAGTTTACCGAAAATTTCCAAACAATAGAGTTAAATGGTGATAAAGGAGTGAACTCCTACTCACAGTCATTTGGACTGTCCGGATTCGTCCGGAAATGTGTGCATGGTCTGTTTCCAGGCAAAATTTTATTGTCTTCAACCTTGGATTTATACTGTTCACGGCTCTGTTGGTGACAGCAAACGCACGCCTAGGCCAGGTTGACGTTGAGCTTAGCTAGGATCTCAAACATGGATGGCTGCTCGTGGCTAGGGCTGCTATTTCAAACTTAGAACTCCAAACCGAGCTCAAAGCAGCTTCTCCTGCTGCTGGGCGCCCCAAGCTAAACTAGCTGCTGCAAATCGCAGCTACTGGCTGCTGCAGGTGCTGCTTGCCAAGCTGCTAGGCGGCTGGCTGGCTAAGCGTAGAAGAACGGAGGGAGGAAGAAGTAGAGAGTAGAGGAGGAAGAAAGAAAGAAGAGGAAGGGAGAATAGCTGCTGGAATCGGAGCAAAAGGGGAAATCGCCCTGCGCGCTACTCTGCTGAGAAAGTCGGCCTTGCGCCGCTTGGGCAACAAACTGCTGCCCGAGGAAAAGATAAAGAAGAGAGAAAACAAAGCTTATAAAGTAAATACTTTAGAAAAATTGCTAAATTAACCCCAGAAATTGGAAATCCTTATAACTTTTTCCTCGGATGTCCAAACAGCGTGATTTCTTTTGCATCTTTTCATGAGGCCCACTACACTCCCAAGGCATTTGAACATGCTAATTATACTGTTTTACTGATTCAAAGTTCCAATTGCATCAAAAATCACTTTACTCGACTTAATTATCTTAATTATGCACTAATTGTATCTTATGTGCTTGATTCAACTTAATCAAGTTAATAATGCACTAACCACCATATGAGAACTTAAGTTAACTCAATTAATTTAATTATGCACTAATCATGATACTTACAGATAAACTTTGAAACGGGTCATAACAGGTGTAGTTCAGACCATGGCGCCTCAACAGACACCTGCCACAAGTGGCCTGGCATAATGTGATCTGGTCCAAACCTTTGTGCTCGAAATGGAGCTTTGGCACATATAGAGCCATCATGGAGAGGCTCCCTACCAAGGATCGTTTGCTGAGTCGGGGGCTGAACGGTGATCCCATTTGTGTGTTGTACTATAGACAATTGGAAATGTATAAACATTTGTTCTTTGAGTGTGGTTATATAGCCTATCTATGGAGAAGAGGGAGTCTAAAATGTCTATGGGGGGTCCAAGCACCCCTGAGTCTATCTAAGGCTATCTTTTGGATCCTGCAGGCTACTAGGAAGAATAAGAAGAACTGATCGTTTGGGGGCATTTTGTTTTCATCCATCATCTACCATGTTTGGGGTGAAAGAAATGCTAGGTTACATGGGAAAAGACCGAGAGATCATCTACAACTTTTTGATGTAATTAGTAATAGTTTGTTTTGTTTTTTTAAAACCAATCCTAAGAACATGGTTGGTGTTGACACCATGGTTCTTAACATGTAGGACCTTGTATAGGTTGTGTACAGTATAAGGGGTTTTGGCTGTTATCCCCTATACTTTTTGGTTGAATAGTAATATTTTATCTTATCCAAAAGAAAAACTTTACTTCCACCACAATGCTATCTTCATGGATTCAACTCTAGTGTAGGATCCAATCATGAGTGTGATGCATCAACATACTTGAGCTACTAAAATTATATATCCTATTTTTGTTTATTATCCACAACAACCTTTATATGATTCACCCTTTTGAATGAAATAACCTTTAAATAATCAAAAATATTATTGAGCCTCATTAATTGTTTTACACTAACTTATAGTTCTAATAAAATCTTTGCAAATTCCTATAGTACCATTTTGTTTCTGATATATTTTATTATCCATGTATCAAATCTATAATTTTTTTGTTTCCTATAATATAACAGTTTCTACAAACACCAACTTATTAAAAATCAACTTGATATATTTAGGATCATTCTTTATGATTAAATACTTTATATATAGTTAAGTTGCCTTTTAGAATCACTCATCATATACATATAATCATTTATGTAATTTCACAATTGTATGTGTAACGCTATGAATAAACCAGACCTACAAAAAAGGTTCAGACATCTATATACTCACATGCTAGATTTATTTAAACTCTTAGGGTTTGAGGTAATCTATAATAGTATTGTCTATTGCAAAAATAGTTATATGTATCACAAGAAAATTGAAGAGTTGGTATATCAATGTCAAAACAATAAGATTGTATGTAAAATTCTTTAGCATTATTTTGGGTCGATGCCAAAAGGTTAATGTATTATAGCACTATGTATAATTATAGAATAATTAGTTTTTAAATTTTAACTAGTCTAATTTTGAACGTTATTCAAAACTAATGTTTTGCGCATTCATATCAAAAACATTGGGGGTTTCGCTCTTTGGGTAATAGAAAGATCCTAGTAATTTACAGTGCATTTAGCAAGTTCCTTGGATGTTCCACAGTTTGTAGTCAATTCAAACTTCTGTATGACTTGGAGAGAAATCTTATTAAAAATGAAATGAATACAATATGTCCTATATATAAACTTTACTTAGGGTACAATGTACATGCTAAACATAATATGATAAAAAATATTAACGGTAATGGGCTTAAGTATGAGAGGACCATTAGTCCTAGTTAAAAAAAATGATTTAGTTATCACACTAACACTTCCCAACAATCAGGATAGTATGCATCATGTAAGCCCAGCTTGCTACACATACAGTTGAAGGAGGACGGTGGAAGCGGCATGGTGAAGATGCCAATATTCTATTCTCCAGACTTTATATATAAAGTGACAATCATTTTGGAACAAATCATATTGTGTACAAAGTCAAAATCAACCTCTATGTGTTTGGGGTGATGAAGAAACTCACAAGACTTGGATATATCAATTGCAACTTGCTTATCACTTTTAAGGATGATGGAGAGGATACATGAATTCCAAGTTCATTGAGAAATGATGTCACCCATTGGATCGCACAGCAAGTGTGGGCCATATCACGATATTCTCCTTTGATGTCGAACAAGAAATAACTGATTTTGTTTTACTTCACCATATGATGTGATGATTAATAGGAGAGAAAAATAACCAGAGGCAGATCTCCTGTAATTGATGTCACTGGCCCAATCACCACCAGGATAGCATGTGAGGGCAATTTCTAGAGAAGGAGGCTTTTATGGAGAAGACATCGTCCTAGTGCACCTTTTAGATATTGTAGAACCCTAGGCATTAGTGAACGGTGAGAGGCTTAGTCATGTGTTTACTAACCACATTAACCACAAAGGAATATGAGATAAATTATATCGATAATGGCCCATTAACCAGTTTTTTCACTCATATATCAGATGAGTGATGGTGTGGTAAATCAACTTTGTAATGTGTCCCAATATTTTTCAAGATCATGAAAGGATTTCCCCTCTGACATGACTTTATTTTGGTATTCAATTGAAGAGGACAGAGGCTTGGAGTCAAGCATTCTGGAATCATCTAGCAGATCTAGGACATATCTTCACTATAAGAGGTATATGCCACCATTAAACTGTAGAAATTCAATGCCCAAGAAGTAGTGAAGCTAGCCCAAATCCTTTGTGTGGAAATGTGATTTGTGATATTCTTTCAAAGCTAAAAATCCTATAATGTCAGTGTGAATAATGATGATATCATGAATATAGGTAGACATAATCATGATTCCCCATGTTGGTTTGGAGAAGAAGAGAATGTGGTCACTTGAGATCTTGAAATCCCCAGAGAAGCATAGATGCCATGGGATTTCTTGAAAATTTCTCAAATTGACTAATTTACTCCATACAAGGATGTTTGAGGTGACATTCATGAGAAGACTCTTCCTTAATAGTGAATCTTGACGGTCTTTGCATATAAACTCCCTCCTCTAGCAAACTAAGAAGGAATACATTTTCAATCTCAAGCTAATATAAGGGCCAATTTTGTTGAGTTTCTAAGGATATATATAAGAAGTCATGAATAGGAAATATGAGTGATTGTGAGAAGTTATCATAGAAGTTCATGCCATATGTCTAGTTGAATCATATAGAAAGTAGGTAGGTTTTGAGACGTTCAATGGATTTGTTAAAATTGAACTTGTGGAGAAGATCCAATGGCAACTGACAATGATCTTGTCTCGGGATCGTGGGACATGATTGCATGCTCCATTCTCATACAAACCTATCATTTATTCAAGCATCACATCTTTCCAAACAGGGTGTTGAAAAACCTGATGGTAGTTGTTCAAGATTTTGATGTATTTTAAATGTTACGCAATGGTTTTAGCATTGTAAGAAAGTTTTAAAAGACAGTATGTATGAGAAATGGGGTGAAAAGTGCAAAAACATGTATACCTTTTCAAAGCATCACAAGGCATGTTGAATCCTTAAAATGGGATGATTGAGGTGAAACATGTAGTTGGGGATTTTACTTTGGGCGTCATCAAAAGACATTGGCAAACTCTGGAAAGGAATTTGTTTCAGGATGAATACACTAGTACAAATACCACCTCTATCATCAGTGAAAATAGCACTCTAACATCGGTTTTCTACCAACATCTAAGTGGGCGACAGTAAAGTTAAGCGTCTACAACATCGGTTTTTTGGAGATGCATAATCTGATGACGGAGATCCAGCCTCGATTACTATGATTAAATAAAATGACATGGTTAAGCATATGTGTCGTCGGTTTTGGTACAAAAACCGATTTTGTACAGCCATACCTGGTCACTCTTTTAACTGATAATGGTTTCTATGGTGTCATTTTATATATAAACTGACATTGTGTACATCTATGTCATTATGTTCTATGTCCAAATGGAAATACAAACAAACTATTTTGTCAGTTTCATACCTCAACTGACGTTGCAAAGTAGCTAGTAGCATGAGTGTGCTGCCCAACATGACCATTTTAGAATAGCACTAATGTCAGTTTTAGTATATAAATCAACGATTAATACCTACAATGTCAGTTTTATGGTAACGATTGACGACACATTTATGTTTCTTTTTCTAAATAGAAGTTCTATAGACATGTTGTCATGTTGTTCGGTAGGATACATAACCTACAGTACATTAGCATTGTAGGTTCCATCCTGTGTAACGACAGGCCAACACACCTGCAAAATCTACAATAACAAACACATAATCCACTCACATACAAGATCAATTCTCCAATTCCATTATCAAGACATGTACAAATATAAATCTCATTATTTATTCATATTCACATTCATTCACACACAAGTATATATACACCATTCACATATACACCAATTCCATTCTTGTTACATGTAGAAATACAATTCTCATTGTATTCATTCATCTTCATATTCATTCATACACATGTATATATTCATCATTCGAATGTGCACCAATAATTCACTCGCATCAAATTTAAGGTTGCAAGAAGTCATAAGCACCACATGTATATAGAAATTCTAACATCAAAGTACAAAAAACTCACATCTTATCCCAATAAAATTCAAAGTTTACTTCCACAACGAAGGTGTGTGCCCATTGTTTTTGTATCTCATCCAGTTCTTCTTTCATATAGGGCTCGGTCGTGTGAAATAGCTACAAAGAGAATGAAAAAATTAAAGAGTTTGATTTTATATGTCTATATTATCAAATGAGAATATTTACTTATGATGATCAAGATTGTATATAGATTACATTATGTATACAGTGGATGTCTAGTTCGTCATGTCTGACAATCAGGTTCATATACAAGATCACGTAGTATCTACATGCCCAACCATTATCTTATGCAGGGAACTATAAATTTACCACCATACAAAATGTTAATAAAGAAGTAACAATAGTTGGCATAAATATGCATTGGATTCAGAAAAACTACCTCAACATTCTTCCAACTTAACGCCTTCTTTTTCTTGTCCACCTTTCCTCCTACCTTTTTGAATTATTTTTATACCCCTACAAGTTAATATAACACATTAAATTTTGTTAGTAAATAGTCATATAATTAGTCATATAGAAATGAATATATGTTAATGTATATAACAATTTACTCACATGAATAATGCCTTTTTTATTTTGCGTCCTTGACTGTCTACTTGGTCACCTTAATAATTTAGATAATTCGTAGTTAACAACTCGAGGACAATTACCAACTGTACCCAATGATTAATTCTAAGTGAAAAGAAGGCAAATAAAAGAAAATCAAAATCCACTACGGCATGTATTTCTTAAGTCAAAATTATAAGAGAAGTAACTGAAACTTACCCAACATTGAAAGGAGCTATAATCACGCTCTTTCTCGCATTACTGAATATTTAAATGTGGTAGAGCAATACTTGGTAACATATAATGGGTTTTTATCTACATGGCTAATCAATGATGAAACTAGAAATGCCACATGGTATTGTGAACTCTATACACACCCTATATAAGTATTTATAAAAGTTATATCATGTATATAATAATATATATGAAAACAAATCAGTATATATAAAATGAGGTATTTATCCATAAGAACTCGCCATATTCAAAGTTCTATCACAGATGTATATAAACAAGCATAAGTTAACATCTCCACGACATCTTGCAAACATACACTATTATCATGAGCTTGAACTAGAGTATTGTAACATCCCAATCTTTTAGAGTTTGAATAACTCGATGCAACATAAATAGAATGATAGACAATTGCCCCATCTAAAGTTGATTCAAGGGTCTTCTTATATCTTGAAACCCTTATTGATTATTATGTGACTTATTTATGTAAGGGATTCACTAATTGACACAAGTTTTCTTTACCTTTAGGTGATTTTAGGTGATTGATTCATGCTTATGATGCTTTGAGGGGTAAATATCTAAATATATATGGATAAATTCCAATTAGACTCTTTGGCACCCGAGGACGTCACCAAAGATATATGTTAGGGTTAAACAAGTCAAAAAATGCAAAATAGGTAATATTGAAATAATTTGTATCATTGGTCCAATTAGATATGGTTTGATCCGTCACAAAGGATGATGAGGGGTGTTATTTACAGTATAGTATTAAATTAAGGATAATTATATGAGACTTGTTTTGGTTATAAGAGAAGATATACAACTGGGATGAATCTCAAATTAGAAGGATTACATATAATGATGGAATAGAGTTCTAAGATTTTTTTTGAGAATTTGACAAACATATTTAGTAACAATCTAATGGAAATACTATTTATCATTATGTACAAGTTTATATAATTATAGTTAATTTTTGAATAAGATGGATATAATTCAAGATCTTAGTCAGAATGCATATGAATATGAGTCGATGACAAAATTTCGTAATCTTTTTTAATAATGATTTAGAGTCCAAATAATTAAGAAAAGCAAAATTAAGAGGATAAGTTAAAAAAAAAAATCAGGACTCCCTATCCATCACGGACTGGGGAGACCGCGTAAGGAAAGAACAGGGTACGAAACCCCAAACTTAGATCAAGAATGGAAGGCTATAAAACCCTTATATCATTAAAGATTAGGGTTCCAGGCTAGTGGATTGCCACAGAGAAAAGGAGACATCGAAGAGGAGAAGAGGATATGTGGCGGCGGTGTTGTGGCCATTTTGGGGTTTTAAACATCCGCTATCCTGAGCACAGTAACCATGTTGGCGACCAAAAGGGGATCCAGGTGGACTGAAGATACGAGTCACAAGGTCAAGAGGGCCTTTAGAGCCAAGATACGAGTCGCAGAGAGCTTCCCAGGTGGTGGAAACTTGCATAGAGGAGAATCGAGGGAGAGGGAGAGTTGCAACAGTGGAGATCAGGGTGGGCGGCCATGGAGGCTAGTTGCCAAGCTCCAATACATGACTCCTTTATCATTGAGACCAAGTTTCCAGTGCCAACGAGAGCAAGGCAAAACTAACGAGGGTTTCTTCGGGTGAGCTACGACGTCGAGGCAGAAGATGGATCGAAAAACCACCTGGGGCGGCTGCTCTGTTCGTGACGCAGAAACAGGGGAGGCGAGCTCCCAATTAGGCTGTGCGGACGAGAAACTTTCTCAATCGAACCCGGAATCCACCTCTGTGCATGCCTCATCGTCAAGAAGAAGGAGTGATGGTGACGCCGACCAAACATGGCTGCTGGATTTGGTCTTGGACGACCAGACTTCGCTGGAGAAGAGGCCAGGGGCCGGCGCTCTGTCTCTGTGGCAAAACAGGGGTCGCGATCCCTGGATCTCACCCCATAGAGCGAAGGAGAGGGACAAGTCGGGGTCCCTCCTTGCTGGGCCGCCAGTCTGAGGCCCAATTAGGCTGAAATGAATATGAAAACAAGGTAATAAGTATGATTTGAATTTGAATTGTTATCAACTTTGGGGTTTGGGGATTCGTAGAGATTGATCTGGTTGTCATGATAGGGTGCTTAAGGGCTCGTTGGAAAGTTTGAGATACAAAGAACGCCTTGAAGGATTTTCTAAAATCTGAAAAGATATGGGTAAGGTAATTATGTTTATGGAAAGATGTATATGATTGTATGTGTTGATGCTTTGTTGAATCAATGTGATAGGTGTGAACCTCGCCATTGAACTTAAAGAATTACACCATAATTTTTAAAGGATTTAGAACCGACTAGAGGAATCCAAGATGAAGATTTTTATCCTTTCTGACACAGGTAAGTGGTTCATGCCCATGAGTATTTATGTTAAACCAATCTAGTGCATCTACATGCTTCTTAAATAAGTCATTCATGTCCAATGTTCTAATCAAGATATATAATCAAGATTTTCCAATTATTTATGATCATGTCATTTTGTATACTAAATGCCTTAATTAGAGATGTGTCATGGGATTCTTAATGTTCATGAGTTAAAGAAGAATAAAAGGATATATGTCTATCATGTTTCATAGTAACGTTTCATGTAAATGCCCAAGGCTACAAGATAAGAAAGGCAATCAAGACTGCCATACTTCCACGGTTATGTGATATAACTATGTATTAGGATTTAAGTACAAATATGTTATTAGGGTCCCTTATATATAGATGAAATCATGTATTGAGATTTCAAGTAGAACATGTTGTTAAGATTCCCCTCATTTATAGATATAATTGTGTGCTAAGAATTCAAGTACGAACATGTCATCAAGGTTTCTTATATATGTAGCGATCTTAGAATTTAGAAGTGAAATAGATTCCTTAGAAAGATTAGTGTTCAAAAGTTAAATATTATGTGAGAATATGGGTGTTGCACATGGTAGACCATGGCCCAATTTACAAGATAAAGGTATTGTTGGGATTAGAATATAGTGTGACATTAGTTTATGATGATAATATCAAATTATGAGACATTGAGTTATGATTAAGTTGTAGGATGAGACTCTATATGATTTCTACTTTAAGATTTAAGATTTAAGTTCATATGAATGTATTGAGATCAGACTTAATGAAATTTTATAGAAATTGAATTACCTTGTCAAAAATCACATTCTTTTAAATATTTGATACTTGAGAACTCTCATATACTTCATATTCCCATATTTAGTTCAGATCCGTTCCGTAAGCCTTTAGGCTTAGTTGTCATATATTTAGTATCAAAAGTAGTCAAGTCATTTCTATCAAATTGAAGTATTAGATTAAGGTTTATCCAGATAATGAGAGTATGAGATTTAGATTCAGACTTAGGTTACTCACTGTGTGAGTAGCTAGATATTAAATAAAGATACACGATAACACTTTTAAACCCAATCGCAGTAATGTAGTAATGGAGATTCATATTCGGATGTAGATCCAATTTAGAATTTAAGAGCAAAGATTCGGATTCAGAACTTAGTAAATGTTCAGTATTCAGTATTCAGATTTAGATAAGTCCAGATTCAGAATTTAGTAAGCTTAGACTTAAGATAATTAATTCAGAACCTTCACATAATACATTATATGATAAGTCCTCATTCAGAGAGTCCCAGGACGATTCAGAGGCATCTGTTGCCAATTCAGAGAAATGTTTACTCCATTTCAGAGGGCACACTGTGCCAACAGAGGGTGTTTTGCACCATAGAGGATACTTCGGTGTCAATAGAGGGCATGTAGTGCCAACATAGGGTGTGTTGCACCATAGAATACACTTCGGTGTCAGAGAGGAGAACTTATTGTATAATGGTGGCCACAGTCAGATAAAATTCGTAGTAAAAGATGCCTTAGTTCAGAGAATGTACATAATCTCATTCATAAGTTTTGTAAAAGAGATTAAGATAAGAGAGACATGACTCAGGCCCTTTGTGCAAGTCATGTGGCCCAAGCACCAGAGTGCAGTCTGATTCAGAGACATAACCCAGG
Source organism: Alisma plantago-aquatica (assembly GCA_963693085.1). Taxonomy (NCBI): domain Eukaryota; kingdom Viridiplantae; phylum Streptophyta; class Magnoliopsida; order Alismatales; family Alismataceae; genus Alisma; species Alisma plantago-aquatica. Next base: position 216,852,688 of record OY856412.1, read on the forward strand.
CCCAAAGTGTAGGTTATGTGACCCAAGCACCTTAGTGCAGGTCATGATACCCAGGTATCAAAGTACAAGTCTCCAGAGCAAGATATAGTAAAAAGATAAGAATTAAGTTAAAGAAAGAAGAGATATTTATGTTTTAGATCTAATACAAGAGTTTAATGTTAGTTTCATGTTTATAATGCTCAAGAGTATATTTTTTTAGTATCTTATTTCTTCAGTTTTGTACATATAGAATACTCATGCCACTTACGCTAACAACTATTTTTCCAATGCATGGTTGGGGACGAGATGTCCACAGGTAAGGAGAAGGAACAGAAGTAGCATCTAGAGGCTTGGAGCACAAAGATAGAGCACTATAAAATCTGGTGGGGTGCCAACTATAAGATGATCCTCATGTTTATAGACTTAGTTGTATGTTCTAATGTTTAGAACTTTAGAGTAGAGATGATGTATTAAGATGTTAAGTTAGTTTTCCATGTTATAGCCTCAATGTATCCTTTTGTAAGAACAATCATGAGAATGTTCTTAAAACTTTAATTCATGTGATTGATTATATTGTTTTTGTGAATGCCAGTTTTTGTACTGCCCACTTGAGTGCACGAGTTATGGATAACTCAGTCTCGCTTCCTCTATTTGCATGTGTGTACTTAGAGAGGGTGTTACAAGTGTCCTCCTTAATAAGGACCGTCATAGGCGACCCTTCTTCAAAGCCATCTAGACATACTTCTAAACCCCTGCAATTAGGACTTATCAAGTCAAGTACGTCCTTTGCAAACCAACTAGGTATTTGAATATCTTGAGTAGGAAGTACAGGATGAGTCGTAGGGGGTTTCTTAGGTTCTATGTCCAGCATATATATTCTCATATCGATTGTCAACTATATACAAATAGACTAGAAGATGAGCAAGGCGTTATGAGAACCCAAGAGAATGAAGTCACTGACATCATCCTGAGTTATTTTGCACAACTCTTTCAGTCTAGCAATCCTACGGGTTTTGAAGAGGTGACAAAGGAAATCCGGGAAATGATTATTGAGGCTCAGAGGGAGGATCTAGAGAGGGATATTACTGAGGAGGAAATATGGACAGCGCTGAAGCAGATGCATCCAAATAAAGCACAGGGACCTGATGGCATGAAGGCAATGTTTTACTAGAAATACTGGGGTATTGTGGGGAAGGATGTGGCTAGTTACATCAAAGGGTGGTGGAAAGGAGAAAAAATCTTGAAGACTGTAAATGATACGCTAGTTGTGCTAATACCGAAGACAGAAAAGCCAAAAATAGTGGGTGAGTTTAGGCCTATTAGTCTATGTAATGTGGTGTACAAAATAGCCTTCAAGGTGCTGACAAATAGATTAAAGCCTCTCATGAACAACATTGTTTCTGAAAATCAAAGCACTTTTGTTCCAGGGAGAATGATCACAGACAATGCCCTCATAGCTTATGAACTTTTCCATACTATGAAGAGAGATAAAAGAAAGAAAAAAGGCAGCCTTGCATTGAAGTTGGACATGTCCAAAGCCTATGACAGAGTAGAGTGGAACTTTCTAGACTTTGTTATGGAGAGGTTGGGGTTTGGGATGAAGTGGAGGAGCAAGATCCAAGAATGCATTACATTCGTCCAGCATACCTTCGCCATTAATGGAGACCAGACCAAGAGCACAAAGCTAGCATGTGGACTTCTCCAGGGTAACCCTCTTTCTCCCTATCTTTTTATTTTGTGTGTTGAAGCCTTCTCTACCTTGATATCCACTACTTCCCCTGACACCAACCTACACAGCATTAAGCTGAGTAGGGGTGCACCCTGCATCTCACATCTCTTTTTTGCAGAAGACAATATCCTTTTTGCTAGAGCAACCAATGCAGAGTTCCTGAAGATAGCTGAAATCATCAGCCAATATGAACGGGCCTCCGGTCAAAAGATAAATTTTTCAAAAATAGAGGTTGTTTTCAACAAAGGGATAGAGGCCACAAAACGGGAGGAGATGAGATGCCTCTTGGATGTGAGAGAGGTGGACTGGCATGCTGGTTACTTGGGACTTCCGACAGCTATGGGAAGGTCAAAGAAGCAGGTGTTCAATTTTATTAAAGAAAGAATATGGAGGAAACTGCAAGGATGGTCAGAAAAACTGTTGTCTAAGGAAGGGAGGGAGGTACTCATTAAAGCGGTGGCACAGGCTATTCCTTCATACGTCATGAGAATTTTCCAGTTGTCGCCTGGTACAATAGAGGAAATCCAAAGAATGATAGCCATATTCTGGTGGGGAGCAAAGGACAAAGAGAGGAAACTCTCATGGATGAGCTGGGACAGGTTATGTAGACCAAAGTGGTAGGGGGGACTTGGGTTTAGGGACTTCCACAACTTTAACCAAGCCCTATTGGCGAGGCAACTTTGGTGTATGGTCAACCATCCAGAGACCCTTGTGACTAGAGTGGTAAAAGCTAGATACTTCCCAAGGACATCCATTTGGGAAGCAAGAAGGGGCTACGATCCTAGCTACACATGGAGGAGTTTATGGGGGGCTAAGGCTCTTCTAAAAGAAGGAGTCCAATGGAGAGTGGGGGATGGAGCAGATGTTAACATATGGGAGGACGTATGGCTACCTAAGGAAGATGACTCGCTTACTTGTCACAAACTGGATGGCAGCCCAGAGTACAAAAAAGTTAGAGAGCTCATGATAGAGGATGGCACAGGATGGGATGAGGATAAAGTGCGGGAATGTTTCCCGGACAACTATGTTAGGAGGATATGCGCTATACAACTCAGCATCAGGAAGCCCAGGGATACGTGGATGTGGTGGTTGTCAAAGAATGGGGAGTTCTCATTTCGCTCAGCTTACTGGATGGGGATGCTAGGAAAGGAGGAAGCCAGACGCTACAGTGCCCAACAAGGTGACGGTTTATGGAAGAGGATTTGGCATACAGGATGGAGTCCCAAAACAGCTCATTTCCTATGGAGAATATGCACGAGGGGGTTAGCTACCGGAGTTCGTTTGTTTGATAGACATTGTGTAGAGGATGGCACCTGCTCACTTTGCATGACGGAGAAGGAAACTATACCTCACATGTTGTTCCGCTGTCCAAATGCGAAGGAAGTATGGGATCAAACGGCAAGGGAAGTTCAAGAATGGGTGGCGGATAACAAAGATGTGGATGTTCACTCATCCATGTCGGCTGCTTTAGAGAAGATGGTCTTGCAAGAGGCTGAGGTCTTAGTGGCTACTATGTGGGAGATATGGAGAGGGAGATGCATGAGGGTCTTCCATAGTGGTGACATGCATAGCGGCTTCTTATTCCGTGGTGACATGGCTATGGTTAGGGCGGGACGAGTGAATGACTACAAAGGAGGGGGCAATGGTGTGACTCCTTGCAACGTATAGTAATGCCATGCAAGGGGGACGTAACGTCATCGGAGAGAAGTAAGGGCACGGGTTGGAGGGTACCAAGAGAAGGCAGGTTAAAGATAAATGTAGATGGCTCTTGTGGTGATAATGGAGGGGCGGCAGTGGGCATGGTGGCGAGGGATGAAGGTGGCAGGTTGGTGGGAATGATGGGTGAGAAGGTAAAGTCGGGGGAGGATGTCACCATGACTGAAGCTCTTGTTGTGCGGGAGCTCTTGTATGGGCAAGGAAAGAGGGACTTGAACAAGTGGAGGTGGATTCGGACTCTATGGAGGTCATCCATGCATGCAACAATAGGAACCCGAGAAGGGACTATCCAGGAGATGTAGTTGAAGACATTCTTTCTTTGCAACAATTGTTTTCTTTTTGTAGCTTGAGTCATGTGAGTCGTAGGAGTAATTTGGCTTCCAATGATGTTGCCAACTCTGCTCGTAGGGGCCAAGTAGATAGGTTCTTTATTTCGCGGTCTTTCCCTTTGAACATTATGAGTCTTGTAACCTATGATTTAGCAAGTTAATAGATGGCGGGGAGCCCAATCATAGGGCTTCCCATCCTTCTATCAAAAAAAAATATACAAATATAAACACAATGTAAATTTAGCATACATCAGTACATAACCGCTTTGTATCGTGCAACCACATCACCTTTTGCATCACCTATCGTCTTGTGGTCAGGGTGGCCATATCGCAGTGAATTCTATTTCCAATCATCATAGACAAGCTTTGGCGTCATGCGAACCGCATCAGAAGGCATTTGAGCACCATGAATCATGTCACCTGGAATGTGTGGGTAAGTCGCGCCAAGTGGAACGACATATCCTTCTAGTAAAAGACAAAATGACCTCAACCCCTGCATTTATATCTATTTCACTATGAGTAAGAAACCTTATATGTAGCATAAAATAAATGTGTTCTTACTAATAGGATTTCCTTGATCATCAAACTCAGTGACTAGCTTTAGTCCTTTACTCCTTTTCTCTACTAACTTGTTCATCATGGTGATGCATCTTTAACATGCACGTTCATGATGCTCATCAGCAAGTTAAACAAGATCTTTAGGGTGCACAAACTTGAAATGCTAAAATTGACAAAAAAATACATATAAGTCATAAAAATGTAACTTATAAATGTGATAGACATTGTAAAATGCACATCTATGTAATAAAACAATACAACTTATGCTAGTGTCATTCTCACGGTGCACGTCATCATGGTGTTCATCCTCACAGTATTCATCCTCATTGTCATCATGCTCACCGTCAGATGCCATCTAAAAAATGTCATAATATTTAAAAATAATTAAACATTAACAATTATAAGTGATAAAAATATATAATTCACATCTAACATTTAAAAAAAAAATTATGCCTCTAGTATTGATTGGATCTTGGATAAATTAAAATTCCTTTTGGGTGATGTCCACGTATATATAAGTCGGTGTTAGCTCATTTGGTGTTGGCAAACTGATGGAGAATGGACAGGAGTCATCATACTTGTCATAGTATACGTTGTACCCAGACAAATTCTCATATGTTGGAAAGTCATTAATAGTGCAAAAAACATAGCATGCAGTGAAATGTATCTCTGCGTGAAGCATCATGGTTCATCACATCTTCTCCCTAGAGTTCCTTTAAGTCATGAATAATAGGTTCAAGATAAACATTGATATCATTACAACATTGTTTAGGGCCCTATATCAACGACGACAGTGTGACATACTTATTTTTCATATACAACCTAGGAGGAAGGTTTTATATAAAAACTATAATAGGACAAGTGCTATGTTGGCTCTTCAATGTGTCGCATGGATTCATCCCATTGATACAAAGCCCAAATCTTGGATTCATGACTTCTTCACCAAATTCAGGATATAGGATCACATCATTATATTTCTTTGCCTCTACAAGCCACGTTAAATTCTCCACATCCAAAATAATGGCAACCAAGCATTGTTATAGGTAGATACCACATCACCTTGGTAGGAGAGTCAGTTTGGGATTTTCCAGAAGTCCTCATTTCATACCTTGACGCCCCCATTTTGAAAATCTTTCAAATAGATATAGTCCTTTTAAAATAATACACGATCATTAGGAAATGCATGTACCTTCTTAGCTTCATTCCCATTGGGCACAATATTTTCTTTAATTTTTATGTTGAGATTGGAAGCTATTTGCCTTTAGGAAGAATCTTTTGCCAAATCAATAATGACGTGAAGCTTTTGTCACTCCATCTATTGTTAGACTTCAGAGTATACAATCTCAACACCATGCTCTGCTTCATAAACTTAGTACAACCTAAGTATAGCAGTCTCTCTGTATCATGTACAATTTTATAAATAAGGAAGGTGGATTGGTGTGTTCTACCCCCACAACTATCTAGCATCGCACCAATTATGTCTATCAAAATCCGGTCATTCAATCTACATCATCGTCGGCAATTTCTTCTTCAATACAAGTATTGTTATTAAAATATATTGATCTCATAGTAGCAATCTCTCCATGCAAGTACCATTATGTATAGCCTTATACAATCCCTTTCCATATGACTTGACTTTTTCTTTCGTCAACAATGTCGACTTTCAAGTTGTTATTACAATTCCCACATGGACAACAAAACCTATCTCCAGGTCGTTTCCTATGTTCCTCCATAAATCTTATAAATTGATCAAGACTACTAATAAACTCTGGGTGCAATGACTTGGGATGGACATCCATGATCTATCCATTCTATGATCAAGGAGAAAACAAGTATTGAATCAGGTGTTCATAGATTAGGATTTAGATTTTAGGGTTTATCATTTAGGGTTTAGGGATAAGAGTTTACATTTTAGGGTTTATCATTTAGGGTTTAGGGATAAGGGTTAGTAGATTAGGGTTTAGGGTTTACATATTAGAATTTTGGGTTTAAGGTTTATAAATTAGGGTTTAGGGTTCAGTAATGAATGTGTGTAGCACCTATCCCACTGTTGAAAAACTAAGCTTTAATAGTAAGTGTATAATGTGTATTCAATTTTCAAAAAAAAAATCAATAGCATTTTCCCGCAATTGTCCAAGAACACCATTGTAGATGGGAAAATATCTACCTACATGTGTACTTAAAGAACAAATGGGAAAGTGTTGATGAAACATCTTAAAAATCAAATACACATTATACACTTACATCCTAAGTGATATTAAGTATTCAACAACAATCTGACCAAAAAAAAGTGTTCAACAACAATCCCAAATTGGGGACTATCCAAGATTACTCCCAATGAGTAAATTTTAGTCTGGTTTCTAGGCCAACAGAAAATTTTGTCATTTATATTCCTATTATCTTTGTGTCATCATTCAAATCATAGGTATTAGAATAATACATGCATTTTCAAGAAAGTATGGTCCAAGTTTAATGTAATGTTTATGTTCCTTTTTATATGATTAGTACAATATTTATGTTAATTATGCATAAGGAAGGTTAAGGTTCATCCCCCGGGTTCAACTCTGGTTGCCAACTCTTGGGGTGCAATAAGGTCCCACGTTATTGAACATGTTGTGGTGTCCCCAATGGACGCGGCTGGTTTAGGGGTTTACCATGTTGGAGTAGGTCCAATAGTGGTCCTTCCTGGTAGGGGTTCCTCATTATCAAAGAAAAGGTTTAGGATCATCAAATTGTGAAAATTAGGCTAGTTGTGAGGGGATAAAAACCAAAAATCTCCTTATACCAAGGTTAAGGTTATATACATATATATACATATGTATGTATACAAAGATATATAAAAGATATAAATGAAGTCAACTTTATAGTTGAAAAATATATAGACAATAAGAAATCCAAATATAATGAATTCATTTCCTAATTTAAAAAAAGTGCAAATAAATACCATCAACACACATAGCATACACTTTTTAGCATATTCATTCATACACACAATACAAACACAAACATTAAAAAATATGATGAAATGAATCAAAACAAGTAACCACAAGGGGGTAGAGGCTCACCTCGAGAGTAGTGGCAGTGGTAGAAATAGAGAATATAGTAGTGGTGATAGCATAGGTAGAGGTAGAGAAGCACAATGGTAGAGAGAAGCGCGACGACATCAGAGAAGTAGCACACAACAGAAGCAGAGAAGCATGACGGGGGTGTAGAGAAGCCCGGGAGCACAACGAGCTACTTCCCTTACGGCGTCTGCATAGAAGACAATAACAAAGTTGGTGGTAGTTAGCACAGGTGGCACTGGTGTCAATGGTGGTGGTCAGCACGAGAAGCAACGACGGCGATGATGGTGGTTAACACGAGTAAATACGGTGGTGATGATCAACAAGAGCAGTGATAATTGTGACAACAGAGGGCTATTAGGGCAATGAAATGGGGAAATGGGGGAAAAAGATTTCATGGGTATTATTAAGTAAAGTTAATCATTATTTGTTAGTGACAACTGACGACTAAGTACTTACTTAGTCCTCAGTTCAAAAAAAAAGACAGAGGCCCTTGTCCAAACAAAAAAAATCGGCCTCAGTAAGGACTTAAATGCCAGTTTTGGATATAAAAATCAATTTCTAAGTACTCACTTATACATCAGTTTGGCAAAAAAACCGATGATAGAGGCCCTTGTCTAAATAGAAAAAAAGTCAGCCTTGGTAAGGACTTAGACATTGATTTTAGAGATTAAACCGAGGTAAAAAATGTCGACATCAGTTAGGTTAGAAAAATGAGGATAGAGGCCCTTATCCAAATAAAAAATGTCAGCCTTTGTAAAGACTTAGACATCAATTTCCTTGAAGGAAACGACACCAAAGAGCAATTTGGGGGAACCATATTTTCACAAGAACTTAGCATGAATCATGTGTCATCAGTTTCTTAACTATAAACTGACATCACATATACAACATTTCACAGTTGATAAGACATACAACATCAGTTTCACCATATCTAAACTGACGATAGAGGTATTTTGGAGGAAAAACTTATATTTCACATGAAGGTGTGCTTCGGCAGTTCTGTGACAACCGATGCTAACCTAAATATTTTTTGGAGGCAATTTTTTCCCTAAAATTTTGAATTTTGTGGGTTATCTAGGACATAGGTTTCCTTAAGAAATACCCGACGTTATAGAAAAAGTATTACCCATGTTTTTTCTTAATTTGTGGGACTTGACCAATAGAAACATTTGTGCTCTATAACCGATGTGTGTCGGTTTTCCTATGAAACCGACATTTGAAAAGTGATATTAGAGGTCAAAAAAAATTACTAGTGATGGAAGGATCCATAATGTGATTGATTTTCTATACAGGAAAATTTACCTAGGGAAAAGTCCCTAGGTTCTTACCTGGACTATGCATGATAATCACCTCACGCAAGAAGATGGATCTTATTGTAATATATTTCATAATTGAACCCAAATGACATCATATTTAAGAAAAGTTTGATCAAGGTAACCAAGAAAGAATGAGTAATTAAGACATAGATGATTGATTGTTCATTACTATAATATTACAGTAATAAAATGGATAAATTCAATTTGATTTTCAAGAGATAAACACTAGGGTGGATGGGTTTTACCACCTCTACATATCATTCACTCTCTCACTGCATCATGATAAGAATGAAAATACACATGTTGAGGCCAAGTAACCCCCTTTTCATGTTAGGATCAAAACCAAGAAAGATGTTACTCCAAGCTCACTATTGTGTTACCTAGAGATCATACATCTATTGGCTCAGAAAATATATATCAAAAATTCCCAACAAGGGTTTAATAAGAATAAATCGACATCCAAGATCAGGGATTTAAAGTTCTCTACATCCAAAATTTTGTTAAATATTTAAACTTGATGATTAGGAAAGAAAATAAGAATAAGATGATTGATTCTAAACATATCATGGTCCATAAAATAATAGATGTAGTAAAGAGAAAAAAATTAGATAGAGGGGATAATCCCCACATTGTAGCAAGAGGGATACTCTCTCATAGTGGAAGTGACATGTACATTAGGAAAAAAGAGGCAGAAGTCCATCATCATAGTAAAAGATGAAATCGTAGTTGTGTGTACAGAAGTGTGTCTTCAACTTGGAGTTGAAGGTATTGAGAAAGTAGAAAGAACAACTCCTAGACATTCGTTGGAGGTCGTTGGAGGTGAACTACAAGTTTCCAACCTCATTTTCTTGTGGCAGGATCTACTACTGTGGAAGTGAAGTAGGTGGAGAAAATGATGGATACATGGTGAGGACGTCTTTAGTCTAGCTTATTTCAAAGTCAGAGCCTTGGAGTCCCGACAGGGGTTAGGATCTCATAGGTTAGGAAACAAACAAAAGAAACTGATGGAAGTGGCAGATGGAAATTTGAGATGGAAGGCTCAAATTGATTTTGGCATTCTAGTGGCATCACATGTAGATCCTTTTCTTGGTGGTTGTGGGCTTCTATATAGGTAGAGGATAGGGTTTGAACCCTCTCTAGACACCTTTTAATTAAGCATGTGGTCTCTATGGAGGGTAGGAAACAATGGCATGAGGTAAACAAAGGGTCCTACCATGTTTATTATTCCCAGTGAAAGATGAAAAGACAAGAAACATGTTGGTTGTCAAGGAAAAACTTCATCCAAAGTTAGAGCCAGAAATTATGTCAGCTTATGTGCATGGGAGTTTTTCCAACTGGTAGGTGTAGGATATCTATTGGAAGGTGATTGCATAACCTTTTTCGATTGACAACCATAACTTCCATCAAAAGCCAGATGTTAGATCTCCATTGGTAGGCAGACTCTTGACTTCTGTCAGTTGATTAACCAAGAATTCTATCAGAATGTAGATGTTGGATCTCCATCGATTGATAGGTGTTATACTTCCCGTGGTTGATGAACCAAGAGTTACATCATAAGGAAGATGCTATATTTCCATAGGAAGATAGCCATCAGTATGCAAATGTTGGGGTTCCGTCAGAAGGTGAGTGCAAAACATCCACCAAACGGCTTGAGGGGGGTTCATCGTCAGTTTCTAGTATAACTTTCCATTGATATTCAACCGATGAAGAGGTATACTTTTAGGAGAACTGATGAAACTTCATTACAAGGTGAACCCACCTAGGGGGGTATAGGTGTGTCGTAGGGTTTTTGCCCATGAAGCATCAATCATGAAGGGGCAAATTAACATAATTTGGTGTATTTATAAAAAATTTCTTGTGCTTGTTAGTTAGTTAGTGGAACCACCATCTCCTATGTTGGTTCATAAGTTATGAAATTCAAACCTTCCAGAAAACCAGGAATTTGTATTGAATTCTACAAATTAACATAAAAGTAAGAAAACCTAAATTTGAGCTAGTTCTAAAGCAAAATAATGGAAATTAATGTAAAACTAAGATGACAATACCATTAAAATTATGATGGATATACATTCATCACTCCACATGACCAATGCTATGACAAGTGGGTGGAGTAATGGGAAGGGACTCCACCTACATATACTCCAGTGTATCCTAATGATCTTAATCAAAGAAATTGTTTGAAGATGATGGTGATGTAGAAGAAGGCATGAGAAAGAAAATATTACATTCATTGAAGGTAACATAGGTCGAGACATAGATTTAACAGTTTCCTGTACAATAACACTTATAACCTTTTTGGAAGGTGGAATACTCAAGAAAAAAAATTAAAAATGAGGACGAAGTTTGTCTACATTCAATTCAAAGTCATTAACAAAGGTAGTACAACAAAAAACACACAAAGGGAGATGAAAATTCTTGTTTTTTGAAAAAAAATAAGAATATAATCTCATTTTGGGTCTCTAAACTTGAAAAAGAAGAGCCCGCGTAATATTTAAAATATGTTGATTCTCACACTCATTGAACCCATTTTGTTGTGGAAAGTGCGCACAAGATCATTGGCGGACAACCTTGTTCTTGGAGAAAAAAGACATATGGATCCATTGAAATATTCTAAAGCATTGTCAATTCTTAATATTTTCATATATTTACCAAAAAATTAAAATATTTTTAAAGAGTATTTAAAATAAGCATATCATCATGGGATTTCAACAAATATTTCCAAGCCATTCTTGAGAAACCATCAACAAACTTAACAAAGTATAAAAATACATTAAAACTCATGTCTCAAAACGTACCGCAAATATAACTATGATCCAAACCGAAGATATATTTTCAACATAAAAAGGTTTGCTGAAATGAAACTCCATGATGCCTCCCTAATTGACAAAAGTTACAAGACTTTTCAAACTACAAGGATGGCTCTATATGTTTGGGTTTTTCTAGGGAGGGGCGACTGTAGAATTAATAGATCTGAATGGGGGGAGAAAGAAACAAGGGTAAATTGACATATTTAATCACCAAGTAGTACATAATTTCCATCTCTATAGGCCGACCTATTGTTTTCAAGTTACAAGAATCATGTTAAATAAATTCATTACTAGCTAATGTTATTTTGTAATTAAAGGAATCAACAAATTTGGAAACATATATTAAATAAATTGGAAGTTTAGGGACAAAATTCAAGGATTTTAGTTTAAGTTTTGGTGATAGATTAACACTGCCACACTATTGGATGGTTTTAATTGATCCACCCTTCTGCAAGTGACGTATGGATTGGTAATATAGGAGTCAAGGGTTCAATGTAGGTTCTCCATACCATTGGTGTGATGTTTGGACTCTGATTCAACTATTTAGGGAAGTTAGATGCTACCACGAAGGTCCCCATATTACCTTGGTTGGAGGCCACATAATGGAGAGGTTGCAATATGTTGCATGGACATGGACTGCAAGAATCTAATATGTTGTTGGAATGCTTGTAAAAGTTGTTCATAATGTTTAGGAGATAGTAATGGAGGAGGATTTAGGAATTTGGTTGATACGGGCACTGTCCCTTCCTTGTCTATGTCATTAGGGATGACCGTGCTTGTCGTTGAACTTCTCCTCAATATGTCCTAGTTTCTATAGAAATTGCACTTGGGTTTTAAGGCATGTCCACATCATTGACCTTGAGTTGCAGCAACCATGACTAGGTTGCATATTTGAGATGGTCAGACCTTGTTATGTGTGTACATATGATTGATATAGATGAGATAAAACCAAGTAGGGGAGTGAGTCACCTTCCAGAATGACACTTTGGACTAGAAGAAAGGCAAGATGAATGACATTTAGAAACTTTGTAGTGATGAGGCTCACAAGCTCCTAAATTTATTCATCATACGTGATAGGATAAAAATAATCCAATTGTTGTGATAAGGAAATGATGGCCTCATAATATTAAACTAGTGATTTGTTTCCTTGGGGTTCAACAAAGATCTTATTCCAAATTTAGTAGGTGCAATTACATTATTTTCTTACGTGAAGTGTTTGTGAGAAGCCTCCCACGTGTCCTTGGCATTCTTTTAGAACATGTGATTGAAAGTAACATAGGATTCCATATTATTTCATAACTAGTTCTTGACTTGATTGTTTCTCCCTTCGATTGGGGAGTGTCATCGACATGCTTCCCAATGAATTTCAACTCATATTTGGGTATAAGAATACTTGGTTGTTTCTCCCTTCGATTGGAGAGTGTCATCGACATGCTTCCCAATGAATTTCAACTCATATTTGGATATAAGAATTATATAGACCAAATTCATCTAGAGTAAATAGTTATCTCTATTTAATTTGATAATGAAGGTTGAAGTAGAATCATTATAGACATTACTGATAATCCTCTGAGGTACATCTTTTCCTTCAGACATGTTTGAGAGAGGATCACACTAATATAATCACGATGAAGGAAGAAGCATTGTTAGAAGCCCAGTGAGATAGGAAATAAACCACAAGTTTAAATCAAGATGGGTTTGAGAAAGATGGAAAGATGCACATGTTGGGAAATAAGGCGAAGAATAGACTGCGGAAACAAAAAATTTATAGCCATATTCCCCATAAACCAGCAGACCACATGAATAAGTATATAATAGAAAGGATGGTTGTGAGGATATACCTGGTCCTGGAGCAAGTCCAGTGACCTTAGTTGTACGGGCGCTCGCCCAGGCGGAGCCTAGGTGGCCCAGGCATTCACCTAGGGTCCCAATCCCAGGCGCCCAACCTAGTTAGGCCTCTAGGCAGGCTGGGTGGATGCTTGGGCACGCCTAGGCTGCTGTTGAGCTTTTTTTATATTTTTAATTAAATTATCTATTGATTTGTGTTTATTTGTGTACAGATTTTGTTATCATCCAATCATGTACTAATTTAACTTATCAACTAATTTAACTTTATTTATCAACTGATTTGTATTTATTCATCTACTATTTGTATTTATTTATTTGCAGATTCAAGAATTAATTAATCATCTATTGATTTATATTAGTTTATCAACTGATTTGTATTTATTCATCTACTTATTTGTATTTATTTATTATGTTTTATTTAGTTATTTATTAATTTGAATTTATTTATGTACTACTTTTGAAATTATATAATCATCTACTATGTAACTTTATTTATCAACTGATTTGTATTTATTTATCCACTTAATTGTATTTATTCATCTACTTATTTATATTTATATATGTATTGTTTATATTTAGTTATCTACTAATTTGTGTTTATATTTATGTACTGATTTTGATATTATTTAATCATCTACTCATTTAAATTTATTTATCATAAATTTTACATGTATCAATTAAATTAATATATATATAAGAAAATGTCTCTACTGATTTGTGTTTATTTATGTATTGGTTCTGATATTATTTAATCGTCTACTCATTTAACTTTATTTATTAATTGCTTTTTATTTATTTTATTTATTCATCTACTATTTGTGTTTATTTATGTACTGATTTAGGAATTAATTAAACATCTACTGATTTATATCAGTTTATCAACTTCTTTGTATTTGTTCATCTACTTATTTGTATTTATTCATCTACTTATTTGTATTTATTCATCTACTAAATGTATCCATCTACTATTTTTTATATAGTTATCTACTCATTTGAATTTATTTATGTACTGCTTTTGAAATTATATAATCATCTACTGATGTAACTTTATTTATCAACTGATTTTAATTTATTATCCACTTAATTGTATTTATTCATCTACTTATTTATATTTATTTGTCTTTTTTTATTTATTTATCTATTGATTTGTATTTATTTATGTACTGATTATGATATTATTTAATGATCTACTCATTTAACTTTATTTACCATAAATTTTACATGTATCAATTAAATTAATATATATATATATATATAAGAAAATGTATGGGCCTCCACCTGGGTGCCAAGGCGGCCTGGGTGTCCCCAAGCAACGTCTGGTCACCTAGCCACCTATACAACCATACCAGTGACATATTCCTCATCATTGTAGATGTGCAACTATCATCTAGTTGCTCATGGACGGTGTTTGTGCAGCTCCTAGTCTTCACCACAGACAATAGAGTGGAACGACATCTACAGCAACTCGTGTAGTCTTGCCATGTACTACAGGTTGATGATGTCCTCCAAGAGGCAAAAAACATCCTCCTGCCTCTAGAGTAGTCCACACGGACTGTCGAGAACTCCACGTTGCGCTACCAGAGCTAATGGGAAGGAGATGTCCCCTTCTGTCAGCATACTAGTCACCAACATACTCTCCCACAATTGATCCTTAGTTATCTCTCTCTTGTTATCCCTCCCTTTGATGGGTATGAATTTATTGGGATCTTTATTGGTTACCACAACCAAAGAGGACAACAATTTTTAGAGCAACTGATTCTCAATTATGTATCTTGTGAAGCCCCTAGTACCCCTCTATTTATAGTAGAGGTCAAGAATGCAGGCATCCTAGAAACAAAAACCTTTGTTGTTGGATTGGGATAAAAGTAGCATTTAAACAAAATAACATTTATGTGATTTTATAGACAAATATTTTAAGAAACTATTTTATTATATAAGCATTCATCATGTAATCACTATAAAAGACATATTGGGACACCTCCCATACCATATATCATATGATGTCTTTTGAATCGTTTTAGACGGTACATTGTTTTAGTGTTAAGCATGTTCCCAAAAGAATTAGGAAGATTAGCTAGATTTTATTGATAGTCATACCATGACTTAACAAGGTGTGATTCCTTCTTTCTGATACACTTTCATGATACACTATCATTGTGTTTTTGGTGGAGTTCATTGTGATACACTATCACAGTCTCTCTAGAAGGTCCTCAAACTCTTGATTTAAAGTATTTTCATATCGATCATATAGAAGTATCATAATACTTTTACCAAGTTGGTTACATACTTCATTTCACAATCTCCTTGAACACTTCTAGATATTCAAATTTGTATATCCTCAAATACAAATTTCCATATCTATTGATAACATATGTAAATATATAATGAAGTACCAGTGACCACCTTTAGCAT
The DNA here is from genome assembly GCA_963693085.1 of Alisma plantago-aquatica. Lineage (NCBI taxonomy): Eukaryota > Viridiplantae > Streptophyta > Magnoliopsida > Alismatales > Alismataceae > Alisma > Alisma plantago-aquatica. The sequence continues at coordinate 216,868,447 of OY856412.1, forward strand.
TTATTCTAAAAGTTCTAATACATCAGTATGTATGATCCCTAATAGAATAGTCGCTCTCCCCCTACATCTAGTGAAGATGATTTTGTCATATTGCACAACAAATAAGATATGCATGTCTCTATTGGTTCAATAACCAAAAGAGTCTAGATAACCATCATATGGATTCTAGAAATGCATTTCTTATTTATGCACTCTAGATGACAATGCTATAGGCATTCATTGTTTGATTCATCAGGTCATTTAGTACATGGGTCATACACATTTGTCTCTAAAATCATTCAGTATAGTTTATAAGAGATAGGGCATTGCCATAAAAGATCATATCTTTTGAAACATAATGTTCTTGTCACACAATACATATGATGTTTTCATCAATGGTAGGTATATAATAGCAATTCACTAATTCTATTATGTGCTCATGAATGACAGCTTCCAAGTGTAGAGGCAACAACCCTTGCTCCGTACAGTTCTAGCTTACTCTTCTCATGTCATGTAGCAAAGATCTCTATCTCCATATTCTTCCTGAGATCCTTTATAAAGATGATAATTCTTTCCAATGTCCAGACATGTAACAATAGTGGAACTTTCTTTCCTTAATTCAGTAAGTGAAAAGGACATATTCCTTTTTTTCACTTACCCTTCTCCATAAATTGAGTGCATAAGACTTAGAATTCAGCTTAGACTCAGAACTTTTCTTGGCCTTGCCTTTACCTTAGTACTCAGTTCCATTGATCACCATTACAAATTTTTACTTTTTCTTCCTTGCTTTGGCATCAATATGCCAAGCATTTGATAAATTGACTATATGATTCATACAAAAAATTGTGGAATCATGCCCATGGTCAACTCTTGACCTAAGAGAAATCCCAGTCACTCCACATGCCCAATCATAGGGCTTTTACTAGATATCCCTTTGTCAGTTTGCACTCATGCAACATTTAGAGACATTATACCTTGATTGCTTTACATTATTCTTAAGATGTGTTACCATCTAGAGAATGTACATGTTATCATGTTGTTCATGCAACTCATAGTTCATACATCAAAGAATTAGGTACTCGATCTATATGACATCATTGGAATGCTTCCAATAAGCATCCATTTAGCCTTTAGGTGCATTTAGAGTGGGTTCCTCTAGCCCTGGTATTTTAAGGACATAGAGCTTTCTCTCATGATTGAGAACACTTCTCAGAGTCCTAAACCATATATGGAAGATTATCCCATTTTTTCCTTCTTAAGGAATGATCTCAATTAGAATGTGTTTGTGTTTGACATTTGGTTCTACAAAGAAATATTGTAAATTTTCAGAACATTTTGATTTGTTTGATTTGATAAGTTTGACGATATCAATTAGGTTTTCAATTAACTATGGCTCCCACTATTTTGTTCAAATTGATAACCCTCATGTATCAACTCAGAAGATTGCGGCGTACAATCTTTTAGGGAGCCAAGATCCCAATTTCATTAAAATCATGAGCCATCTAAGGTTTTTTCCCACAACTTGATTCTATTAGTTAGGCAACTTTTGCTAATTGCATCATATGCAACTCTTGAAAGATGACATGCACAATTGTTTGTCATTGATCATTTGTATGCATCTAGGTGCTTAATCCAATTAAGGTTACCTAGTTAAGCCTAACCCAAAAACCAACATGATAGAATATGCACTCTGCAAAGACAGACTCACATATCTACCATCACACTTCTACGAGATAGAGGGCACACCATGCTAGGGCGTGCCCACGCTTGATCGATCAGGCTTTTCATGTGTGCTACTTATGAAAAGCATCTACGACTTAATATTTTATTTGAGGGATTTTGTATGTATAAATACATATACTTAATCAATCACCATATATATAGTATGTATCATATACATGATATATCCCACAATGAAAACAAGTAATAAACAAAAAGTAATGGTTATGGCCAGCCTAATGTAATTCCTTTGAGCCACAAGGAATTACCACAACCTAGGTCTACATCACATGCAGAAAACTATTGATGATGAAGATTCATGCTTGCCAATCAAGGTTGTTTGGTTTAACCTTCGAACCGATCGGTTCATCTCGTGGTCAGTTGTTTGGTCATCTCACCAGTCATCTGGTTCTTCTATCCATCATATGATGGCTCCTTGATGCAGGTTTATCGTGCGTAGAAACGCAAGTGAACGCGTCGAAGTAATACAGGCCTTTGTGAGGCCCGAGTCGAACTCAGGGATACGTGAAATTGTCAGAGACTCTTACTAACTGCTTACAATCATCTAGACCGATTAAATAGTTGAGAGTTGTTGAAATTAAAAGAAAATAAAAATAAAACAAAACAAGGCAATCGATTAAATGTTTGGTTTAATCAATTCAAAATGTGATATTTAGGATTGCGGTTTCACCGCGGGTTTTCATTGTATTAAATTCCATATAATCACTCAATTTTATCTCTCTATCTGGGTAGTGGCCTGAAATCAGAATTGCCCACTGTCGTGGTACAATTCACTACCTATGTCTAGGTCGGTTCCACCGTCGTAGTAACCTATACCCTAAACTAGGTGCATTACAAACGATCTCTCGGTATCCACCATTAATCTTACACCACCTTGTTCAAGGGATCTGTCAATTAACGTGAATTTCGTCTCTTTTCAACCATTAATTCTTCTTTCAAAGTAATTAAGGGTATTAGGTTATTATTATGGTGACCAAGCATAACAATATATTGGAGAAAATGAAATTATACCACGGATTTAAGAGATAAGATATGAATTACTATGATAGAATCGTCATACAATGAATTCCCAAGCTACTCCCGGTCCTAAAGACAGAGGGGATTAGCCCCACATGTTCATCTCAGAGCAAAACAAAGTAGAGAAAAGGGGAAACATAAGAAAAACGTGATTGAGTGGTGAAACTCCTGAACGGAGGAGATCCAAATGATCCTTGGCGTAGAATACACGTTCTCCCGCCTTTCGGTGGTGGAAATCGTCTTCTTCGGCATCCGGATCGACTGGGGCATGCGTCTGGGCTCTGTTCTTCTCTCTTCCTCTCCTCGGGACTTGTGTGGCTCCTAATGACGTGATTTTTCGTGCTTTTGCGCCATCATTAGGTATATGTCCCGAGTTAAGTCGTCAATTAATCACAGCCATCCGATTAAGATCATTCTGAATCAAACTCATATCTGACGGTGTCGATACCATCGACGCGGGTCGATGGTATCGACCTAGCGCGGCATCGATTGTTCTTCTTTTCTTTCGTCTTTGCGCCTGATGTCATCTCGATACCATCGACGCGGGTCGATGGTATCGACAATCCTGTAGTGACGGTTTTGTCGTATTGTGTCGTTGCATCTCCTCCTATCAATAATATCGACCGTTGTGTCAATAGTATCGACTCCTTTCTCGCCAGCAACCTGATGGTATCTCGATACCATCGACATCCCTGTCGATAGTATCAATCTTGTTCTGGTCCTTGCGGCTGGCAGCCTGTGGTCCGGTCGATGGCATCGACGGTGACAGATACTCGTTTTTCCTGAAATTAACACACGAAATCACATAAGTCCATATAAAACATATTCTTTTGATAATTAATACTCAAAATGCTGAAATAGGGGAAATTTGACATAAAGAAGTAGCATAGACCAAAGTGAATGAATTATGCAACATTAACCATGAAAATGACTAATAAATGCATAAAACACATATCAAACAAGTCTATAAATGCGACTCAAAATCATCGCATCAAACTCTCCTAAGCTTGAACATTGCTCTCCCTCGAGCAACTAAACCGTAGAATAGAATTGCCAGAGTCAACTAAAGAACAGAGCATCACAACAAACATCCCATATGACTCCCACCGGACATTCGCATACTGGCCCTCACTAACCACAGAATGATAATTACCCTAAAGGCGACAGTAATCATCCCTAAAAGATGTCTACCTCAAAACTGATGAACACTATCACATAAGGTAGTTAACATAATAAAATTCTCCGGTCCAGACTTAGTGCATCTTGTGATCTCCTATACTACGTTGCTCGCCCTAACTACCATCTACATGGAAGCAGTTCTCCTGATATTCCCAAGTGAGGAGAAATTCACAGTGGCCTACCAATTCGAGCAACGGGTGGATGAAATGGGTGGCTAATGGAAGAAGTGGAAGCATTGTACAGTTTCAACATGAAAAAAATGCCATAAATGATGCAAATGCACATGAAAAATGCCCTAATGCCTAAGATTAGGTGGAATGATGCATGCACTAACATCCAATCTCAAGATGAGATGGATATCTAACTGAGCTACATCATGTACTTCCTCATCTTAAAATGCGGGTGAGATTATGTTCCTTTCTCTTTCTTATTCCACTTGCTTCTAAATAACTTTCTCTTTTTTTATTTTCATTTTTTTTTCAATTTTTTTTCTTCTTTTTTTTTTCCAAGCCCTTATATCCATAATTGGAAATGAATAATTTATAAGGCTTACTTTTTCTGCATAACTCAAACATTTGAATTATTTAGAAGGTATGGAACATTTTAATTCACCATTAAAGAATAAATGAGGTACATGGTATACTCTATGCATAGAAGTTATGAATGCAACTAAATGACATGCACCTAAGGGTAATGTGCATGTACAACTATTCTATTTTTTTTATTTTTCATGCAAAACATATGAAAATAGTTGCAATGCAAGTCCTATCTACATGCCATGCAATCAAAAGGGTTAAAATCATACTTTACTTCCAAATCTTATGGTGGATTGTGAAAAGCAATGAGGTGGAAAGATCACAAGATTAGTTGACTAAACCTTTGAAAAGTACTATGTGTCCCTCCCTACTGACCTGTGTAGCAGTTAAAAGGTTTCTCTCTCTTACTTCAAATTAGAGTCTCATTATCATTTGGTCAGTTAAGGCTCAACAACCAAATTCCATCCACTTTCATGAATCATTAGGAATGTACTTTTGTGATTTTCTGTTTTAAAGTTGACAAAACCAATCAATTTCTTAAGTTAAGTTATCAAGGTTGAACACATTCAAGCTTGCGAACACTCAAAAATTTTTAAAATTTCCCTTCATTCCCATGCACATGCAACTGAGATGACACAAGATTAAAGACATCCACGATTACACTAGATAGAATGTGGATCCTACAACAAACTAAAATTGCAAGAAACAAATGACAAGAAACAAAAGCAATAAAACTAAAAATAGAGAAAATAAAGATAGAACTGTTCCAACTACCCCCCCAAGCCTGAATTCGACTATGGCCTCATAGTCAAAAACAAACTCAAAGGTTGGAACAGTGATACCGGTTTACTCTTATGGTGGAGGCGGGTACTTTGGAGCCGTAGGGTCCCAAGAAGGATACTCCCCCTGGAAGCTTGGATCAAACTGGGCCCTGGGTGGAGGTTGTGGATAGCCTCCAAAGTAATTTTGGCTCCAATAGTGGTCGTAGAAGGGCTCATGTTGCATCTCCATCCGTTGCAACCGATCATGTATCTGTTGTTGGTTGTTGAGGAGAAGACGCTCGTTCTCGAACATCGCCCTTTGGTTGTCCAGTATCCGATTCGTAGTGTCTTGAATACCGGTATACATTGCCATGTGTTGCTGCTGCGTCTGCTGGATGTCTTGCAGCATAGTGTACATGCCCTGCATAGAATAGACATCCTCGCTTAGTTGTGAGGGCGGTGGTGGCGGTGGAGGCTGTGAAGATGAAGATGCACCCGGATGCATGCGAGGACGCTTCCGTGGTGCCACTCGTGCCCGAAGAGGAGTGTAGGCCTCCTCTTCTTCTTCAGCCTCATCGTTGTCATTGTTGTCGTCGTCGTTGCCGCCGTCTTCATCGGAGTCAGCGATGGCTATGATAGGCCATCGGAAATGTTGCGCCCCGTCGATGTTGAAGACCGGATCGGGCAGCGAACACTCCTGGTAAGCATGGTTGACGTGGCAGTGCGCATACGCCAAACCATCTCGAAGAAGTAGGAGATTGGAGCGGTGCAGATGTTGCAAGTTCACCTTGCTCCTGTTGTTGAGCGGGGTCAAATAAGAGAAATTAAGCCCGAGGTAGTGCGCCAGCTTGGCAACGGCGCCAAAAACTTGACGCAGGTTTACCGTGCGCAGAAATGCAAGTGAACGCGTCGAAGTAATACAGGCCTTTGTGAGGCCCGAGTCGAACTCAGGGATACGTGAAATTGTCAGAGACTCTTACTAACTGCTTACGATTAGCTAGACCGATTAAATAGTTGAGAGTTGTTAAAATTAAAAGAAAATAAAAATAAAACAAAATAAGGCAATCGATTAAATGTTTGGTTTAATCAATTCAAAATGGGATCTTTAGGATTGCGGTTTCACCGCGGGTTTTCATTGTATTAAATTCCATATAATCACTCAATTTTATCTCTCTATCCGGGTAGTGGACTGAAATCAGAATTGCCCACTGTCGTGGTACAATTCACTACCTATGTCTAGGTCGGTTCCACCGTTGTAGTAATCTATACCCTAAACTAGGTGCATTACAAACGATCTCTCGGTATCCACCATTAATCTTACACCACCTTGTTCAAGGGATTTGTCAATTAACGTGAATTTCGTCTCTTTTCAACCATTAATTCTTCTTTCAAAATAATTAAGGGTATTAGGTTATTATTATGGTGATCAAGCATAAAAATATATTGGAGAAAATGAATTTATACCACGGATTTAAGAGATAAGATATGAATTACTATGATAGAATCATCATACAATGAATTCCCGGGCTACTCCCAGTCCTAAAGACAGAGGGGATTAGCCCCGCATGTTCATCTCAGAGCAAAACAAAGTAGAGAAAAGGGGAAACATAAGAAAAACGTGATTGAGTGGTGAAACCCCTTAACGGAGGAGATTCAAATGATCCTTGGCGTAGAATACGCGTTCTCCCGCCTTTCGGTGGTGGAAATTGTCTTCTTCGGCGTCCGGATCGACTGGGGCATGCGTCTGGGATCCGTTCTTCTCTCTTCCTCTCCTCGGGACTTGTGCGGCTCCTAATGACGTGATTTTTCATGCTTTTGCACCGTCATTAGGTATATGTCCCGAGTTAAGTCGTCAATTAATCACAACCGTCCGATTAAGATCATTCTGAATCAAACTCATATCTGACGGTGTCGATACCATCGACGCGGGTCGATGGTATCGACCTAGCGCGGCATCGATTGTTCTTCTTTTCTTTCGTCTTTGCGCCTGATGTCATCTCGATACCATCGACGCGGGTCGATGGTATCGACAACCCTGTAGCAACGGTTTTGTCGTATTGTGTCGCTGCAACTCCTCCCGTCGATAGTATCGACCGTTGTGTCGATAGTATCGACTCCTTTCTCGCCAGCAACCTGATGGTATCTCGATACCATCGACATCCCTGTCGATAGTATCGATCTTGTTCTGGTCCTTGCGGCTGGTAGCCTGTGGTCCGATCGATGGTATCGACCACCGTCGATGGTATCGACGGTGACAGATACTCGTTTTTCCTGAAGTTAACACACGAAACCACATAAGTCCATATAAAACATATTCTTTTGATAACTAATACTCAAAATGCTGAAATAGGGGAAATTTGACATAAAGAAGTAGCATAGACCAAAGTGAATGAATTATGCAACATTAACCATGAAAATGACTAATAAATGCATAAAACACATATCAAACAAGTCTATAAATGCGACTCAAAATCATCGCATCACTCCTCCAGCTGATCAGTTGGGTCCACCAGGCGGTCAATTTGGATCATCCTTCTGGTCCTCCTAGGTGCTCCATCCGGTCGGCTTGTCCCTAGATGGTTGGTTGACATCGTCATAATGTCTTTTCTTCTTCGTCATAATAGAAAAGTAAACTATCCTACTATTACATGATTATCGAGAAACCTCGAATTACATTCGAGGGGAGCAAGAGTAGGAAAGAATTGACTTTATATTGGGAAGATAAGATAGAGGCTCGGTACGCAGACCGAGATAGAACATTATTAACCAACACACAATCATGCACAGGTAATAGGGGTTATTGGCCATAACATGCTACACATCCAACATAAAACTCACTTTTAGGGTGACGCATGTAAATTGCATATATATATATATATATATATATATATATATATATATATATATATATATATATATATATATATATATATATATATATGTGTGTGTGTGTGTGTGGGATTAAGAGAGAAAGATTTCTCCCCCCTCTCCCATAACCCGTGGCGGAGGTCGGATGCCCGAGAGGGTGATAAATCAAGAGATGCTTCTCCGTGTGGTTTCGAACCTGGGTCTCTTCATTGGGGAC